>OW026520.1:54029656-54629656 GCA_932274085.1 Protocalliphora azurea
TAATATAATATAATATAATATAATATAATATAATATAATATAATATAATATAATATAATATAATATAATATAATATAATATAATATAATGTAATATAACATAATATAATATAATATAATATAATATAATATAATATAATATAATATAATATAATATAATATAATATAATAAAATATAATATAATATAATATAATATAATATAATATAATATAATATAATATAATATAATATAATATAATGTAATATAACATAACATAATATAATATAATATAATATAATATAATATAATATAATATAATATAATATAATATAATGTAATATAACATAATATAATATAATATAATATAATATAATATAATATAATATAATATAATATAATATAATATAATATAATATAATATAATATAATTTATTTATTTATTTATTCATCTGTAGATTCTACAACAGCTGAGAATAAATTACAATTAAGAAGTTAAGTACATATTAAACATAAAAATACTATCATAAGCAAAATTATTTAAATTTAAATAGCTTGTTAATAAATTTTTAATCCCGGCACCAGTATCGGAAAAATCAATTACGAATTTTATCAAAATCTGCAAAATTTGATCTATGGAAATCGATATAAAGTAGAACATGGTCTAAGTTATCTCTTTGGAACATTATTGAATACTTCACTAATGAGATATTCGAAATCAATATTTCCACTATCAATATTCAAGAAAAATGCGATGTTTGCAACGATCCTTCTACATTTTAAAGTTGGAAGCTCTATAATGGCCAAACGGTATAACATTGTGGGTCCCAGATTACTTAACCGTATTCCAGAATAGGCCCAACTAATGTAATAAATAACCTCTTCGTCACATAACGATAACTGAATTCTTTTGACCACCGTTTTACATAACTTAAAATACCATATGCCTTGTTCACAGTCATTATTATATGACTACTGAAGTTGAGCTTCCTATCAAAATGTATTCCGAAATCAATGAAGATATCAACCGAAGTCACTTTTGTATCACCAATATAATAATTATTGCAATTTGGGAAATTATCTATAGAAAGATATGCAGTGGCATTTTTTTTAATTTAGTTCCATTAGGTTGAAGATACACCAATTATTAAAGCTAGATATATCGGATTGTAGACTTAAAACATCTTCTTTATTTGATAATGTTAGAAATAGCTTTTCATCTGCATACATTAAGATCTTACAATGTTGAATTTAATTAGGAATATCATTTTTAAAAAGTAGAAATTATAGTGGACCAAGATAACTGCTTTGTGGGATTCGGGAAGTAACGTTCCCATACTTAGACATTGTGTAATTAGACATTACCAGTGTTGCCAGGAGATGAGAAAAAAGAGCCTAAATGAACTTTAAAAAATTTGGAAACTTATTTTTTCTCGTTATCATTAGCTTTTAAAATTTTTCTAAAAAAATTGTAATAAATTTATAAACAACACCGAGCAAAATTAATCAATGAAAAATTGCCCAAAAATTCTCATACAAATTAGGGTTAATTCATATGAAAAAATTACCCAATGATTTTTCGTCATTTATGAACTATAATTCCTTTTTGATTAAGCATTTCCAAATTTTTGGGTGATTTTTCTTATTAATAAAATCTTTTTTAAATTATTTTCATAAATAGTTGAGTTCTATAGTTGATAGAGTTCTATTGTTGATAAAGTATATTAAAAATAAGTTTATTTATCGATTTAACAAAATTAGTTAAGGCACTTTTATTTAGAGAGTGAAACGCCGCAGGCGAAATTTTTTATTAAATATAAAAAATCTCGATTTTTTGTCCGAATAAATACACAAAAATGCATGGATGATTCTGCAAATATAAAAATAGTTATAGTATATAAGAAATAATATTCTTCGTTGTTGAAATACTAACATTTTAGCCATTTTAAGGCAATTTTAAAAATCAAAAAAGTCTAGAAAAAAAGCTAGAAGCTAAAACGAAAATTTTGAGACTAAAAGCAAAATAAAAAGGTTAGATTTAGCCTTAAAAAGGCTAAACTGGCAACACTGAACATTACACATTGTTTACGATTCTTCAGATAGGAACAAATCCATTTAAGGAAGTTACCACAAAATCCAATTGCATCTAGGCTTTGCTCAAATCTGTGTATACTACATCAGTTTGTAATCTTCTTCGGAAACCGAAATTAATATGTGATTTTAATTCCATCAAGTTGGTAGATGTTGATCATCCGTGGTAAAGTCCAAGCTGCGTTTTTGATATTATAGATGAAATTTGTGGCAATAATATCGATTGCTCTATAACTATCACTGCACTTCTAATAAGATGAACTTTTAATGTGATTTTTTTTAATAATTCCAGCAAATTTGTTCGAAAAACAAGTAAAAAACATCATGCGCTTTTAATATTTGTGGAGTGGGTCTTTCATGGGACCTATGGTCGATTGTCGACTTATTATTATAAGATTTGATAATATTATGGACCGACTATGATAAAATGTTGTACTAGATTTTCTACCCATATAAAACTCATTCGCGTAAATATTACGATAGTGGACTTATGCATTTTAAGTGATTTTAGGTAGGTGGTCTTATACGAAAGCCATGGTCAGTTTTCTACCTATCTTCGTAAAATTTTATACACTGATTTATGTTTATATATAGCTCACTTGGTCCGAATTTTAATGAAATGAAGACTGCTACTATTGTATTACAAAAATATATGGACATACGTCCTTACTCAATTTTAAGCTATTTTTAGCAGCATAATTTTGCATGTTCTAATCCGAATTTTTTAGCTGCATTTTGCACACAGACAGATGTTTAATAAATCTTACCAAATATTGAAAAAATGTAAGAAAACTGTTAAGTTTTATGATTTTATGAAGTTGTAATCGTCTCCTGTAAAATTTTCGTTATGGTTTATACGCCCTTATATGCGTGCATGCTTCATATGTAAAATCAATTAATATGGAAAATATTTTCTTTAAAAAATTTTTCTATTTTAAATTTTACTATGTAGTTTTAGGTAAATTTACTTTAGCAGTGTTTCACAGCTAAAAACGTGCTTAATTAAAAACTTGATTATTTTAAAAACGTGAGGAATAAAATCCAAATATAATATGAATTAGTAATGGACAGAGAAACGACAAATATGCTCCAAAGAAGTGTTTTATGCGTAATAAATATGCAGTAAAAAAATAAAAATATGCTGTAAAAACGCGAAAATATGTTTTAAAATGTGAAAAAATGCTCTTAAAAAATAAAATAGTTTTTAAACAAAAATTAGTGTGTTCATTGGAATTTATTTATTTTTATTTATTAACTGTGTCAAGAAGCCTTGTTTCTAATTCCTAATTTTTTTATTATATCACATAATGATTTCCCATTTGCTTACTCGTCTAATTCTAAACCAGATACCGGCGCACAGTGGCCAAAATACCCAATCTAGCGGCGCTTTGTTAATAACTTCAAAAATATAAAAAATTGTGAATGATCTTTTTTTTAACTACAATATTTATCCAAACTACGATAATTTGGCTAAAACTAAATGGAGTGTTACTCCAGTGAAATACACGTAACTGAACGTTCAGCTGAAGTTGGCTTGCAAAGTCTCGTAGATCATACTGTTGCACGTATAATACAAGGCTTTTCAATAGCTTCTGAGGGTCTCATGACTGTAGGCAATATTATCGATTGCATAAAAGCAATATGTAAATGGGGCTCTGACGTTAGCAGTGGGCACTCTACTTACCGTCAACGTTTCAGTGTTTCTGATACTATAACAATTGATGAGCATTTATTTGGTGTATGATTGTTCTTTTACCAATTAAAAAAGGATCCGCAATACTATGGCAAAATAACCGGCCTTCTTAAACTCGGTTCTGCAGACCCATTTAAATAATTTTTGAAAAAGAGTCAGCGGATTTAGTTAGGGCTGAGATAGAAAATGTAAATAGAGAAATTGCACAAAATCCTGCCGACAAAATTAAGTTTTTTTGAAGTAACGCATGAATTTCATTTGGCCAGGATCGATGGAAAAGTGTTTAATACCATAGCGGAGTCATCATCACTGGCTTGTGGAATTTATGGGCCGACACCAAAATTGATGAACAATCTAAATTTAGTTCAACTGAGACAGCCACAAAATCACTTCGAGTGTATAATTCATATCGCATATAGAATACCGATAAAAAATTGGCAAATTCATGGAGAAGATAAATAAATTGCTCAACAAACCAAAACAAAAATTCAACTTGAACTAAGAGAAAAAATGGGTATTTTGGTGGACATTCCAAAGACAGGTTCGGGGAATACAAACACTGGGAATACCGTTAGAATGTTTTTCGAGCAGCCAACCTTGGCCTCTATAGTAACTTTCGTGCAAGTAGATGCTTTTCGCATATATGTCTGGGAAACAGCAAAAATATTTGTTTCCGAATACCCTTGGTTTTATATG
Organism: Protocalliphora azurea; assembly: GCA_932274085.1. NCBI lineage: Eukaryota > Metazoa > Arthropoda > Insecta > Diptera > Calliphoridae > Protocalliphora > Protocalliphora azurea. The sequence continues at coordinate 54,034,114 of OW026520.1, forward strand.
CCTCCACCTGTACATAAAATATTAATTCATGGAGTAGATATTATTGAAAAAGTTTCGCTATCAATAGGAATGATATCAGAGGATTCACTCGAGGCAAGAAATAAAGATTTTTGCAGTTATAGGCTAAACCACACGCGAAAAGACTCGATATTGCACACAATAGAAGACTTACTGCACACTCTGTTGGTTTCGTCGGATACTTTTATTACATCTAAATCTCAAAACACCTCCAAATACTCCAAAAAACATATCAAAATAGATGATGAGGTCAAGCAGCTTCTTTTAAATATAAATGACCTACTTGACAGCCTTAATTCTGAAAGCTCCGACTCTGAATAGTTTTTTTTTATTTCTTTTTTATTTTTTTTGTAAGCTGTAAAAAAAATATGAAGCAGAAGATTTTTTTTTAATTTACTCGTGTAATAAAAAAACATTTGAATATTTTAAAAATCCGTGGTAAATATGACCTTTGATCCTAACAAAAAAAATCTTTAAAATGAGATTTTGTTGATTGTCATTGCATAAAAATTTTCAAAAATATAGCTAATAACGTTATACTACTTAAGTAAGATTTTGATGATTTTTTCACTTTTCATGACCTGGTATCTCCGGAACCATTTGGTTCAGCAATCCACAATTTTATATTTGTCTTAACCATGTAGAATACAATTTTAATACCGAATTTCGTCAAGAGAGGGGTCGGGTCAAAAATGTACATTTTATTGGTTGGTTATATATAGAACTACCCATATACTTAAAAAAATAAACAAATATTAAAATTTTATGAATTCGTTGTATTTAAATATATATAAATTAAAAAAAAAGAGCATTCACAATTTTTATATTTTTGAAGTTATTAACAAAGCGTCGTTAGATTGGGTATTGCATTAGTCTATGTGATTTTTTTGAGTATCCACCATCAGTATAAAGAGCTAAAGCTTCCTCAGATGTATGCATTTTTGTAACTATTGTAGTTTCTAAACATAATTTTGAAACAGCTTGTGAAGCGCTTCTTTTTCCAGCCTTGTAAAGACTCACACTCGCCGCTAGCATAAAATCTTGTCCGGTGTTTCATTGGCAATTGATGCATTTATTTTTTTTTTTTTTTTTTGAGTCTTACACAAGTACTCTTGTAGTCTTGCACAAGCACTCTGAAAAAGGTTTCTCTTTACGTTGGTCAACTGTTAGATTAGGGAAAATAATGTTTTTATACAACCATATCTTATTTCGCTCTTCGAACACTGCCAAAACTCTGTAACTTTCTTTCCACTTTTGTACAAGTTTGCTAATAAAATTTCTTAATTGTTTTTGAATTTAGTAGTACTGTTCTTTGCTATATTTCGAGCGATCAATGACATTAGAAAATAAATGATTTTCAACCATTAAAAAATTGGTTTACTATACCATATTAAAAATGGTGCGTTTAAATTCTGCCATTGTAACTAAAAAACGACAAAAAATCAAAACTTTGCAAAAACTTGCAACCTGTATTTGAACTTGACATAGATAACAACCCAATTAAACAAACTATGCAAACAGTGAACCGAATCCGGTGGAACCCATTCTACTTTTATTCCACACAAAATTGGATTTAATATCTAAAAACACTTTCACAAAGGACATTTTTTTTCCGCTGTTAAGCACTAAAACAATCACAGATCACAAATTATTATTTTTTTTTTTTTTTAATTCATACCTTTTAATTAAAATAAAATCGGAAATCCTATTAAAAATTTAAATATTTAATTTTTTGCTGTCAACAAAATTGCACTAGAAAAAAAGCTCAAAAATAGTTATTACACTTGCTGAAACATGTGTTCAGTTTGAATGATCACAGCTGTGCGAATATAAAGAAAAAACCAAAAAAAAAAAACAAAAAACATCTGTTGAGGCTTAAATTAAAAAAAAAAAAAAAAACAAAAATAAAAAATAATAAAGTTTGCCGAATTCTGAATTTCCAAATATCGCTAAAGCGCTGCTAGATTTGGTATTTCGACCACTGTGCGGCAAACATAGCACTGCGAAGCCGAGTGTTTTCACATGCACAACGCGAAAAAAATTTCATTTAGTTTTGTTCTAGCTTTCAACAAGGCGGGTTCATGTTGCTTGGTTAAACAAAAACGAAAACAAAACACATTACAAAGAGCAAACGCATTCGCAGCAAAAATTGTAAATAATCCAAATCCTTTCGCTAAGCATCAGTCTTAATTCAGAAATTATCAAACATATTTATATGTAAATTTACATATATATCTATATAGCTTTGATTTAAAAAAAATTGATTATAGAACATTAGCTGATGCTATTCGGACAAGCTTTAAGGGACGTATTACCCTTATGACTTTAAAAAGATAAGTTAATCTGTTTCTAAATCTTCATGATTTGTTTATGATTTTTAACGAACTTACGCGATATATGTATTAAAATTAATTTAAAATACCGAATATTTTTGATCTGTTATTTTTTATACATTACAAGTCAAATTTGAAAAACATCCCATGAGGTGTAGAGAAAAATTTATCTTCAAAATATGCTCTAAAAATGTCATAATATTCTATAGATATGCAAAAATATGTCATGAAAGATGAAATATGCAAAACGCTTTATCAATACATAAGAAAAAACATGTAACTGAAAATTTGTGGTTTCCCTGGTAATGGCTATGACCAGACATATTTTTACTAATTCAAAAATCAGAGCGCCGGTGAGAACGAAAAAATTCACACTTTTTCACTCATAACCTTTACATATCAATTATTGCTTATTCTTTCATATTTTTGATATTTAGAGTAAATCTGATGAAATAACTTTCCTCAAATATTTTGAATTGTATTTCGACCTAAAATGTGCAATTCTAAAATATTTATATTTTTCGAATTTATGCATATTTTTGTCATACGAATCGAGTGGACTAATACATTCTTTACATGGGAATTCGCCTCTTAGCTACGAAACTTATTCTTGAAAAGAACAAGGCTGGAGCGTCAGAAGACAGGCTTTAAACTAGAACAGATTGAGTTATTGTAAATTTTGATATTGAGAATCCTAGATACTGGATCCATATTTCAGTATTGGTCTTACTAAATTGTTTGGTAGTATATGAATCTTTGAATTCTTTGAACCAGTGCTTTATTTACAGTTCTTTTTTCTATCGCATATCACCATTCATCGAGTTGAAGCCATTTATAGAAATTGATCTGCTAAAGATCATGTATTTAAATTTTTTGACATTAAGCTTCATTAAATTAACATTACACCAAATACCGAAATTATTTCCATCCATTCGAAGAATTGTTTGTTGGTGCGAATAGTTAAATAAGATAAAAATTTGTTGTTCGTCAGCACATATCAGTGTTGGAATTATTTGTTACAGATCGAAGATCACTTATAAATAAAGTAAATAGTGGAGGGCCTAGCGGTCTACCTTGAGAAATTCCGTAAGTAACACTTACGACGTCCGTCTAGTCGGCTGGCTGTCTGTCCATGTAAACTTTTTGAACAAAGTACAGATCGCAATTTTAAAGATATTTTGATGAAACTTGCTACGATTAATTTCTTTATCATAAGGACGAAGACTATTGAAATTTGTTAAGATCCCATACAAATATCCTCTCGGAATAGGGGTTTAACAATCCTTAATACCCTTAATATAGTAATATTATGATGGAATTCGGCGCAAAGAAGTTTTGCATAAGTATCAATTTCATGAAGATCGTCCATAATTGAACATAGTTCCCATATAAATCCTTCTTCCGAAAATCACTTTAACGTGCATAAATCTCATACAAGTGTTAGTATCAGGTTAATATTTGATTCAAATAGGTTTTATATAAGTAGAAACTACTTTGCCAAATTATATAAGAATCGGTATATAATTGACCGTAACCTCCGTTTAAGGAATACTTTCGTGAATCACCTTAAAGTGCATAAATTCATATAAATGTTATTATCAATATAATATTATGCTTCATTTTACACCTAATACAAGTATCGGTCCACAACTGGCCACAGGTCGCTCATAAGACCTCTCCACGAATTTTGACGCACACGCATAATGGTGCAGGGTATCATATAGTCGGACTTGACCGACTATACCTTTCTTACTTGTTTAAATATGAAGCAATCCGTTTTAGAAAGGATGAGCTAAATTCTGTTTTGTCCAATTTATACAGCAAGAAATCATGGTTTACTTTATCAAAAGCTTTGCTAAAGTGCATGTCTTTGCTGACGTTTAACAAATCCCTCATTCATGTTCATATTGTATTGGAGATAAAATGGAAGAAATTTGGTGAGACAACATATCATATATAATTTTTTCAGATAATTTTGGATAGTAATTAATTTAGCAATCCCTCTATAAATGGCTATCAAAGCAAAATTTTGGTGTTTTCGTGTAAAGTGAAAAAATTGAAATTTGGTTGACATCGACCGCCTACATTTTCATTTAAGCCTTCTAAAAATGAAAAATCTGCGAATGTGTTGGGCCTTTTTAGATATTTCACCTTATTCGTAAAAATACGTGCCGTCTGAAGACAATTATCTAACAAAAACATTATATAACTGGCTGTTTCAAAGGTAATAAAATATTAAATTTTTTCAATTCCCTATAGAATTGTTCTTTGAGTATTAAAAATATATTTTGCAAACTACTAGGGTGATTGGGTATCCAGAAACCGTTCCAAATCTGATCTGAAACTTGGAAATGGATCTGAATATATTGGCAAATTTTACCTTTTTTACAGTTTCTTCAAAAATATATTTATTAAATACTAATTTTTGCATTTTATTATAGCAAAATCATAATCAGCGCACAATTATCTAAAAGTAAACAGAAAAATCCGTTAAAAAATGGTAGTTACTACAAATTCCCCCGACCATTAATGTATCTCAGTCCACTTGTGTGGCAAATGTACAAAACACTCGTTATAAGTATATAAAAATTAAAACGCACAAAACCCTCGCAAACTGTGCAATATGTGCATATCTGCACACTCACAAATGAACTATCAAAAAATGTATGGGAAATCATTTACAGAATAATTATTAAGTTTGCGGGCCTGTTTTTTCTTGCAAACTTATGCTGTTTACTTGTGCATTTATAAATCAAATTTGTTAGTCTTTTGTTTATATTTAAAAATTAATTACAAATGCGATGTAAAAATAAATATAGTTACGTTAATTATAATAAAATCATTGCATGTATCTTTAATTTTAACAAAATTTGTCAATTGCACAATATTTAAAAAGGGGGTTCATGAAAAACATTGCGTAAATCTGCACAACTGCATAAATTATTATTATTCTTTAAATTTGATTTATAGTTATTCAAATAAATATTTACATTTGAAAGATTTCACTGTTAAAGTTACATTAAAATACATATTTAAGAAATATATAAGCTGAAAAGTGGTCCTTAGGTGTATGTCTTATATGGGTGCTAGGGCCAATAGTGGACAAATCCTTTTTATATTTTGCAACAGAGTGTTTTTTTTTTAATTTTATTTATTGTATCTGCCTTTACTTCGTAGTAATAAGTAGTAAAATCTTAAATCTAGAACTTAAAACTATTAGCTCTAGATTGAGAGTCATCATGGGCTAGTAATATTCAATTAGGTAGTGAATCTACTCTTCGGAGTCTTGTACGAGATTGAGTTCTTGTCAACAACCTTGCAAGAGGGTTAGGATATTGGCGTAATTTTAACGTACAGTTCCCACGAGTTTTTCAAATTTTTCTTTTACTAGGGAAACTTTTAATCTTTATGGATAGTTTTATTCCTTATGTACCATGGTTCAACTGTCATAGACCTAAAGATTTTTGATTATGCCCTCTGTAAAAGATCAAAGCTAGTGCCGCTTACAATACTCCGTAATTGGATACCATATGTCCAAATTGGTTTTCAAATATTCTTATACAAGATGCAGTAAAGGCTAAGTTTAGATTTTTCACTGATCAGACAATGAAGATTGGAAGCTTTTCATTTGAAGCCTCTTGGCTTCAATGTAACGATGCCAGGTGAGACTATTGTCGAAATACATTCTAAGGTATACAACATGATCAGATTGTGGGATCTTTACGTTATTAAGTGATACTGATGGGCAGTCACCCTTCCATAATACGTGTGTACTTTTTAGTTGATTTACTCGAATTCTCCAAACTTTCAATCACGTCTCTACATTTTTAAGATATTTATCTAGTTCTCTTCATGCTTTTCATGGGTAAGCTTAGAATCACAGCATCATCACCAAAAATAGAAATAGTTTAAACGTTGCTCGTAGGCAAGTCCGTGGTATAAATAAGAAATAGTATTGGTCCATGGACACTTTCCTGTGAATTTAATAGCAAAATCTCCTGTAGTGAAGTCATCATGTTTTACCCGAAACAATCGATTTGTTATGTATGAGTCTAGCAGCTTATGAGTATTGGGGAGCACCATACATTTAATTTTATATATAAGACCCTTGTGTCAAACTTTTTCAAACGCTTGAGCGACATATAAAAAGATTGCTGAACAAAATTTTTTAAATTCAAAAGATTTTCTAATCTATCCAGCTAGACGGTTTACTTGTTCCATAGTTCCATGATTTTCACAAAAATCAAACTGGTGTATTGGGATTATATTCCGTTCACTCAATATTGGTATTATATTTTTTGGAATACTTTCTCAAATAGTTTGGACAAACAATATGGTCAATATGAATTTGCGACTGTCAAGTCTTTTTCTGACAATGGTATCAAAGGATCTGTGAAGTTTTCCAAACTTTCGGAAAAATGCCTTGTGTCAAAATCGTGTTGAGTAAAGCAATCATAAATGGTATTATTAAATCATAACCTGGTGATTTCTTCAAATTAACATTCTCATTTGAGATTTTCCGAATGTCGTTATGTTCTATAGTTAATGAGTTAGTATCAGAAAATATGAAATTACACGGATCCCTTAAAACAAAATTGCTTGTTGGTGGGTTTGGCTGAAAAACATTGCTAAATCGTCAGCAAACAATAAGGCATTACCTTCATTAGTTCGTGCTCAGGTGCCTCCATTTCTCTTAAAGGTCCTTGTCCCTCTATTGGTGGTTTAATATTTCTAACTGCTTACCAGAGAGAGAAGTTTGTATATTTGTCATTTGTCAGACTTTTAATGTAATTTTTATGCCTGCAATCCTCTTCTAATTAAAGGCCTCTTTTAAGTGCTTTTCATGCAGCAGATAGACTCTGTTTAGTTGCAGAGGATCTGTTATTTTGCCTTTCTCTTCTTCTTTTTCTCTTTTCGTAGAGAATTCTTTCTTTGAAACATATTTATGTGTTTTTGGGAAAATTGGGTCTTAGAATGATTCCAGGCCAAAACAATTTTTGATGTAAAACCGCTTACTAAATTATCAACATCTTTCTCACACTGAATAATTGAATTTGTGTGGATGTGGCTGCTAATATATTTCCTGTATTTTAGCCAATTCGATTTATAGAATTTAGTATCAGTATTAAAATTAGTTTTCCCGTAGTAGATAACTACGACAAGATAATGGTCATAAGATAGATCGTATGATATTGCAGTGATCATCGAGTTTTGATATACGTTTTTATATATGACAAAATCTATTAGATTATAGAATTTTTTTGGGATCAATCAGCCAGTAAGTATGTTGTCCAAGGTATATAAAATCCAAACAGTTTTTACGATCAACTAGAGTACTGTACATATGTCTGACTTTGGGATTCATTAGTCGTGAGCACAGATACATATGTTTGGCATTGTAGTCGCCACAAGCCAGGAATCGATCTCCCAATGTATTTAAGAAATATTCAAACTTGTCCTTTGTTATTGAAAATCTTGGGGAAATATATATTGAGCTTAGAGTTAGTTTCCCAGCTCCGAAGTTAATCTGTATTTAGGTTGCTTGCAAAAGTAACTTGAAATATTTCTCCATGGAATAATGTTTTTGTATATTCCTAACTAAAATACCAGTACCACCATTAGCTTTGCCATTAGGATGATTCATATAATGGAACATATAACCTGCAATATAAAAAATATATTTATTTATAAAATATTTACATTCCCTTATATTTCCAGTAACTTACTTATTCAACATATCAATATTTAGTTGTTATTTTCCTGGAGTTATATTTCATTTATACTTCATTTAAATCCGGAAGCAGATCCAATATTTCCATTTATAGAGGTATAACTAAATAAAGCGTTATTCCAAAACTTTTCGAAAAGATAATTACTGAAATCCTTTCGCATCAAATTGTATATTATTTTTCCCCATTCCAGCATGGATTTAGAAAAGGTTCCACTACTAACCTTTTGGAGTTTACAACCTCAGTTATTTGATTCCTGTTTACGGACAGACACAATATATACAGATTTTAGTAAAGCTTTCGATAAAGTAAATCACGACATCCAATTGTTCAAATTGGATAAATTGGGATTTTCTCCTGTTTTCCTTAAATGGATTTTTTCATATCTTAAAAATAGATACCAATGTGTATTATTTAGAGAATGTACATAGAAAACCATTCATGTTTTATCCGGTGTTCCGCAAGGTAGTCATCCCCTTATTATTTCTCATATTTATAAATGATTTACCATCTTGTATTAAGAATTTTAGAAAATTAATGTATGCTGATGATGTAAAGTTGTTCCAAAGCTATAACTATTCCAATTAATATTCCTTTCTCCAATCAAATCGTGAAAATCTTTATGATTGGTGTACGATGAATCTAATGGTTCTGAATTTAAGAAAGTGTAGACACATGATGCTCTACAGAAAAAGTCCAGTACTCTGTAGATACACAATAAATGAATATCAACTTGATCTATTAGAAGAATTTCTTGATCTGGGAGTATTGCTTGATTGTAAACTAGGAGTTCTAGGTTTTATCAAGCGCTGGGGAAGAGAGCTTAATGATCCTTACGTTTCCAAGCAATTATTCACATCTCTCGTAAGACCAATACTGGAATATGCTTCCGTGGTCTGGGATCCTCAATACGAAGTTCATATAAAGAAAATTGAGTCGATCTAGAAACAATTTCTCTTACTTTGTCTTCATAATCTTCAAAGGAATGCTAATATTAGTTTACCATCATATGAAAGCCGATTACAGCTTATTGATCTTCTTACTCTTGAATGTAGGAGAAAATATATAATTATTTCATTTGTTATTAATTCAGTAAACTGTTCAATTAATTTCGAGACTTATATGTAATCTATTCAACAGTTTTTATCCATATATTGATTTCTCAGTAAATTTAATTCGCGTTAAGAATTAGTTAAGACTCTTATTATGATGATGAAAAACATTTTATTGTAAATAGCTTTAAGAAAAATATGCATGCTAGCCTGTAAGAAATGGTAATTTCGTTGGCTACTAAATAAATAAAGTGTAAAAATGAGTTTCCGAAATCATCATTATGTTAATACTGTTGTTTTGGATAAACTTTGATAATTCAGATTTGTGTGGTTCAAACCGTTTGCGTTCTAGGAACGAATTTTCAAATAACTCATTTTTTCATTAAATGTATTTCATTTGATTCGACGCATTGAGTACCTTTTGTATTGTACTTTGCATGGATGTCATGAAGTTAATCATATTTTGATGAAGAGAGGTAATATTCTGGGAAAAAATCTGCATTAATTTTTTTAATTCTCCCAAATTCTGGAGAACACAAGGTTGTTGTTGACCAGATTTTAAAATGCTGACATAAGGGCCAGTTCCAGGTTTGGTTGAACATTTTCTGCTATTTTGCTGGATCATTGGTTTAGGTAAATAGCTTTCATGGCTATTAATAATATTACCTGGTTTATAACCAACATCTACATCAAATGTTGGTAATTCAAACATTTCATCTCTCGCGAATTTTGTATCTCTCTTAATACTTTCAGTAGTGCATTATAAACTGGGCAACCGCAATAATTTGCGGAGTGATCTGCACCACATTTTCTACTGAGACCTTTCTTAACTATATCACATTCTGCTGAAAAATGCAAGTCTTCACATACTCCAAGAACTATTCTTGGCAATTATCACATTGGACCACACTAGACGTTTGAAAAGCACCTCAGTTGTTATCCTACGGTTTAATAAATAACGCAATGAATATATTGTGCAAATTTCATTACGCTTTAATTTCCTGTCTTCAGGTTCTAACTCAACTCTAAACATAGGCTGAGGAACCTTATCTCTTTTAAATATATTGACCACTGCTCTTGTTTTACAGCCCAATTCTTCAAGGGCCTCCTTGACCTCATTGCCTTCTACACTGAACTCAATTCCCTTAATAACTACTATAAAGCTTTTGAGGCTTTTAAGCTCATATGTGTAATACTTTTTGTTGTTATTATTTTGGTTTTTTTAACTTTTTATTTATTTAATGAATCTGCCTTTTATAGCCCTCACAGAAAGCATTTAAATCTTAAAACTAAAACTAAAGCTAGTTTTTCTCTAAAGAGAACCTAAATGGTTAAATGATCCTTATATCAGTGGAGTGGTAGATCAGCTCTGCGAAGCCTTGAGTACGTTTGTATTTCATCAAGAAGTCTCTGGGACGACTCTGTAGTTTAAGGATGTATTTTTCTCTGAATTTCCTAAACTCGTCTTTAAATAACGGCACCTATAAGTCTCTATGGATATTTTCATTTCTTATGTACCATTATGTACCATGGTGCACCCGTCATGTTCCTAAGAATTTTTGATTGCGCCCTCTGTATAAGATGAATACTCACATTACTGGCGGATCCTCATAACTGGGTGTCATATGTCCAAATTGGTTTTAATACAGTTTTATACAGAACGACTTTATTATCAAGGTTAATCTATGATTGACTGTTGATTAATCAGTGAAGGCTAGAAGCTTTTAACTTTATATGGAGTCTATTAGATTCTACATGACGACGCCAAGTAAGTCGCCTAATTAAATGAATACCAAGGTATGTGACGTGATCTGAATGGGGTATACTTATACCATTAAGTGTAACAGGTGGACAGTTTCCTCTTCTTAGGGTAAACGGAACATGGCTACTTTTCAATTCATTTTCAAGTATACGAAAATTTTTTATATAAATACCTGGTTGCCTAGTTGCTACGTATGGGTTTTTATGGGAACTGAGTATTGTTGTATCATCAGAAAATATAGAAATAGTAAATTCATATAAGCAAGTCGAAAATGTAAATTAAATAGAGGGTAGGTCCAAGAACATTTTCCTGAGGAACACCTGCTTTTATTTCAAATTCTTCTGTTACAAACTTATTATACCTTATTCTTAATATACAGTCAGATAGATAAGATTCCATCAATTTGTGGGGTGCATGGTGGTAGTAAACATTTAATTTTATATATTAGACCTTTATGCCATAGTTTAAATGCTTGTGCGACATCTAAAAAAAATAGCTTAACAATACTTCTTTTATTCAAAAGATTTCTTTATCTCTCCAGTTAGACGATTTACCTATTCAATAGTTCCGTGCTTTTCACGGTAACCAAACTGGTGAACTGGCATGATATTTCTATCGTTCAAGAACGGCATAATTTTCTTTTGGAATACTTTCTCGAAAAGCTTCGACAAACAAGGAAGTAGGCTAATAGGTCTATAAATTCCTTGTTTCAAGATCGCATTGAACATAATAAACAGCACGATTATTGCCACATCCGGTAGGTTTTCAATCGTAGATGGTGTCGTTAAATCTTATCCAGGAGATTTTTTACACTTATATTTTCTTTGATGATTGTATTAATGTCCTCAGGGCTAACAACAATTATGTCATCATTTAGCGTAGCGTCAGTTGTCTTTCCCAATACAAATCAGCATTATCTTCTGTACTACGGTCGCAGGTACCGTCAGCTTTCCTTAATGGACTTTGCGCCTCTACCGGTGGCTTAATATCTTTTGCTGCCCCCCATTGAAAAAATTAGTACGCTTATTATCTGTTAAGCCTTTATTGTAATTTCTCGTCTACTTGAAGTGACCTTTTTAGTTTCTTACTTTCCCATGGTAAGTAAGAAGCCTCAGCTTTGCAGCAGGTGATCTGGTTTGTTGCCATTGGCTATCATGTTTTCTTTTTTCAATAAGAAGTTTTTCTATATAAGAATTTGATATATATGAAAGGCATTTCTTAAAAATTCGATTCTTAAAATATTCCAGAGCTGAAGCAATTAATAATGTAAAGTCATTGGCGCAGTTGTTTATGTCTTCCTCACACTCAAAATATGGATCTGTGTGGATATGACTACTGATATATTTTTTATTTTTCAACCAATTTGTTGTATAGCAAATATTATTAGGAAATTTTGTTATATTCTTCCATAATAAGTTAATATTATTGGAGAATGATCAGACGATAAATCATATGAAATTTCTTTAGTTATCAAATTTCGATTAATATTTTTAGATACGGCAAAGTCAATGAGATTAGGAATTTTTCTGAATCAACTGCTCAGTATGTTTGCTGTCCAGGAGATACAAAATCCAAGCCATTTTTGCGAACAACTTTCTTGCAGCTAAATTATATATAGAATAATACAGAATAACATCTAAACCTTTTAGCTGGTTTTACCAAAATAGTTAAAACCTTAAGTGTATTTATTAACAAATGTATATTAACAAGTAAGGTTAAGACAGGTGGACGGTAAAGTGGGCTGATCACGCTCATTTTTGACTTCCGAGTTTACATGTTGAAGAGATATCGGCAGCGAATTATGAACCGCAGTTACGACAGACACTAAGTTTTTCTAGTATTTGTCCCATTACTTTTTTGTTTATTAACTGATTTTTCCAATATCAAAGAAAGCATATTTAAGGATATTTGAGATAAATTTCGTCCCCTTAGGTGGTTTTCTCTGAACCCTATCCAGCTATAGGATTTTATATAAATATTTTGACATATTACACACGGAATGACAAACACAATATACCTCCATAATTTTTTGATGGTGGGTATAAAAATTTAGCAAAAATAACTCACACCCTAAAAAAAGGTACATTATGCATCCCTAGTCTAGGTGGTAAAGAATGTTGCTAAAAATCGTCCGTCTCCATCTAATATTAATATTGGGTGATCCATTTAGGGGTTTCTTTTTTAAATTTTATGTAAAACACTTAAAATAGAATTTGATGTGGAGACTTTATTATAGCTCGAAAGAACAATCTCTAAAACTTTTTTTTAAAGATAATTGCATTCAAATGTTGTCCCCGACTACGCTCTAGGTGGTAATGTTGCCTTCCTAGTCTTGAATTGTAGCTGGCTTATTGACGAATACTTCACAAGAAATCCAGAGGTGCGATATTATATGATGTAGGTGGCCAGTTGACAGGACTCGCCCACGCTCTTCGCTTCAGCTGCAATATTCTCCTCACTACAGGCTGAATGTGGTGAATTTGATGATGCACACCATAGCAATGCTGCAAAATATGATCAATAATTTGGAATTCCGAATGGACCACCTAGTGCTTAGCCGCGGCTAACATTTGAGCGACATTATTTTTAAAAAGTAAATATTATAGATTGTTCTTTCGGGCCATAGTAAAGATTCCGACATTCAATTCTATTTTATGTATTTTATTTAGAATTAGAAAAAACTCTAAATGGATCATCTATAACCATTTAATGTTAAAAACTAATAAGTTTTATAAACAATTTTTTTAATAATTTATATGAAATTTCAAACAGGTGTTACAGATGAGCGTAAGAGTTTAAGGACCTCAAACACCTTTCAATTTCGGGCTCAAAGTACTTCTACTCTGACATAGAAAATTTTTAACTGCTTGCCAGATTTTGTTCCCGATTTCGTCTCTTATACTTTTCAAGTTATTTGCTTTTTATTAATTAGTTAGTTTAGTTAGAGAATAAACTTATCTATCGGATAAAAAACTTGAAGTCGATAATTTTCCTAGTCCAAAAATATACGATTTTGAAATTGAAAATTGGAAAAAAGTAGAAAATTCAGCCAGTCGATTAGAAGTTACAGAGTTATTTCTAAAAATGTTTCATTCTGCTCTACTGAGCACTCTAATTAAAATAATTAATTCAATTTAAAATACATACTATTTTGTTTACAGGCTGGCTCCGCTCCTGCCCAATTTCCATCTGCTTGGCATAGACGGCTTTGTAAACCTACTACATGATAACCGTGGGGACAAGAATATGATGCCCTGGCTCCAAAATGTCGACCTCCAAACGTTACCAGACCCAATGTTGGTTGAGCAAGTTCCGGACATTCCCTATCTGTAGATAACACAAGTAAAAAAATTTGTTTATCCTACCACCATTATTTATAAAAATTAACACAATTCTCTAAAACAGTCTACTAAAATTTGGTATCTTCAATAAAATTAAAAATTGTTGGTTATATTTTTAAAATAAGTGATTAATAACTTTAAATATGTTAATTATTGATTGTAAATGACGGTTGAGCCTTTAGTTAAAAGTTCTAATTGAATGTATAATATTCATACATACCTGGTTTAATGCATGACATTCCACATACGCCATCACATAAGCACTTCTTTTTCTTGCTTTTACAATCTTCATCGGAGGAACATTTTCTTAAACATTTTTGGCCAAGTAAAGTTGCTTGCTCTTCGTCACGTGGACAATCGGACGATGGTGAATTGCGTGGATTTTTATAAACACGACCATCATCATCCGCCTCTGATGATTCATCATCGTCATCCCAATCATCATCTTCATCATCCTGTGGAATTTCTGTTGGTGTAACCGGAACAGATAAAACTGAAATATATGTACATATATAATTAGAGACAAACTTGTGTATGAAAATTAATTTCAAAGTTTTTTAAGGTACGACAATAGGGTACTCAATCGATTAACCGTCATTCGGTTATTCGATTAATTTTGATCGATTAACTGTTCGAATGATTTGAAATTGTCAATGTTCTAATCACAAATGAGCGAAATAATTTCGAATAACCGATTAACCGAAGTTTTTTTTTTTAGTTATTTTAAGAAAGTTTTTTTATTTTAAAGACAAATTCATGTCAACTACATCTTTCTAAAATATTTATAAAATTGTTGTAACAGTGCTTTTGCAGGATGTCGCCTAGTGTGAAACTGGACTTATATTTTTATATCACCATTGCTAGCCGTTACGTTCAAATTGCCACTACGTTTATTGGCCAAGTGATCGCCGGATGGGGTGGAGATCTTGCTCGTCTTGTAGTCAGCGGTTTAGACACAAAAAATATATACAAGCCAAAAAAAAGATATTAAAACTAAAGTTGCGAACCCGAAGTGAGCTAGATATAGACTAGGGTGGGCCGAAAAAAAGTTCTGCCAGTTACACCCTAGAATGAAAGAACAGTTCATGAGTTTTCCAAAAATGCAAAAATTATTTTTTTGCCACGATCGAAAATAGCGCTCTTTTGTTTTTTTGTGTATAGCGTCGACATTTTAAGTCCGATTGTAGAATATTATATGTCGTTGTTAATGGTTTAACAACTGCTTAAATTTTCTCCTTGGTGATTTTTGAATCCGACATATGTAATGAAAACCATGTTTTAACCTATTATATTTGGTTTTTAAAGTATTTCATTTTATGCATAAATAAAAGATTACAAACATTTTGTCTTTGGATTATGACGTTGATGTTTTTTTTTTTTTTTTTTTTTTTGCAAATATTCAAAAACATGCGTAAAGGAAATTTATTGTGTATTAACGAGACAAACGATGTAGACGACGAAGTAGTGGCTTACGACGGCAGCGGTGAAAATACGATAGTGAACGTGTCTAACGACGTTAACGATGATGCAGTAGTTAAATGTGAAATAAAAGTAACACGTAAACAGAAACATGTTGACAACGGCAAAAAACTACCTCAAGACTTTTTATTGATTTTAGAAGAATAAATAAAGTAATCGTCAAGGACTGCTATCCCTTACCACTTATTGAGGATCAACTCGATCGTTTGCTGAAAGCTCTAATTTTTAGATTATGGTTTGGGTATAAATATTAAAAAATTTAATTTCTTGAAGAAAAGAATCGATTTTCTTGGTCACGTTATTGAGAATCAGTATGTATCACCATCAGTCGAGAAGACAGCCACTATAGTCAAACATCCAGTACCTCAAAACAGCCCGAAAGTTTCCTTGGCCTCGCAGACTATTTTAGAAAGTTCATACCTAATATTTCAATTATTGCCAAACCAACTTACCAACCTTAAGAAGCAGAACACAAATTTTGTATTTGGATATGAATAGATGACGGCGTTTAACACACTAAAAAATATTTTAAGTAATGGTCCAGTATTAAGTTTGTTTAAACAAAATTTGAAACAGAGATCCACACCGACGCTTCCATTGATGGTTATGGTGCAGTTCTACTTCAGAAATCGCCAAGTAATCACCTACTACATCCGGTATACTACATGAGCAAAAAGACTACCGAACAAGAACGAAGGCATACATACGAGCTGGAAGTGCTAGCAGTCATAGAAGCATTGAAGAAATTCATGGTGTATTTGATTGGGTTGAAGTTCAAACTTGTAACCGACTGCAATGCTTTTACGAAGACGTTAGACAAAAAAGAGTTGTGTGCGTTACACACATATCATATTGACTACCTTGGTCCTCTTGAATCGACCAGTAAGATGTATAACCTCATATTCACTGTAATTGACTCGTTTGCGAAATTTTGCTGGTTGAATCCGATAAAAACAACGTCAGCCAGAGACGCTATTACCCGACTGCAATCGCGAAGTATTGTTTTTGGTAATCCATTCCAAATCATCTCAGATCTCGGTTCGGCTTTCGAAACTCAGTATTGATGACTCCTCCAAAACGGTACAAATTCGTGGGAAGAGTTCAACAAATTATTAACTCCACATACTATAGAATTATTGGAACAACCCTATTCGAAATGTTAATTGGCACTAAAATGAGAATTAAGGATGGTATGCAATTGAAGGAGTTAATAGATCGAGAAATAGAAACCAATTATGATGAACAAAGAAACAAAAACTTGAAGTTCAAGCCGAGAACAAAAACAGGTATAACCTGCGAAGTAAATCGTCCAGACAATACAACCTAAATAATCTTGTTGTCATCAAAAGGACAAATGCAGGCGGTCTCAAACTCATGCCAAAGTATTTGGGCCCGTATCAGATAGTTAAAATCAAACAGAGAGATTCGTACGATGTAGTCAAATTCGGTGAATGCGAACGTTCAGAACGTACCACAACATGTGCGGAATTTATGAAGCCATAGTCAGATGAAGTTGATGAATTAGACTCGCAGGATGGCCGAGAAGTGGAAATGAAACTGTATGCACAACGTTAACACTGCAACACTAAATAAAAGTTAATCAGTTTGCAACAACATGCCGAGAAGTAAGGACGTATTGACGACGGAGCCAGTGTTTAATAATTCATTTACATCTATAATTTAATAATTTATTTTGTATTTTTATTAAAATAAACATTTGCTTGTTTCATTGAAAATAAAATTATCAATGATAATCTGATATGATTATGTTACTTCTGGTATCTCGGATACATTCCCCTTAATGTCCAATTATTTTCACATACAATGAAAGTATTTTGCAAACCTACAAATTTTAGTTTTTAATATATTTCATTTTATGCATAAACTTAAAGGTTCAAAAAGCTGTGTAAGCTTAAGTCTATTTCACTTAACAAAATTGTTGAAATAGTATAATTAAAAAAATATTTCATATGAAAAATATTATTTATTTATGGTTATGAGTTGACTTTGGCTAATAAATGGTTAATACTAAAATAATATATATATATATATATATATATATATATATATATATATATATATATATATATATATAATGACAAACTACTAACACAAAAATAAGCACTCGCAGACCACTATGCAATAACTAGACATAAACCAGACTTTGAGAAAGTGAGAATACTTACATGACAGAATAATCATACGAAACGATACATGCAAGAGATGGTTCACAACATAAACATACCAACAAGAATGAGAATAAACTATAAAGCAGACACAGATAACTGTGCTCACATATATCGACATACAATAAACAAACATAAGAATAACAAAAGAAGAAAAACATAAACAATCAGTGACAAAAGCTCAGAAAAATAACAATGGACAACACTGCAATATAATTAAATGTAATTATTATTAATTGTATCTTTTTGTTTTGTTATGATTGAGAATATTTATATCCATAATTGTTTTTAGTAGTTTTTAGAAAAGAAAATCCCATTTTTTGGAATTTTGATTAGGTTTTTTGGGAATACAGGAAAACCCTACCCCTGGTTAAAATTTGGTTATATTAATAAGATCCACATTTCCTGTAAATTTTATTAAAATATCTTTATAAACAAATATGTTATTACAATTAAAGAATTTGTATTTTCTCCAAAAACCCCAAATTGGGCCTTTTGTTTGGTTTATTTCTAAATAGCGAAAGAACTTTTAAAAATATGTATTCCTTTAGCATATATAATTTCCGATCTTTTGCAAAAATATTCACGTCAATATCATGCCTAATTTCAGAAATATGCTCCTTTAAACTTTTATATTTCCAATTTATTGTATATATGACTATATTTTTACAAACTTGCAACTTTTGCCTTTAGTTTTGCGTGAATAATTACTTAGAAAATTATAAATATTTCTGTATACTTTTAATAATATCTATACACAAAATATTTTTATAAAAATAATTAATAAATATTTTTTATTTTTAATAGGGTTGCCACATTTCCCAAATATAAATAAATCTTTATCCTTTTCTAAGCATTCATATATTTCTATTTATGAATTTAAAATAACAAAACAAACAAAAAATGTCTATTTTAAATTAATCAATATTATTATTATTATTATTATTGCGATTTATCATCTTCCTTAATAAATATTATATCTCTAACACGATTTTTTATTACTTATTTACATTAAATTTATGTAGACAATTTTTCTAATATTTTAAACTTATACTACTTATTTTCTATAAAATAATCTGTTGTATCTGTATACATATCTAAAAGTCTTCAGTATTTTGAGTTGATAAAGGCTCATAATAATTCCAACGTTTTCTCATTGATGATAGTACAGGGTCTGATGATAATAAGAGGCTATTAAAAATATCCTCGTTTTGTGACGTTCTGGAGCATTTCCTGGAGCTGAATAATTTAACGTGCTTAAAATCTCTGCTTCTTGCTTCTTGAGCCTCTTCTGTAAGCTCTCCAAGTGGAAGAATATTTCGTTCAATTATAATTTCACCATGGTACAATACTTTATGTACTGTTGGTGTCATTGGTTTCCATGGATATAGAGAAACAAGTAGTTTAGATATATCTGTTGCATATTCTGCAAATCGAGCAGTGTTAATTTTGTGCTTACTATTAATTGCCATTAATAGTATGTTAGTCCTTTCAAGTAACTCTTTATTAATACCGGTTATTTTTGATGTAGCTTCGAAATTTCCGAAAACCCTTTTTGCTGTGTTTTCATCATTTGTACTACCACCAGTCGGTGGAGGTTTGTCGATGTTTAATCTCGTCTCTTCTCTAAATTCATCCTGGATTCTACTTTTGTCAGATATTCTAAGTGTTTTTAAATCCTCGTTGTTTCTAGCAGGTTTTGTTAAAATTTCTGGCACACTTCTATACTTTAAATCATGTGCTATGTGTACAAAATGCTCCATGAACCGTATTCTGGCGTGAAGTAGAGATATTCCGAAAGACAGAAATTCTTCATCAATACTTCTTGCTTTACCAATATCCGAAAATTGTGATTTCGTCTCATCACATAGTGGGCATTTCCAAAAAGAAGATGTTTCCGTAATGGCATTACTAACCTTTCCATCAGTCATTGTTAGACTAAGTTGAAAGGATGTGTCAAATGTGTATTGGTTTATGGTTATTGAAAGAGGTTGTAAATCATTTATTTCATCGTTAATATATTCCACTAAATCCTTTGTTGTTGTCTTCGACTCCCTTGTGTATTCGAACCAAATAGGTCTGCAAAAATGTTTTGATCCTGGAGTGGTGTTAAGCCATATATCTTCAAATGAGTTTTTACACTTTAATGAATATTGCGTTAAGGAATAAGATCGCATTCTTAATGGCACCAAAGTTGCAATAAATACGCTTTTATAATCCGCCATTTTCTTACTTCCACTAACATGCTTGTATTCAGGAAGGGCTGATAGTCCGTCACATCCCCACTTACAGATTAATACAACGTCGCTGTTATTTACTTTTTGCAACTGATCTGCAGAAAAATCTACAACTATATTGGTAGCTGTATTCTCAAGCAAAGAAGATAGCTCTACACATGCTTCCTTTTCGATAACCGAAATAGATGGTAAAATAGTTTGCTTTTTTCTTAAATATCCTTGTATGATGGAAAAATTGAATGTCCCTTTTCAAGCAGAGCTCTTCTTAAAATTTGATATTTGTCTCGGCTGAGGTCCAGTTCAATCATTAAAGCAATTGCTTCTTCCTCTGTAAAATTGGATTGTGATGATGGAGCCTAAAGTGTACGGCAATTCGTTTAAGACGTTTTGGTGATGCAGTTGACAGTATTTCAGCAATATTAATTGAACTCTTAGGTTGCTTCTCCTTTTTTAACATTTCTTTGAATGTATCAGAAACTTCTTCTTTCGAAATTATAGAAAGCTTATGGGCCAGTCTTTTCTTCTTAGATCTTGTACTTAAATCATCATATGTCTTGCAGGGTGCTCCAGTTGATATTTTGCACGCCGATATTTCTATATCAGTATCCATCTAATCAGAATGTTTAATTTTTAATTTGTTAGTACGCTGATTCAAGGACTTCAGTTTTAGGTCATACAACTTTATAAATTTCTCTATCTGAGATTTACCAATGACGTCATGACATGTAGTGCATGATATTTAGTTCTTATGAATTCCACTGTAGCTTCTAAACGATTAAGATCATTTTTAGATAAACTCCACAGAACACAACACAATTCTTCATGTTTCAATGTAATCACCATGGTAGTCAACTTCGTTATGATGTTGATAAGGATTAGCACAGGTATATATATTTACAGGTATTCTGTGAATTTTCGTCAGGTAAAATATCTGAAAGAGTAAATTTGGAAGAGTACCTATACCGAATTCATTGATATTATATGTTGCTGTTAGGTATCACCGGAAAGGTGATACCTAACAACCTGTGCATTGTCACTACCTCATAAAAATGTAGATTTTGAACCATCAGTAATAGATAAATGCTGCAGCTAGGTATCACCGGAAAGGATACCTGTACATTATCACTAGATCATAAATGTATAAATTTTTAACCATCACCAATAGATAAATACATTTGTCAAATTTAGGTTTGTTTTGTTATTTTAAATTAATTAATTGAAATATATGAATGCTTAGAAAAGGATAAAGAATTACTTAAATTTGGCAAATGTGGCAACCCTATTAAAAATAAAAAATATTTATTAATTATTTTTATAAAAATATTTTTTGTATAGATATTATTAAAAGTATACAGAAATATTCATAATTTTTTAAGTAATTATTCAAGCAAAGCTAAAGGCAAAAGTTGCAAGTTTGTAAAAATATAGTCATATATACAACAAATTGGAAATATTAAAGTTTAAAGGCGCATATTTCTGAAATGAGGCATGATATTGACTTGAATCTTTTTGCAAAATATAATATTTTTAAAATTTCTTTCGCTATTTAGAAATAAACAAAACAAAAGGCCCAATTTGGGGTTTTTGGAGAAAATACAAATTTTTTAATTGTAATAACATAATTGTTTTTAAAGATATCTTAATGAAATTTGCAGGAAATGTGAATCTTATATTCCGCTTGTCGATTCGTGCTTTGGGATTTGAGAAAATATGGTCTAAAATCAAAACTTTCATATAAAATATGTCGAATTCGGGAGGGTGTGTACCATGACCAATTGAATTATTGGGCTTTGTTTTTATCTTAAAGTCATCTCTGTAAAGTTACCTTTCAGGAAAGTGTAAAATTATTATATGTTGCTAAAGAAAATTTTATTTTAGATAAAAAAGAGTGTAGATACTTCTACGGCTAAAAAAACACAAAAGGTCGTCTTTTTTACAATAATAGATAATTTCGTTATTTAACTAGTTAAGAAAAGAACTAATAAAATTGGTCGGAAATACTAGGATATATATGAAAAAAAAAAACTGGACCAAGAACAAAAAAAAATATTTGAAATCGGAGGAGAAACAAAAATTTGGCAAGTGATTAACAATTTTTTATGTCAGAGGTACCTAACTTTGAGTCCCCTTAGCTCCGCCCCTGAGGGGTTTGTTGTGCCCCCTTCCATACTTATTGTACACTCCTCTGCTATGCTCGTACCAAATTTCATGAAAAACCAACTGCCCCTGTGCAGTGGTACATTAAAACACAATATATGTTGAAAAATTTCCGAAATATTTAATATTATATGTTTGTATAAAGAAAATATGACAAAAAGACGTTAGTAAAATCTTAATATTCAGCGACTGAAAAGAGACATAGCAATTATTTAAATGAATATTACAGGCCCTAGTATGCCTCTATTACAATTTGAAGTTAATTTTATTTTAACGAAAGTTTTAATAATGATATTGAAAGAAATAAATATTTTTAGAAGAGTTTTAAAAATGGTCCAGCTCACGTAAATTTAAACATTTAGATGTAATATTTGATACTATAGAACGTTGGTGTAGCAACATGTTCAAGAGTTGTACGGGTAAGTATTTTATTTATTTTATTTTAGAAAAGCGCACCTTACCCATTATGATAAGGAACTGGAGTGACAAAATTAAAAGGTATGTACAAATATTTTGAGTGGTTTTTCAAAATTCAAAAAATAATAATAACAAAATTGGAAATGTTCAAACGGCTCCATAGGGTGTGCGTATGCCGTATATTAACAAAATCCGAAGACCTAAGAAAAATTTTCGGGTGTTCTTTCATGGAGTGGAAGATATATTTATTAAACAATTTGAAAATATGCAAATTGTGAAAATTGTAAGAGAAATCTCCTTAAAATATGTGGAATCCTCAAACAACAATTTACATTTTTAAAGCACCAGTGTAAATGTGAGCCTAATAATATACAAACAAACTACAAATAAATTACAAATGCAATCTAAAGGGTCCAATTATTCCAAGAACTCAATATGATGCAAATTAATTTTGAACTCAGGTTTTCCCTAGCTGTGAATTAATAGTCTAGCATCAAAATAGAAGGGACTGTTTTGGTGCTTTCTTAACAGCAACGATTAGTAATTTTGAAAATGTAAATATTTTAAAAAGAACTGAACTGTTTTATCGCTTTGTGATTAATTAGTGTCTACTTTAAAATCCCATTTTTATCCTTCATTTAACTAAACAATTTTATAAAAAATTTTAAATTTGTAGTTATCTATTTTTAGTGGGGATTTCCGGTATCCCGGGATATTTAAAAATCAATACCGATTTCCCGGGAGCGGTAAAGGATCGGGAAAATAAAAATTCTATTTGCAAAGGATACTCCCTTGGTCACACCCTATTCCAGTATTCTGTATATTCTGTATATAATATTATGTATTTCTTTAAAGCGTAATGTTTAGTCATTACCAAGGACCGGAAGTTCATGAAAATGCATGTTTCTGCCTTTATTTCTGGAATAGTTTAAACTAAATATCTTTGCGAAAATTTGCTTTAAAATATCATCGATTTGTTAGTGCATATTTTTGCGTATTTTGTTGAAAATGCATGTTTTTGCATCTTTTGCCGTAAATTCATATTTTTGTGTCATATTTCGTAAAAAATTGCTATTTAAAATAATTTTTTGTGTTGAAAAAAATAATTCTGTGGCCTTTTGAAAAAAGAACTTAAATTTATTTTTCAAAATTTTAAAATATTGAAAAACACTATAGGAGAGTTCATTTTTGAAAACACAGAAGGACATTGATTATTGTAAACGATGCGTCATCAAAGTTACTGAGTTAAAATATCAAAATTCCACAGAAAAATAATTGCGTTTTCTCTTATTTATTAAATCCTTTATTGTAAATATATTGCAAATTTTATCAATTAATAACATAATTATTTTTAATGAAAATGTGAAATACGTACATATAGAAAAATAAAGGAAGTTATAAAACAGAAGTAATGTCCTGTAAAATATTCGACAATCTTATTGAAAAAATTTCAGCACTTGGATACCTTAAAACATAGAGATAAATACAGTCTCTCCCGAAAATCTTCCAATCATACATCTGAAGGCAGAACAAGTTCATTTAATATCGAGTTATGCATATGAAACATTTGTTTCCGATGTCGTCCGTTTTTATAAAACAACCATGCATCAATTATTTTTTTTTTAAGAAGCTACCAATGAGACTATTCTGTCTGAGAGAACTTAATATTATTTTAGAAAAATCGATCTATCATGAAGACAACAGTCAGTGAAAGGAGTTTGTTGCAAATTTGGATTCAGATGAAGACACAGTAAAACTTTCCACAATATAATCCAAATCATTTAAAAATTCACCCATCACATCTGTTGATGTCGAATAGGTTAAAATTTGCATTTTAAAATATGGAGCAACCTCTGTTATTTATGTAAATAAAAATATTTATTAATATTTGTATTCACTATGTATGTATTTATTTTTAGTTTAGTATGACACTGAATTAAAATTATAAATTTGTTATTTAATAAAAGTTACAAAATCAGCATATTTTATTTGCTTTTAGGGGATATTTTAACATTTTTAGTGCATGTTTAAGTGCAAGAACTTTCTGTCCCTAGTCATTGCAGATGAAACTTTTTTTCCCCTAGATAAACACTTAGAGAAAAACTAAAAAATATTAATAGAAGTACATAAAAAATAACAAAACTATAGCAAATGTTTTAGTGATGTACATTTAATCAAAACAAATAAAATAAAATCGTTATTCGAATATTTATTTATGTTATTCATAACAGAAAATTAACTATAAACAATGAGAAACAAATTTTCTCACTTTGATAATATTGGCCAAGAAAAGTGTTCTACGAAACCATAGTGCAGTGAACAAAAAATTATAGTATCGCAAACAGCTGTTTCAACCTGTTTTATGCACATCTGTGTGAGTAGCTATTGACACAAAAATTCTAGGTAGCACGTATCGTACAAAATACTTAAATAGATGTTTACGCATTTAAGTATTGTTAACAAAACGTATGCAAAAATATAACATTAACATTCAAAGTTTTTTTAATTTAGATAACAGTGACACTTGCAATTGTCGCTGCGGCATGTCGCTTAGTGTGAACCTGAACTAAGTGTACTTAAAAACAAAATTATGTTTTATTTTATCATACGGCTGTTAATTTCGAACTGTCAATTATAAGTCAACAATTTTTATTTTTTTATTTATTTTATTTATTTATTTATTATTATTATTATCATTTTTTTACAGCTTTAGATTATCTATCGATAAGTTTGATAAATAATTTTACATCTTAATTTTTTTTAATATAGTTGTATTCTTTACACTTGGTAAATTTTTCTATTACAATATATCTGCACAGTGTCGTTTGCGCTCTGTACCACTGAATTAAAATATGCCACCATAGAACTTTGTTGACATTTATGAAAAGGTAAACAGATTAAAATAGACAATTTGCGTTAGCATGAATTGCTGAATATTTTTTGTTAAAGGGAAAGAAAGACATTTTGCGGCATAAGCGAAGTGTTATGGAAGGAAAATTAGAGAAAGCGTTCCTTTTGACCTGGCAAGCGAGAGATGTGCAAGGTGATTACCAAAAAAATCCGATTTCTAGACCATGTAGTTTTTTATCAACACCTTTGGCTATTGGCTTGTATATCTAGACAGCTCTCTAAGTCGGATAACATTGTCTCAATGCCATCCACTCTGCTGTTTATAACTTCCGAAATTTGCTGAAGTTTCTCGTCTGTCTCTCTAAAAGTTTCTTGAAATTTCTTTTATTTTATTTTCTTCTTTAACCTCAGCAAGAAGTTTCCCGTTATTTGCTTTCGAAGTTTCTTTAACTTCAGCAAGAATTTTCTCGTTATTTACTTTAGAAGTTTTGTTAACTTCAGGAAGAAGTTTCCTTTGCATTATTTTATTTTTTTCTTTAACTTCTTTAAATTGCTTCATCATAGTAGCAAACATTGTGGATAAATCCATGCTGCTTATTGTTGCACGGGTAGAAACTTCCATTTCTTCTTTATACTCGAATTCGTAAGTTCCGATGCAAATATCACGCCGCATGAATTCATCTATCAGCCTCTTTTGTAATTCTGCTTTATTATCAGCTGTATGTAACTCCAACTTATTCAATTCTCTGTTGAGTTGCTCCACTTTTAGCTCTTCAAACTTCATGACTGCTTATTATTTCGCAATTCCACTTCTGACACCAATTGTTACGTGTTTACCTTTTAAAAACTGTGTTTTATTTCCTTTTAAATAAACCGCTACTTTGATTGCAAGTAAAAGCAGTTTAGTAGCTTAAAGGTTGTAACGACTCTTTATTTTATTTAAAAATATATAACAATAATAGTTTAAAGTATCACTTTATGTTCTAATACACACACACTTTACACAGCACACTTTAATAATGTTCAAGAATATACAGCCAAGGCGGTTAATTTGTCTTTACTTAACGATTCTTCCAATTAGACTGACTCAATGGTGTTCTCACGGCCAATTTATATACACTGCATTACCTTCTAGATGCTTCTCGAAAGCTGTATTCTTTCTAAAATGTTCTTAACGGACAAACGGACTATATTCGAATCCTAGAGCTTTCTATGTTAATGTTAACAGCTTAAACATTTAGTGTTGTCATATTTACAAACAATGGTGAAAGCTTTTCATTCTATGTTGTATGTTTACAGCTATGTTAATAATTTCTACAGATATGTAAACTGCTGTTAACATAAACAGAAAGGTCGAGAAGCATTGAGAAAGATTGAGAAAGGTTCAATAGCATTATTTAATTTTAAACCAGCTGTAAAAACCGTTATATTCAAGTACAATTTCGTAACAATATTTGAACTCAAAATAAAATAAATAAAAATCAATGCAAAAACACATTATCTGCTAAAACATTTTACATATACAAGAAATCCCGGTAATTCCCGCATGATTTCCAGGGATTACGGAACTGCAAATTGTGAATAATTCGCGAGAATTACCGTCCAGGAGATTTTCCGTGAAAAACTATATTTGCAAAATATAAACAAAAAACGAGAAAGAAAGATATAGTCGGTCAACACCGACTATATGATACCCTACGCCACTGTTTACGAGTATACAAATTCGGGAAGGGAACTTATATTACACCTGTGGCCAATTTAAGTAAATGTAAAATAAAATATACAAATAAAGAATAATGCGTTGATACTAGCATCAAGATGACTTTATGTACTTTAGGGTGATTCTGGATGTGGGTATACATGGGAGCTATGGTAAATTATGGACCGATCTTCATAAAATTTAGCACAAATATTGATACTTATACAAAACTTTCATATACCGAATGTCATTGAAATATTGCTATATTTAAAGCATTTATGATCGTTAAACCCTTATTCCGGGAGGACATTTTTATTGGGGCTAGGTAAAAAAATGGACGGATCATAACCAATTTCGTCCACGTGCAAAATTTGATTGAATTATCTTTAAAGTGCGACTTGTACTTTGTGCACAAGGTTTACATGAACAGCCAGCCGTCCAGCCAACCAGACTAATGAACATCGTCAGATCGATTTAAAAAGTGATTCTGAGTCGATTTGTATACTTTAAGGTGGGTGTTGGATAACTTTTTCTATGCGTTACAAACATCAGCACAAACGCATAATACCCCAACCACCTATGTTGGTGCAGCGTATAATAAGAACAAATAATAATGTCGCTTAAAGTAGGTTTACTGTGGTTCATCTCTACTTTAAAATATTAAAAAAAACCTTTGTTATATTTAAGCTAACAATAGTTTTTTCATAAAACTAAGAAATTTGCTAACAATGGTTTGTAAATCTCTTACATTTTTTTTTTTCTTTATTTTTTTTTTTTTTTTTTTTTGTTTTTTTTTTTGTTTTGCATACTTCTGCCATTCTTGAAAGTATTGTCTACTCTACTAGTTCATAGAAGAAATGAGCGAATCATTTTTTATTTCGGTTTGTTTTATGTGAATGAAATAAATAACATTGTGTGTTTGTTTATTTTTTATTGTTTTTCACTATTTGTTTCTTTCTAGCATTCGCTGTTTCTTTTCATGTATCAATGTTTCAATCATGTATCAATAAAATACAAAAAAACTAGTTTCATATGGGCTTTAGAAAAGTGAAAGACCTAAGATAAACATTGATTTTATCTTTGTGAATACATTTTGGCATATAAATTATAAACTTGGTTTAAAAAGTACATTTCTGTGCTTTGTTTAAGGGGTATATTAAAGAATTTAAAGAAAAAAAAATGTTCATTGGAAACAATTAAGAAATATATATTAAAATCATAACGTTGATATTAATTTTAATGTAATCATTATTTTTTGCACCACTACCATAGTGTCTATATTAGACAAACGTTAAAATCAACGCGAATTTATGCAAGGTGGAAACGGTTGCACAAAACCAACAATAAGGCGATTTCATTAATTTTTTATATATGCAGTTTGACAGCTGAAAGAAAAAAACAGTATTCAACAGTTTAACTGAGATTACCTTGTATAGCTTCAAACTGCTTTTGACGTTTGTCTTGCTAAAGATTTGTCTAGTATTGACACTATGTACAGTTCATTTGCGATTGTGCACACTAAGCGACATGTAACACTCACCGTTGCGACATGTCACCTAGTATAAACCGGGACAAAAACAATGAGTGTCGCTGCTGCCTAGTTTGAACCTGGACTTTCTCTCTTTGTAGTTAAAGCTGCGCACTGCCGAATACTACTCATTCGGTTATTCAAATTTATAAAAAACTTTTATTGTTTAATCATAAAATGATTTTTTAATATTGTTTCTATTATTATTACAGAGCAAAAATACAAAAATAAAAGAAATTATAGAAGTTAAAAACAGCAAATACGATTAATTTTCGGTAACGGATGAAATAATTATTCGAATAACCATTTTCGTTTATTTGTTTTGGTTGAATGTACATCACTAAAACATTTCTTATATTTTTTATATACTTTTATGTGTAATTTTAGTTTTGTTATATGTCCTTCAAAAAGCACTACGATGATTCAATGTCCAGCTAGCTCATGCCAAGTTTCTCCATGGGCGTGATTTCCTCCCTTCATCGTGGCACCTATTTAAAATAAATATTTCGTATTTATTATGACAACTTTTGTAATAATTCAGAGACTGTTGCGAATCCCTGCATGCCCCTTACCAGGGTTATAGAAAACATTTTCGCAATTAACATATATTTTATGTTTTAATTTTTAAAAATACCGTTCTTGAAATATATACCCGCAACTATAAATCGCGAGATATGAACCATTTTAATGTTGAGGAAAGAGTTGTGTTGAATGTCATATTGAAGGTAAGTTTTATACCTTTAATATGACACCCCAATGAATCTTGTTCCATAAATACTTTGAAAGTATTTTGTGTATACAACTTTGTAAAATTTTTTAGCTACTTTACACAAAAAACTATTTGAAATTTTGTATCAGTCTTTATTTTGATGAGTATAACGATTGTACCAAATATAAAATTAATCTCTCTTTCACTCAATTTTAAACTTTAGAAATATTGAATGAAATTTTTTTGTTATATAAGAATTATTTTGGAATTATTTTTTATTTCTTTTTTTTTCAAATGCTTAAGTTTAATAATTGTAGAATAATACATTGTAATAGTTTTATTGGACACTCGGTAGAATGGAATGCATTTTCTAGTCAGCTACGACTGTCATCAGCACTCTTCAGCGTCCCACAGTAATGTTCTCTCTAAACATCATCTATTTAACTCACAATTTTTTTGGAAATGGAATCTGTAACTTATTTTCCCTATGTGTTATTAAGTGAAACGAATGATTTTTGATGAAGTTTTTTAAGTTTATTTTGTCTTCTACTCTTTCAGTTTATATGCTTAAATCAACCAGTTAAGTAACAAATTGTGGCTAAAACAATAACATAATTGTTATTGTTTTAGCCACTTCTTAAGTAGAAATGAAACAATGTTGTTGTTGTTATTTGATTTGTCCCTTCTGGTTGCTTCTATTTTTAGAAATACACAGTGCCCAGTGAGAAGGTTAATTAGTTTGTAGTTTTATTCTTTTTTATACAATGCTTCATTTGTTACCTATCTGGTAGCTTTAAGCATATATGTGTGTATGGGAGGTAGGAGTTTAGCCAAAATTTGGTATATATTTAGATATCCCAAATATATGACAGTGTAGCAATTTTGGTCGCAATCTGATAATAATTTTAGGAAAAATATCATTTTTGAAATTCATTTCATATGTATTGTGGGTGTGTCCTTGACCCGATTTGGTTGAAAATTGATTTTTTTTTTAATTTTTCACAAGACACTACTGTGCCAAGTTCTATGTTTCTACTATAATTCCTCTATTTATCAATTCGTTATATAGGAAAAAAGAACTATGCTGTGGGGCCCCCTTCCAAACTTAAAAGTGTACACTCCTCCGCTACGTCTATTTGAAATTTTATGTAAATCCAACTAACCAATTAGAAGTTACAAATTTATTTCCAAAAAATTTAAATTCTGTCCCACTGCACAATGGAAAATATGCCAAAATGAACATCTAATTTTTATAAAATTTTTATTAGATTTGAAAGCCAATACTTCAAATGACACGATTCATAACCTTCTTCGCAGTTAAGACATCTAGTCTCATAGTTGACTCAAACTTGAATATTTTTCATTAATAATTGTTAAAAAAAAAATACTGTCTAAATTCTTATCTATAATGTATACTATGCATTTTTGCCCCTTATAACTTTTAAAATTTTCAATTATTTTGAGAATATTGGTTTATTGTCAATCTTCTGGAGTAAAAATACTTGCCATAAAATTATCTTTTTGACACATTTATGGACTGTATAAAAGTTGATTACTTTGGTTGACTACTTTTATTATCACAAAATGTATTGTGGCAAATAAATCAAAAAACTTTACGTAAGCGGAAAAATGTGTGAGACATTTCATGAAAAGGACGTCCCAGCATTAGTTACTTCCATGCTATGAAATATTAAGTATGTTTATTAGTTTAAAAAATCTAGCGTAAAAGGAAAAAACAGGTCATATAAGCCGCAGTTCATTCCGAACTCTATTTGTGCCAAATTTTATGTGCACCAATTCATTGGTGGTTAATACAAAAAATGTGACAAATTATGTTAAATTAGAGAATGAGTCAAAAATGAAATAAAATTAAGTAAAATATCATTTTCACAAAAAATGGGCGTAAAAAAGGGTGTGGTATCCAATCAGTTCTTTACGGGTGATCGAACTATATGTGTTCCAAATTTCATGTAAATCGGTTCAGTACTTTTGGCGTGAAAGATTAATAAACAAACTTTTTTCTTTTATATATATTTACTAGCTATTTCTATCCGGCATTGCCCGGGTTGTCCGATATATATTAAAAGACGTAAAAATAAAACCTAATTTAGGTTCATATTACGAATTTTATCTATCATATATATATATATATATATATATATATATTTCCGATCAATGGTTATCGCTTAGAATCAGGGATATAATAAAAAAGTTTTACTTCTTGGGCCGTAATTGTACTAAAATGGTAATAACTTATTCTGTAGAAAACTTTAAAATTTGTTTCGATCTAAATACAATATCTTTCGGAGTTCTTAAACAAATTTTCAAATTAATACATATTGTTCAAGTTGGACATGAAAAGTTCTAAAGTTACATTGGACCATACCGCAAGTTTCAATATCGATAAGTGTGTTAAATGAACACTTAACAACAGGGAGAATACTTGTATCGGGTTCTTAAAAAATACCTAATTTAAAGCAAATAATAATATTCAGATTTATATGAGTTCACCAAAAGTTGTGAAGTAAAAACACAGTAAGAAATGAAGCTTCGAACGAAGCAAATAAAGTAAAAAGTAAAATATCGCTTCACATTATCTTACGAATGATATGAATTTTGTATGGCGAGTTTTCGATTGAAAGCAAATTTTTGACACGAAAAGCGCTCTTTCAAAGATGAAAAAGGAGAAACAAAGTTATTCGCTTCTCGTAGTAAGGATCGTAGTAAGGATTATTTAGTTAGTGCATCGAAAAACTTGAAAATTTCCTACTGGTAAAGAAAAGCTTATACACAAATTAAAAAAAATTGAGTAATAGAAAACGAAACGTACGTCTTTGTATTTTTCAAAAAATGTCCGAGTTAAACTTAACAAACGCATATCAAAATCTTTACTCAAAAGTCATAACATTCAGGTCTTAAATTGTCTAAATGATTCCAAATTTTATGTAAAAATTTAGCTGCATTTAAGAAAATTTTTAATATTCTAAAATATTTATTAAACAAACCAATAGTTTATTTAAGAGAGCAAAATTTTATAATTCTACTAAATTAAAAACTGAAGTACTGCTGTACTTTTGACAATCGCATTTTACTAAGAAAAGTACAATTGTACTGAATTTATCATCCCTGCTTAGAATCAAAGTCTAACCACAAATTTAAAGTGCCATGACATTAAAAGCTTTCACAATTTGTTGGAATAACTTTGTATCTAATTGCATACTTGGATTTAAAATATACTTCTTTACGACCATAGCGACTCGCATGTAAAAAATAATAAATAAATAAATATGATTCTGAAAAGGTTAAACATTGTCTGATCTATTTTCCTATCAAGTTTCGTTGTTGAGATGCAAAAAAGGCGGATACGTGAGGAGGATTTAGTATCTACAGAGTATCTTACAATTAAAGTCTTAACACTTGATGGAAATTTTTTTTTTTTATCAAACTAATTAGCTCTCATGAATGTGTTATTAGATTATTGCATATCAAGAGAATTATTTTATTTATAGTCTTCTCTGGGATCTACATCAAATGACTTAGTTTAATTAAAAATTAGGTGAATACAATCTAATCCAAGAATTATACCACAATAGAGAAGTGATTTGCCTGTTGATCAATATCCAGTAAGCATGGATAACGTGACTAGAAAATGTTTCTTTAAGTGTAGTGATTCAAATCCGAATCTTGAGCCCAATACTTCAGTTGCCTTTTTATTATTTATTACTTGAAATTCAATTCCCAAATTGGGGATTTTTTTTATTTTTCTCGCATTTATCGTTCGTCAGATAAAAGAGGCTTATAAACGATGTTTAACTCCCTACCGTTTATGAAAACGTATTTTGTTTATTAATCCTAGCTTCGAAATTTTAGAACATATGGGATAAGCTCAAAATTTTAATACGAAATGTGTAAAAATCAGAAGGATCTAAACTGGCTTCTATTAAAAAATTAAACTTGAGATCTTCTTAGGAATGATCTCTATAATAAGTATGAAATGTTTGTTTTTTCTTAAAGAAGTTTTCATTTAGTAGAGAATGCGCTATTAACTGTCTGTTTTTCTAAATGCGAACGAAAGCTTCGTTCGAGTAAATATATTGAAAAGAACAAATAATTTTCAATTTATTTGTTGTTTTCAATACTTCTAGTCGAAAGATAAATTCGTTCGCATTTAGAGAAACAGACAGTTAGCTTTTTTAATAGAAACAGTGAAATCGGATGAGAAACAGAAAATTAACAAACACGATGTGACAGTGAAAATATACTTTATGTATGACCTAGTGTAGGTCGTGGGCCTATTTTAGAATTTCCAATACGCAATCAACATCCACAAAAAACTTTTTTAAATTCTTAAAAAGTAACAAAAGTATTTTTATTCCTTGTAAATTATACACATACGATAAGCCAAAAGCTACGCAGAAATTGCATGAAAAATTAAGTAAAATATTTCTTTACAATAAGTAGAGGAGAATGTAATATGTATCTTTCTGCTAAATATGTGCATCGGTTCAGTAGTTTTCACGTGATGTTAACACGTCACAAAAGTTTACCAACAAAAGTGGGTGGAAAAAGGTGCGTGACATTTAATGAAAATAACGTATTAGCTGATTTATAACTGATTTAGTGGTTGAGTAAAAAAATTATAAAAGTTAAGTATATATATTATTTAATTTCAAAAAGTGGGCGTAAAAAGAGATTATATGAAACAGACCATATAAGCCATAGTTCGTTCCGAACTTTATTTGTGCTAAATTTTATGTGTTCCGATTCAGTTGTGGTTAATACAAAAATGTGCAAATTATGATAAATAATTTATTATTAGTGGTTTTGCCGTGAAAGCAAAACAAACAAGCAATCTATTATATGTATATATATATATTTCTCAAAAAATTTATAACTTGAGATATTGTTTATAAAAGGAAAAATAACATTTTCCAATATTTTCGATAGTCAATATACATATCGGTTTGGAAAATATACCAAATAATTTTCGTATGAATTGCGGATATATTTACACTGTAGATAATTTAAAATTGTATGCCTTTGACCATTAATTTGAATTTAAAATCTAATAAGCGGTCTACTGAAAAGAAATAAAAACCAAATATGTAGTTTTTCCTTTTTACCACAAAAATTTGTTCGATTTCCTGGGTTATATTTAAGTTAAATCGTCTTATTCCACTTAACAGATTTTTATGAAGCATATATCATTAGAGAGCTTATAAATATATCTTAAACCAGTTAAGTTATCTTGATATTTATCAAATATGAATTTATGGTAAATCCTTTTTGTCCTTATTTATACAGCCATCTCCTTTTCATACCCGCAAAATTTTGGTTTGTGAGTAAAGCATTATATTTTTTTATTCGTTTACCAAATTTAAATTATTTACACAGGGAAATAAAGTAGTTATTGATTTTTGGCCGCAATTTACCACATTGCACTGTGAATTAGTTAATTTAGAATTTAAGGTTAACAAACATTTGTTAAGCAAACGTATGCAAAAATATTATTTTAACATACAAAGGTTTTTTATTTTGATAACGACAACACTTCTATTTTATTTTTCTCTTTACACCCTTATTCTAATTGTCGTTGTCGACACTACACGACGTCGTCTTTTGTCATCTGTCGCAAATTGGTATTCTCATTGTCGTTATCGACATCTATCGATGACTGTTGAATTATTTTTGGTATTCTCTAAGATGTGTCGATGTCGATATTGTATTGACATGACTCTAATATCGTCGTCGTCAAATTTGGCAGTGACTAGAAAAGTTTAAAATAATAAAGTATAAAAATTGGATAAAAATTAATAAATAAATAATGTTCATTTAAGGTATTTATTGGAGATATTTTCAATTATTTTTAGGAAAATGAAAATGTAAATAAAATGTAATAAAAATATATGTATATAATAAAAATCACTTCCTAAAAATGACATAAGAGAACAACTTCAAAATCAATGAATAGGAATCTTAAGAAGAGAATATCATTCCAAACACAACACAGCAAACACTTTACTTTCCTAGTAAGTTGGCAAGTAATATTGGAGAAAGTTATAAACTGGTTATTTTTGCCTGCATAACTACAGGTGTAAAGGGTATATATAAATTTGTTATTCCATTTGTTATTTCTACAATCTAGGACCCCATATATACCTTATATATATATATATATATATCTTTATACATATGTTTTATACATCAATTTACAGAGAATTTCCCTGATATGAACATTAATAAATAAAATAAATAAATTGCCGAAATATCGCCGAATAAGCGAAGATACCTCCGAAAAAACGTAGTTGTTTTCAAGTTTTCTATGCCCCTGTATAAGCCAGAATCTTAGCTTTTTCACAGAAAATTCGGATTTTTTTCGGTATTTTTGTGCTGAAAATTAACTCAATCGGTACATGATTATCCGAGATATTCGAAATATATTTTTTTGATTTTTTTTTTGCGGAAGAAATTAACAAAATCGGTATTGGTAAAAACACACTCTTAGACTTTTTTGAAGCTCCTGTGGCTTCGTTTTTATATAGATCGGTCATTTTTCTAAAATTTCGGTTTTTGTAATCAATCAACCAGTCTGTAGATAACCGACAACTTTACATACACATAATCATTTTGGATGTATGTTTGGACCAGGGATGTTAACTGAAATTTTTAAATTGTACTAAACAGCTGTTAAAATTTTACTTTTTTTTCCACAATTGTACCAAAATAGAAAATTGTTATAAAATTATCACTTGGTTTCAACTCATTTTCATTGACATAAAAAAAATAGCAGCTGTGTTTGTATGAAAATATATATATACGTTAGGAGTTAACTAGAAATGAAAAAATATAAAAATAAAATTAAAACGAAATAAAAAATTTGTTAATTTTTAATTTTATAAATAACAACGTGTAAAGTTAGTAGTGCAATTTATAAATATATATAAAGTTCTTCCGAATCGGGTTAATGCCATTTTTTGGTAACAGTCATCGTTAATACTCAGCGGTAGCAATAAAAAAAAAACAGGTAGTATTATTTAACTTTTAGTCTTTTGATTAATGTTAATGACATTTATATAGATTTTGATAACAATTTATAATTCCCTCCAATAAATGGTTTTTATTTCCTCTTTAATCCTATTATAAATATCCTTCTTTTATTAAATATTAATAACACAAATTATTGATGACAATGTGCCTCCGAATACTAAAGTGTCTATGAGACCCTGGTACTAGAATTTTATTTCAAAATAAAAAGTTAAGACTATGTATCAAGTATAATCATAGTGCCTTGTGTTAGCTTATTTGAGATCTTTTTAAAACATTTTTGCAATTAAAGTGGAATTTTGGTTTCTAAATAAGATGATTTTCTATAGCAACTTTATAAAAAATTTAAGTTAGAAAAAAATTTAAATTGTACCAAATAGATCATTGTTGTACCTTTGTACTTTTCAGTCTCGAAATGTATCAAAAAAAGGTACGGTTGTACCAATTTTGATATCCCTGGTTTGGAAGTTTGTTAGTTGAAAATAGAAGCATTGCAATGACTCCGTTTTTTTTTTTTTTTTTTTGTATAAGCATGTATCTATATACAAACATACGGTATGTTGTTCTGATTGTAATTATGAAAGTACAACAACAAAAGTACACATACCCTGTAATTCAGCTGTCACGAAATTATTTTTATATATGCGTTTTTGTTGCTATTTGAAACAATTCTTAGAATATTGGAAAGTTTTTATAGTCTTCCACGTTTCAGTGTGATGCTTATAATCACTTAATACAAGAATTTATTTCTGGTCTATAATATGTATGTATCATCAATGATTCTCAAATTATATATTAAGTGTATCAGGTGAAAGAACTGCAAAGGATAAACCATTTTGGGGATTATTAACCCTCAAATCGGAGAAAGTATCAAAGATGTTGCATAAATGTATTCCATATTAAGGCAAATACTTAATGTCGTATTAAATCGCTCCAAAAATTACGAAACTTTGGAACTTAAATCTATTAGTAGCCGTATGCATAACATATTCGGCAGAGTTGATTTTGGAAAAATAAAGAAAACTTTGCAAGTATCTACCATGGCTCTTGTTAAAGGGCTCCAGGAAGAGTATGTCAGTTTCGTCTTTCAAGAAATAATAAGAAAAACACTGAATTAATACAAACACAGGTTGGAAACTATGAGGAAAGAAACGCTCTTATTGAGGCAAAATGTTGAAAAATTATTGTCATACGCTATGATCCGTCTTGACAAGCCTAAAAATTTCTTGGAGCTAATTAATATTTTGTAGGAATTCTAAAATTATGTTGTAGTATAATTTAATCTAGACAGAGTGATATATTTTTATATTTCAACCAATTTGTTATATATAAAGTGTTATTAGGAAATTTTGCTATATAAGGTCTTCTATAATAAGTTAATATTATTAGAGAATGATCAGAAGATAAATCATATGAAATTTCTGTATTTATAAAATTTCGATTAATACGGAAAAGTCAATAAGAGCAGGATTTTTTTAGGATCGGCCGACCAGTATGTTGGTTGCAAAGAGGACACTAAATCCAAGCCGTTTTTGCAGTCAACTAGAACCTTATATAACTGTCTACCTCTGGGATTCATCAATCTGGAACCCCAGTTAAAATGTATGGCATTATAGTCGCCACATGCCAGGAAACGATTTCCTAGTATATTAAAGAATCCTCAAAGTTTTCTTTTCATGGTGGGAAATAAATTGAGCTTAGGGTTAAATTCTCAGAAAAACATTAAAGATGAATTGATGTTGCCTGTATATAGTATTTTGAGAATTTGTCTATGGTTCTGTGCTCTTTTTGGGGAACATTAGACTGTTGGAACTCTATTTTTAAAACTTTGGAAAATGATATATTTTCATGTTTTTCTACATTCACTTTCTTCGCTTGCATATCTGAAGTTACTTGTTCGTTTGTATGGGTAACTTCGAAATTAAATTGGTTAGAAGCCGTTTCGTATGTTGATTCAACAATTCCTCTTCTCATTTGAATTTGTCCCTCACTTAATATTTTTATATTTGCTCTTGAGACTTTTCTTTAAAATATCACATTGTGACGAAGCATGACAACACATTCTGTGCGCAAAGTACAATAATTTTTGGTGTGTTCAAACTCTTTGTAATTAACATATTGGATAGGACGATTTCTTTTAAGAGGTTCCTCTATAGTGATTCTACGATTTAACAGGCATCGCAAAGTGTATATACGATATGTTTCGTTTCTTTTTAATTTATTTCTTTTTTTTTTCAAAACAACAAAAAAAATGTTTTCTTCCTGTGATTTTTTTTCTTTTGCTTCTATTTTAAATTGAGGCGTATTTTTTAAATACGGCAACGTTTTTGATTTACAACTAACTTCCATCATTTCTACATATATTTTCATTTTTTATTGGACACTATAATATATTTTGCTGTTTTCGATATGGCATCGTCAAGAAGATGTTATCTATTTAATCCAGTTTGTTTTTGCTATATTTGTTGTGAATATATATTTGAAAAATATCGAAAACCTATATTGGACTTTGTGAAAACTGCGTATCATCAATACTTTAAAATAAAATTGTGTAATCGGGACAAGCCATGGGTTCCTCATATTATATGCCTGAAATGTGTGATATGTCTAAGGCAATAATGTTGGTAGGACCGGTGATTTGGCGAGAACCTCGAAACCATCATGACTACTGCTACTTCTGCGTTGTGAAAATAAACGGAATTAACCCTGTTCCTAAATGCGAGTGCAGGAAGTGGACTTTTATGCACTCAACAAGCTCGACATGGTCGTCAGATTTCCTTTTGTCTAAGAGATTACTCATAACCAAAACAAATGAATTCCAAGCTTTGGATTCGACTTCAGTCACTGATTTGACAAAATTAGGATCCTTCAAAATTTGCCTAATCTGTGGCCCATCTAAAATACCAGCTTTCAATTTTTCTGTACTAAATCTAATTCCTGATACAACCCTAATAAATTATCCAACATTAGATAAATCGATTGTAATGACTGCTGTAGGAATCTAAAATTTTCTGATAAATGTGGATCTGAAAGTAGATCCCACATTTCCAATTATAGAGGTATTGTTAAATTAAATGTTATTCCAAAACTTTTCGAAAAAATAATTACTGAAATCCTTTTTTGTTATCTTTCCCCATTCCAGCATGGAGTTAGAAAAAGCGAATATCTAAGTAAAAATAGTAAATGAGGGTAGGTAGCTATAACTCAAAAGAAAAAGCTGTTAGGGAAAAAATTTTGCCGTATTTAAAAAATACGCGTCAATTTGAAATAGAAAC
Source organism: Protocalliphora azurea (assembly GCA_932274085.1). Taxonomy (NCBI): domain Eukaryota; kingdom Metazoa; phylum Arthropoda; class Insecta; order Diptera; family Calliphoridae; genus Protocalliphora; species Protocalliphora azurea. The sequence continues at coordinate 54,073,930 of OW026520.1, forward strand.
AAAAAACTCACAGGAAACAAGAATTGTGTTGACCAGTGTATACGCAATCAACCCTTTACTACTTTTAATTTGATAGGTATAAACGTTTTTCGTTTCGGTAACTAGAGATTTTTCTATAACAACCCTCAGTGTGACAACAATAAGATCAATAAGTGATTTGACCAAATTATTTGAGCTGGTCTCACGAAGAGATATTGGTGGTGATTTACTCGTACATCATTACTCAATAGTGGAAAGCAGTTGCCAATCAAGGGGTTGTCAACTACTTTTTTTTTTACCTTTCTGGGAACTTATAATTTCTTTTATTAATATAAACATAACGAATATTGGAACAAGTGTTTTTGTTACACTTATCTTATTATTTCTCTACTTCGGAATAGATCCTTTCTGTGTACCATCCTTATCACTTCTGGTTTTATTAGTGTTAAAAGCATTAAAGCTCTGACATTGTTAAGGCTCTGGTAGCAGTTAGCTATGTCGATTTTAAAGCTGTTGTTGTTGATGATAGTTGTTTTTTTTCATGTTTTCTTTTATACTTTGTTCTAAACAAGTATTAAATGGTGACATTGTTTGTGTAATAATTTTTGTATGTAATTGTATTACGAGGAACAAGAGCATGCTCTCTCAAGTAATTTGTCAGTTAAATAATTTTTGATAACGCGAATCACAAATATTTTGATTTTATTTTTTTCATTCTCCCCAGTGCATAGTGTGAGATTTTCGTATTCTGAGTGATCAAAAGTCTATATTTTTGAAATTAATAAAGCTACAGAACTTTTTTTATATAAATCTTTTTTAATAATAAATCCAAGAACTATAAGTAATATGATCCAAGAACAATAAGTAATATGATTTCTACACAAACTTTAATGAATAAAAATTATTCCTCAACATCTTCAAAGGATATATTTCGGTTTTCTAACAGCAACAAAACTTCAGAAGTTACATTTGATATTTTGGTTTTTGGTGGTTTTCGTTAGCTGCAAATTAATGGATCTGATGATATTAATATTCTATGCAGCAAATCTGTATTGGAGTCCTATCTAGATATTTTTCTTGTAAATTGTTAGCGAAAGCTTTTACAATCTTTATTTCTTGTCTCCATTTTTCGATGGTATCTTTTTCTTGTAATAAAATTTTATGTAGTGTAGCAGGCATACATAAAAAACCATTTATATGTTTGCAGATAAATATTCCTAGTTTCTATGACATAATTTTCAAAGGCAACAGAATCGATTTCATGACCACATCCAAGATTTTCCATAATAATGTTAATGTGTGTGCTTCACCAGTTCTACAGTATTTTCTGCAGTCTTTTCTGCATTATGAAACATAATTTTTTGGACATTTTGATAGATTCGTAAGAAGGATACAATTTTTAATTAATGTGGGATATGTGTTCTTAGCAATTGATAGTCATGTGTAGATAAACCTATGTCTATTATAATAGCTAACGCTTGATCGGATTTATTTGAGGTCATTTTATTTTTTTATATCAGTTTACTTCTTTTTGGAGAAGCATTGTAGCAGATGAACGTTTTTCTGCTGAAAGCATTTGTACCTGATAAGGATTAGCAGTTTTTCAGAAGATCTCTAGATTTTTTTTTTTCATACAACTGAACAATCTTTGAAATGTTTACTATGCCTTTCACAAGTGGTAAGTGGATGAGGAACATTTTTTTCAATAACAAATATTAATAAATCAATCTCTTTAAGCACCACTTTCTATTTGAATGTAAAAACCAAGGTTTTATTCTTTTTGCTAGCAGCCAACTTGATTTGATTTCAATAATTATTTTGTTGATTCAATATCAATAGTTTTGTTTGAAGTTGTACTAATATTTCCAGAAATAAACTCAATAACACTCAAACTTTTCTTGTTCTTTGATGCAAGCAACCAAACATCAAAAATTTGTTGGTCAGAAATACGTTGAAACATGATCAGTTGTTGCTTTGTGAATAAAAAAGGAGCAAGCTGGAGAGTAGATGGGTAATGGTGGACCACGACATCAAAGGATGCCGCCGCCGCTTTTCCAATTGGAATGTGTGTGTTTCGATCGGTAAGTATACTTGTAATGGGCATTGCCAATTGGAATATGTGTGTTGTGAGAGTGAGAGAGAATAGTTATTTGGTGTGAGAGAGTATTGTCAGGTGGATTTGTGTGTGTTAAGGTTTTGAGGATTGATTTTGTGTGTGATGGAAGAAAACCAGTTTTAGTGTATAGATAGAAAATAGACACCTGTTGTGTTTTTAAAGATTAAGGTGTTTGAAATGCTATGATAGAGATATTTTTATATTTTTGTTGATGTTTTGGTATTAATTATTCTACGAATGTTTACTAGCTATAGATTTCTCTTTTCTGAATGAGATTTTGTAACCTAAAATATTTTGTTAGAGGATTATTTGTTGAATGGTATTCCAACTGAATTTTCTACTTGCATGTGAAGGTATAATAAGCAGCAATGAATTTCATTGATTTGATATTCCTTATTTTTTTTAATGATGTTGGATGGTTTTGCTTATTTTGGAAGCATTTAGATTGATCTTTGATTGTGTAGGGTAATTTTAGTTCTTTTTTTTATAAGTTGTTAACAATTTTTTTTGATATGTAATTAAATAAAATAGATAGACAATGATAATTTCAATTGGATGTAAAATTTGTTGTTATTGCATTGTGTGGGTTATGTAAATAAGTGTGTAAGTTATTGGTAGTTATTATAAAGCAGTGCATAATTGTAGTAGCCCATAAATGAATAGGGGAAGCTTGTTGTAACAAATATTTTTGAGAATTAGAATTGTTGCACCTATAAAATTTTATTTTTTTTATGATTCTTGTCACGACAGTATATTTTATGTGAGATATCTGTGGTTTTTTTGAGATTTCTTTGTTCGTTAGGTGGTCATGCTAATTTTGGAATGATCTTTGATTGTATGGATTAATTTTCTGATTTATTAATAAACTGCTGACAATTATTCCGTAGATAACATTGATAGTTTAATGATAATTTCAGTTGAATGTCAAATATGTTAATGCATTATACGATTATGTAAATAACTGTGTAACTAAAGCAGTAGTTATATACAAGACAACGAATGACTGTAGAATGTATAGAGAAAGTTCATTGTTGTACCAAAAAAAAAAAAAATTAAATGTTGTATCAAATTCCGTACCAGAAACAAGACTGATACCTTATACCATGTACTTCATACTCTATACTTTATACACTTTATACTTTATACATTACATTATTTATGCCCTATAACTTATATTTTATACCCTATACCTTATACATTATTTTTTATGCCTTACACCTTATACTTTATACCTTATACTTTATACTCTTTACTTTATACTTTATATTTTTTTACTTTATACCCAATAATTTACATCTTCTTCTTTATACTATATACTTTGTACTATTCTATATCTTATACATTATACTCTATACTTTATACCTTCTATTCTTTATACCTTATACATTATGCGTTATACCTTATAATTTATACTCTATACTTTATACCTTAAATATTATACTCAATACTTTATACGCTATACTTTATACCCTATACTTTATACCTTATATTTTATACTCTATACTTTATAATCTATATTCTATGCCTCATATTTTATACATTATCCTTTATGCCTTATACATTATACTTTATACTTCATAATCTATACTTTACACCTTATTTTTTATACTTAATACTATATTTATTAACACTATATTTTATACTCACTACCTTATATCTTATACTTTATACTCTATAATTTATACCTTATACTTTTAATCTATACTTTATTCATTATTCTTTATGCCTTATATCTTATACCTTATACTTTACACTCTATACTTTACACCTTATACTTTATGCCTTATACATTACAAGGTATTACATTATATTCTATGCTTTATACCTTATACTTTATACTTAATACTTTATATTTTACATTTTATACTTTATACTCACTCCTTTACACCTTTTACTTTATACTCTATACTTTATAGCTTATACATTATGCGTTATACCTTATAATTTATACTCTATACTTTATACCTTAAAAATTATACTCAACACTTTATACTATATACCCTATACTTCATACCCCATAATTTATACCTTACACTTTATAATCTATATTTTATTCCTAATATTTTATACATTATCCTTGAGGCCTTTTACCTTATACTCCATACTTCATAATCTATACTTTACACCTTACTCTTTATACTTAATACTATATTTATTAATACTATATTTTATACTCACTACTTTATATCTTATACTTTATACTCTATAATTTATACCTTATACTTTATTCATTATTCTTTATGTCTTATATCTTATACCTTATACTTTATACTCTATACTTTACACCTTATACTTTATACCTTATACTCTATGCTTTATACCTTATACATTATACTCTATGCTTTATACCTTATACTTTATACTTAACACTTTATATTTTATATTTTATACATTATACTTTATACTTTATACCTTATACTTTATTCATTATTCTTTATGTCTTATATCTTATACCTTATACTTTACACTCTCTACTTTACACCTTATTCTTTATGCCTTATACATTATAAGGTATTACATTATACTCTATGCTTTATACCTTACACTTAATACTTAATACTTTATATTTTACATTTTATACTTTATACTCACTACTTTACACCTTTTACTTTATACCCTATACTTTATACCTTATACATTATGCGTTATACCATATAATTTATATTCTATACTTTATACCTTAAATATTATACTCAACACTTTATACGCTATACTTTATACTATATGCCCTATACTTTATACCCTATAATTTATACCTTATACTTTATAATCTATACTTTATTCCTAATATTTTATACATTATCCTTGAGGCCTTCTACCTTATACTCTATACTTCATAATCTATACTTTACACCTTACTCTTTATACTTAATACTATATTTATTAATACTATATTTTATACTCACTACCTTATATCTTATACTTTATACTTTATACCCTATAATTTATACCTTATACTTTATAATCTATACTTTATTCATTATTCTTTATGTCTTATATCTATACCTTATACTTTATACTCTATACTTTACACCTTATACTTTTTACATTATACTCTATGCTTTATACCTTATACTTTATACTTAACACTTTCTATTTTATATTTTATACTTTTTACTTTATACTTTATACATATACTTTATACATTATTCTTTATGCTTTATATCTTATACTTTATACCTTATACTCTATACTTTACACCTTATACTTTATAATTTACACCTTTCACTTTACACTCTATTCATTATGCCTTGCTTTTTATATTTTATACTTTATAGCTTATACATTATACTCTACACTTTTATCTTATACTTTATACTATATACTTTACACTTTATACTTCATACTTTATACTCTACACTTTTATCTTATACTTTATACTATATACTTTACACTTTATACTTCATACTATATACTCTATACTTTATGCCTTATACTTTATATTCTATACGTTTATATATTATACTTTGTACATTATTCTTTATGCCTTATACTTTATACTCTAAACTTTGTACTTCATACTTTATACTTTATATTCTATACTTTATGACTTATACTTTATAATTTATTCTTTATACTTAATACTTTATACATTATATTTTATATATTATACTATATTATTTTGTACCTTGTACTTTTCACTTCACACTCTATATTTCACACTCACTCATTTTGTATTAAAAATTAACTTCTTTTCTATTCAAATATTTTTATTTTCGAACCAATTGGAGGTGACCTATAAATATATGATTAAAACTACATATTTAAAACGCAGAAAACAATCAAATGCATCCATAAAATAACTTCAAAAATAGAACTAACTGCATATTTTCTGTATTTTTGGAAGTTGTTAATAATTACTTTCAAAAAAAAAAAAAAAATAAAATAATAATAATAATAAATAAATTAATAAATAAAAAAGTAAAATAAATGCATTATTTTCAATGACAATATAGTGTTAAAATCATGACTTTTTCAGCTCTTTTTAATTTTTCAGTTTTTTTTCTGGAATTAAGGTTCATATTTGCTACCAATAAAATTTATCAGTTTTCATTCTCTACATGTACTATGTATATATATCTTTTATTTGGTATATACATTTGATCATTAAATATTATTTTCTGTATTTAATTTCAAATTTTAAAAACTTCCTTAAATGAAAACAATTAATGCTCACGTTTTGTATTTATTACTAACTAATTCTTCTTTAAAAATTATCAACATAAATATATTTTATTTTTCAAAGTTCCTACCTAAATTTATCTAAATTTTAACAGTATTTAAAAATATGTGACTTTTTTGAAATTTTGAATTGAAATCAATGAAAAGCAATTCATATCATTTGATATGGAGCATTTTATTTTGTGTATACAATATTTTCATATTAAACTTTTACACGATTGATCATAAGGAAACCGTATATCCTTCTTTAAATATCTACTTAGTTTCAATTGAGAAATACTGCTAGCTGCATACAGTATTTAATTTTCAGATAGTTGTAACAACATTCGCTAATCGATAAATAAATTATGCAAATATCGTTAAAAGTATATTTATTGATCTACTTCAATCATCATTTAATCCCGCTATACCATGAACGTTATATTCCGCAAAGAAAATGGACGTTTAAAGACATTTGATACAATGGTATAATCAAAATCCAATTAGTTTTGTTGTTAAATTTTTTCTTAATATATTTATAAGATTTTCTTGCAGACTTCAAGCGAAATCTGAAAAATCTATGAACTTGTTAGTATGTATAATATCTGTTCTCACATATGCATGTGATTTTATCTATTAAAAGATTAATTTATTTCTTTACCATCAATATAATTTTAAATTTACATTGTAGCTATATTTTATTACATAATTACATATAACATGAGCGAGAGCAACAGTTTAATTCAAATAATTAGTATTATATACACTATGTTTATATATAACACATATTTTTTTACGAAAAACAGATTTTATTATTAACCAACTGTGTTGTAGGAATTAATTCTAATTTCATTTTCATGGCTTTTATATTTCGGATTTGGGTTACTAGTGCGTGGACTTCGCTTGTAATATTTATCCATAATCTTCGTAATATATTTCTTTTCCTCATTTAAATAAAAGCAGCGGCATGAAACTGCATTTCCATATCTTCTTTTGAACGATTGAATTTTCTGTAAAGATTCTTAAAAAATCATGTTCTCAAAACTCAACAAAAATACACCAATATCAAATAACAGCAAAAGCTAAAAAGTGAACCATCCCTAACATTACAGTAAATAACAGATTTTTCTTTTTTAATTTTATGTAGATAATTATTAATTTTAATATGAAAAAAATATGTATTATTAAAAGATTCCAGTTACACCTCTAAAATTGCAGGAGATGAAATATTAGCCATAGACGTACTATTACAATATTTATTCTTAATGTAAATAGAACATAAAACTAGAATACAAATCGAAATAACAAAAAGTGATATATCTCCTGACACAGTTTTAACCTTTAAATTCTTTAACTCAGTTTTGATTATATCAACATCAATATGTAGTTTATCAATATACTTGCTATTGTTTAAAATGTTTACAGTAACTGGTTTTATAACTCTAATGTTAATTTTATTGTAATCTATCAGCCATGTTGATGTTTGAATAGACGATTTTTGTTTTAATGTAAAATATGCCGAAGAATATAACGTGATTCCTTCGTGTTTTGCAACACATCCTGATGGTAAAGTTAACAAACCTTTTAAAGGTAGCATTATCGAACTGCGATTATGATTATCACAGTCCACACTTAGTGTGAATGTATCAGAAACAGTAAATAACCACTGATTTTCTGTTGATAATTTGATCCAAACACTTTTCTTTTCAACTTCTTCAAAATTACATTATGCATGCCTTGACTGTTTTAGTGCTGAAATTTCACATGTTCCTTCAACAGCTGATTTCCATGAAAAATTATTTCTACAATTAAATTGGTCATCATTGTTTTTAGTAGATGCATTAAGTTGCAATTGAGACATCAAAAAATACAAATTATTTGCAAAGTTATACACTGTGTAGTCATCATCCACCAAAGATATTACTGTACTATTATCTACTTTAACTGGCAGTTGAATTACTTTGTAAACTTCAGAGCTATGATTAGTAACTAATGGTATTTCAGCTTGTATTACAATTCGATTTTCTATTATAAATCCATTTACTTTAATAGAATTAAAAATTTTCTTTAATTTAGTACCGGTGTGTTGTCCAGGAAAAATCAAATCATTTGGTAAGAATATTTCAATATGTAATAATTCGTCTCCTAATTGGTTAAATGTAAGAAGATCTTAATTAACATTTCCATGATTTATGTCAATTAATAGATTTGTAAAGGATGATTGAACTTTATTACAGTTATCTACTATTATATGTAGTTGCCCTATCATGACTTGAAACAACCATTCTGCATTTGTTCTATTTTTATCTTCATCACTATTAATCAGCTTCAGTAGTTCATAAATTTTAATAATGCTTGCATTTATCTAAAATTGATATTTGTTGAATCATAAGCTGCACAGTGGGGTCAAACGCAAATTTTTTGGTAATAAATCTGAATCTCCTAAACTACTGGTCGGATCAAATTGAAATGTATGGAAGAGTTGTAGAGGAGGACCTAAGCTTTCAGAAAAATCATCTTGTAGTCACCCTGTGATAACACGAGATAATCTACAGGGTGTCAAAGTTGACTACCTCGAGTATGTAAAAGTTAAAAAAAATCGTAACTTGTACAAATGAAGTCCGATTTTAAAGATTTTTATATTTCTGGAAAGTGCTTGGCAAGATAAAGAAAAAATAAGCTTACTCATCTAAGTTATCTCTTGCAGTTAAAAAGATATTTACGCTTGAATTTTGAATTTTTGATTTTTTGGCTCGACTTTCTTTCGTTTTTCGGGAATAAGTCCGGAGATATATGAGGTAAAAATTTTTTAAAAATATTCTGTAATTTGCTACATATTTCAAAATAATATGCTGAAAGAATTTTTGGATTATCTCAATTCGTCTAGACGTGAAAAATATTCAAAGTCAGCACTCTGAAATTGGCATGAAAAATGGCTATTTTTTTACAAAAATATGGTACAATTCATTCACTTTTTTCTCAAAGTTCCGTTAATAAAAAAATTTTTTCCTTATTAATTTCAAAAGATAAGGCTTCATAAATGGTTAATAAAGAAATTTTGAATTGATTTAAGTTTGCACCCTACATCCAGCATTGGCCGAAAATTGTCAATTTTAAAAAATAGTTTAATTTTTATCGATTAATAAAAAAAATGTCACGCGAGCTTTTTTAAATTTGGTACCCATATTTTTTATAGAAATAGATTTAGAACGATTTAACACTAAACTGCTTCCCGCCCGGCCAAAAACGAATGCAGGAGTGGAGATTTTATGTTAAAAGTCAGTTTTTTTAACGACTATTTTTAAAAACATATTAAAAGCATATTAGCATAATATTTTTAATATTATTTCTTATGTAATGTATAAAACACAAATCAAGCTTTCATTCCTAAAAAAATCAATAAAATAGCTCCAATAACCTATTTTTGGTAATTTTTCAAAAATAAATTTTTTTTCAAAAAATAGCTGAAAATCCAAAAAAAATTTAATTTTTTTAATACAACTCCACTAATTTTGCAAATACTTTAAAAATGTTAAAAGAATATAAAAATAGACTTATTTACCAATTCAACGATATATAAAATGTTGATATAGGTCATTTAATAATAGTAATATAATGGCCTCAAATCTACCAAGTCACGTCAAAAGTTGTAAAATTCACTATTTTGTTCCGTATTTCCATATGTGTGTATACGTAACATTTTAGTTTTCTAATGTATTATGTAGGTATATATTTGTTATTATAAAGTAGTAAATTCTTTATTTGAGTAATGTTTATTTAATTTGTTCTACATATTTACATACTTATTATACATATATCCCGTATATTTATTTTATTAAGAATATATTATCGAAGATATTATTAGAGATTTTCTTGAAAATAATCAGAAACATCAAACGTTAGCAAATTTTTAACTTCCTTAGCTTCGGAATCCTCTTTTTCTATTTCAAGAGTGATTTTTGGTAGCTATTGTGTTCTTATAGAATATATAACTGGATCTGATGATATTAATAAATATTCCATTAAGTCCATATTTTGCGCTATTTTCGAACATTTTCGGGTATTGAAGAGTCGGAAAGTAAAAAGTAATATTTTACAGCCTATGGAGCACACGGTTAATGCTTCTGTTAAAAGTGATAAAGTTAATATATTTGCAATTACTTGAAAATACTGCCTCTAGAATTATATCTACCTTCAGCAATGATAACATTGAAAAATGCAAAGACTCTGAACTTATTTTAATATTCAAATGGGGCCGCGATGGAACATCAGGATTTTCGGAATACAAACAACTGGATGGAAGTAATTCTGGAAATAATTTTCCTCGCTGTTTATAGCGTCTCTGGTACCACTTCGAATGCGCTTAAATAAGCCTTCCTCATCGACAAGCAATGACTCGCTTTTTGATGATATATGGATAAATTTAACTCCAGGTTCCAAATTTTTGTGCCGTCCAATCCTTTTTGATTACACAAAAGAAATCACGGTTACAATAAACAGCATTGTCAACCAATTGGAAGAAGAAATTAAAGCATTGCCCCCAATATATGTAAAAGTATCAAACAGAACTATTAAAGTTACATTTCAACAACAATTAACGATGATTGATGGAAAAGTTGCAAACGCTATAACAGATACAACATCTACATGGAAATGTAATATAAGTGGAAAAATGAGTTCACAATTTCAGGATAATTCTGAAGTCCTTGTTAATAAAAATTCTTTAAAATTTTGAATATCACTACTCCACGCAAGGATAAGATTTTTGGAGTTCTGCTTACATCTTGCATATGACATGAAGTACAGAAATATTCCCGGGCAGGAAAATGCTACAGTAAAAAACAATTTGGAATTTCACGAATTACGAAAAGAGGAGAAGAAAAGAATTCAATTAGAATTCAAAGAATAACTCGGATTAATAATTGATAAACCTCTACATGGCTATGGAATCTCAAATGATGGAAATACAGCAAGGCGTTTCTTTGAAAATCCGGAACTCACATCTTCAAACACAGGCATTGACTTAAATATTTTGAAGCGTTTTAAGATTATATTGGCAGCCATTAATAGCAAAAAACAAATTAATGCGGACAAATTTAAAATTTTTGCTTACGAAACTAAAGATCTACTTAACATTACATACCCCTGGATATCAATGACTCCAACAATTCACAAAGTATTGGCTCATGGTAAAGAAATAATAGAAAATAGTATTTTGCCATTGGGAGAGCTAACAGAGGAATCACAGGAAGACCGAAATAAAGATGTTAAACATTTCCGACTCTTCAATACCCGAAAATGTTCGAAAATAGCGCAAAATATGGACTTAATGGAATATTTATTAATATCATCAGATCCAGTTATATATTCTATAAGAACACGATGGCTACCAAAAATCACTCTTGAAATAGAAAAAGAGGATTCCGAAGCTAAGGAAGTTAAAAATTTGCTAACGTTTGATGTTTCTGATTATTTTCAAGAAAATCTCTAATAATATCTTCGATAATATATTCTTAATAAAATAAATATACGGGATATATGTATAATAAGTATGTAAATATGTAGAACAAATTAAATAAACATTACTCAAATAAAGAATTTACTACTTTATAATAACAAATATATACCTACATAATACATTAGAAAACTAAAATGTTACGTATACACACATATGGAAATACGGAACAAAATAGTGAATTTTACAACTTTTGACGTGACTTGGTAGATTTGAGGCCGTTATATTACTATTATTAAATGACCTATATCAACATTTTATATATCGTTGAATTGGTAAATAAGTCTATTTTTATATTCTTTTAACATTTTTAAAGTATTTGCAAAATTAGTGGAGTTGTATTAAAAAAATTAAATTTTTTTGGATTTTCAGCTATTTTTTGAAAAAAAATTTATTTTTGAAAAATTACCAAAAATAGGTTATTGGAGCTATTTTATTGATTTTTTTAGGAATGAAAGCTTGATTTGTGTTTTATACACTACATAAGAAATAATATTAAAAATATTATGCTAATATGCTTTTAATATGCTTTTAAAAATAGTCGTTAAAAAAACTGACTTTTAACATAAAATCTCCACTCCTGCATTCGTTTTTGGCTGGGCGGGAAGCAGTTTAGTGTTAAATCGTTCTAAATCTATTTCTATAAAAAATATGGGTACCAAATTTAAAAAAGCTCGCGTGACATTTTTTTTATTAATCGATAAAAATTAAACTATTTTTTAAAATTGACAATTTTCGGCCAATGCTGGATGTAGGGTGCAAACTTAAATCAATTCAAAATTTCTTTATTAACCATTTATGAAGCCTTATCTTTTGAAATTAATAAGGAAAAAATTTTTTTATTAACGGAACTTTGAGAAAAAAGTGAATGAATTGTACTATATTTTTGTAAAAAAATAGCCATTTTTCATGCCAATTTCAGAGTGCTGACTTTGAATATTTTTCACGTCTAGACGAATTGAGATAATCCAAAAATTCTTTCAGCAAATTACAGAATATTTTTAAAAAATTTTTACCTCATATATCTCCGGACTTATTCCCGAAAAACGAAAGAAAGTCGAGCCAAAAAATCAAAAATTCAAGCGTAAATATCTTTTTAACTGCAAGAGATAACTTAGATGAGTAAGCTTATTTTTTCTTTATCTTGCCAAGCACTTTCCAGAAATATAAAAATCTTTAAAATCGGACTTCATTTGTACAAGTTACGATTTTTTTTTTAACTTTTACATACTCGAGGTAGTCAACTTTGACACCCTGTAGATTATCTCGTGTTATCACAGGGTGACTACAAGATGATTTTTCTGAAAGCTTAGGTCCTCCTCTACAACTCTTCCATACATTTCAATTTGATCCGACCAGTAGTTTAGGAGATTCAGATTTATTACCAAAAAATTTGCGTTTATCCCCACTGTGCGGTACTAAATTAAAGAAAATTTTTAATTCTATCAAAGTAAATGGATTTATAATAGAAAATCGAATTGTAATACAAGCTGAAATACCATTAGTTACTAATCATAGCTCTGAAGTTTACAAAGTAATTCAACTGCCAGTTAAAGTAGATAATAGTACAGTAATATCTTTGGTGGATGATGACTACACAGTGTATAACTTTGCAAATAATTTGTATTTTTTGATGTCTCAATTGCAACTTAATGCATCTACTAAAAACAATGATGACCAATTTAATTGTAGAAATAATTTTTCATGGAAATCAGCTGTTGAAGGAACATGTGAAATTTCAGCACTAAAACAGTCAAGGCATGCATAATGTAATTTTGAAGAAGTTGAAAAGAAAAGTGTTTGGATCAAATTATCAACAGAAAATCAGTGGTTATTTACTGTTTCTGATACATTCACACTAAGTGTGGACTGTGATAATCATAATCGCAGTTCGATAATGCTACCTTTAAAAGGTTTGTTAACTTTACCATCAGGATGTGTTGCAAAACACGAAGGAATCACGTTATATTCTTCGGCATATTTTACATTAAAACAAAAATCGTCTATTCAAACATCAACATGGCTGATAGATTACAATAAAATTAACATTAGAGTTATAAAACCAGTTACTGTAAACATTTTAAACAATAGCAAGTATATTGATAAACTACATATTGATGTTGATATAATCAAAACTGAGTTAAAGAATTTAAAGGTTAAAACTGTGTCAGGAGATATATCACTTTTTGTTATTTCGATTTGTATTCTAGTTTTATGTTCTATTTACATTAAGAATAAATATTGTAATAGTACGTCTATGGCTAATATTTCATCTCCTGCAATTTTAGAGGTGTAACTGGAATCTTTTAATAATACATATTTTTTTCATATTAAAATTAGTAATTATCTACATAAAATTAAAAAAGAAAAATCTGTTATTTACTGTAATGTTAGGGATGGTTCACTTTTTAGCTTTTGCTGTTATTTGATATTGGTGTATTTTTGTTGAGTTTTGAGAACATGATTTTTTAAGAATCTTTACAGAAAATTCAATCGTTCAAAAGAAGATATGGAAATGCAGTTTCATGCCGCTGCTTTTATTTAAATGAGGAAAAGAAATATATTACGAAGATTATGGATAAATATTACAAGCGAAGTCCACGCACTAGTAACCCAAATCCGAAATATAAAAGCCATGAAAATGAAATTAGAATTAATTCCTACAACACAGTTGGTTAATAATAAAATCTGTTTTTCGTAAAAAAATATGTGTTATATATAAACATAGTGTATATAATACTAATTATTTGAATTAAACTGTTGCTCTCGCTCATGTTATATGTAATTATGTAATAAAATATAGCTACAATGTAAATTTAAAATTATATTGATGGTAAAGAAATAAATTAATCTTTTAATAGATAAAATCACATGCATATGTGAGAACAGATATTATACATACTAACAAGTTCATAGATTTTTCAGATTTCGCTTGAAGTCTGCAAGAAAATCTTATAAATATATTAAGAAAAAATTTATCAACAAAACTAATTGGATTTTGATTATACCATTGTATCAAATGTCTTTAAACGTCCATTTTCTTTGCGGAATATAACGTTCATGGTATAGCGGGATTAAATGATGATTGAAGTAGATCAATAAATATACTTTTAACGATATTTGCATAATTTATTTATCGATTAGCGAATGTTGTTACAACTATCTGAAAATTAAATACTGTATGCAGCTAGCAGTATTTCTCAATTGAAACTAAGTAGATATTTAAAGAAGGATATACGGTTTCCTTATGATCAATCGTGTAAAAGTTTAATATGAAAATATTGTATACACAAAATAAAATGCTCCATATCAAATGATATGAATTGCTTTTCATTGATTTCAATTCAAAATTTCAAAAAAGTCACATATTTTTAAATACTGTTAAAATTTAGATAAATTTAGGTAGGAACTTTGAAAAATAAAATATATTTATGTTGATAATTTTTAAAGAAGAATTAGTTAGTAATAAATACAAAACGTGAGCATTAATTGTTTTCATTTAAGGAAGTTTTTAAAATTTGAAATTAAATACAGAAAATAATATTTAATGATCAAATGTATATACCAAATAAAAGATATATATACATAGTACATGTAGAGAATGAAAACTGATAAATTTTATTGGTAGCAAATATGAACCTTAATTCCAGAAAAAAAACTGAAAAATTAAAAAGAGCTGAAAAAGTCATGATTTTAACACTATATTGTCATTGAAAATAATGCATTTATTTTACTTTTTTATTTATTAATTTATTTATTATTATTATTATTTTATTTTTTTTTTTTTTTTTTTTTTGAAAGTAATTATTAACAACTTCCAAAAATACAGAAAATATGCAGTTAGTTCTATTTTTGAAGTTATTTTATGGATGCATTTGATTGTTTTCTGCGTTTTAAATATGTAGTTTTAATCATATATTTATAGGTCACCTCCAATTGGTTCGAAAATAAAAATATTTGAATAGAAAAGAAGTTAATTTTTAATACAAAATGAGTGAGTGTGAAATATAGAGTGTGAAGTGAAAAGTACAAGGTACAAAATAATATAGTATAATATATAAAATATAATGTATAAAGTATTAAGTATAAAGAATAAATTATAAAGTATAAGTCATAAAGTATAGAATATAAAGTATAAAATATGAAGTACAAAGTTTAGAGTATAAAGTATAAGGCATAAAGAATAATGTACAAAGTATAATATATAAACGTATAGAATATAAAGTATAAGGCATAAAGTATAGAGTATAAAGTATGAAGTATAAAGTGTAAAGTATATAGTATAAAGTATAAGATAAAAGTGTAGAGTATAAAGTATGAAGTATAAAGTGTAAAGTATATAGTATAAAGTATAAGATAAAAGTGTAGAGTATAATGTATAAGCTATAAAGTATAAAATATAAAAAGCAAGGCATAATGAATAGAGTGTAAAGTGAAAGGTATAAATTATAAAGTATATGGTGTAAAGTATAGAGTATAAGGTATAAAGTATAAGATATAAAGCATAAAGAATAATGTATAAAGTATATGTATAAAGTATAAAGTATAAAGTAAAAAGTATAAAATATAAAATAGAAAGTGTTAAGTATAAAGTATAAGGTATAAAGCATAGAGTATAATGTAAAAAGTATAAGGTGTAAAGTATAGAGTATAAAGTATAAGGGATAGATATAAGACATAAAGAATAATGAATAAAGTATAGATTATAAAGTATAAGGTATAAATTATAGGGTATAAAGATAAAGTATAAGGTATAAGATATAAGACATAAAGAATAATGAATAAAGTATAAGGTATAAATTATAGAGTATAAAGTATAAGATATAAAGTAGTGAGTATAAAATATAGTATTAATAAATATAGTATTAAGTATAAAGAGTAAGGTGTAAAGTATAGATTATGAAGTATAGAGTATAAGGTAGAAGGCCTCAAGGATAATGTATAAAATATTAGGAATAAAGTATAGATTATAAAGTATAAGGTATAAATTATAGGGTATAAAGTATAGGGCATATAGTATAAAGTATAGCGTATAAAGTGTTGAGTATAATATTTAAGGTATAAAGTATAGAATATAAATTATATGGTATAACGCATAATGTATAAGGTATAAAGTATAGGGTATAAAGTAAAAGGTGTAAAGTAGTGAGTATAAAGTATAAAATGTAAAATATAAAGTATTAAGTGTGAGGTATAAAGCATAGAATATAATGTAATACCTTATAATGTATAAGGCATAAAGAATAAGGTGTAAAGTAGAGAGTGTAAAGTATAAGGTATAAGATATAAGACATAAAGAATAATGAATAAAGTATAAGGTATAAAGTATAAAGTATAATGTATAAAATATAAAATATAAAGTGTTAAGTATAAAGTATAAGGTATAAAGCATAGAGTATAATGTATAAGGTATAAAGCATAGAGTATAAGGTATAAAGTATAAGGTGTAAAGTATAGAGTATAAAGTATAAGGTATAAGATATAAGACATAAAGAATAATGAATAAAGTATAAGGTATAAATTATAGAGTATAAAGTATAAGATATAAAGTAGTGAGTATAAAATATAGTATTAATAAATATAGTATTAAGTATAAAGAGTAAGGTGTAAAGTATAGATTATGAAGTATAGAGTATAAGGTAAAAGGCCTCAAGGATAATGTATAAAATATTAGGAATAAAATATAGATTATAAAGTGTAAGGTATAAATTATGGGGTATAAAGTATAGGGTATATAGTATAAAGTGTTGAGTATAATTTTTAAGGTATAAAGTATAGAGTATAAATTATAAGGAGTATAAAGTATAAGATATAAGGTAGTGAGTATAAAATATAGTGTTAATAAATATAGTATTAAGTATAAAGAATAAGGTGTAAAGTATAGATTATGAAGTATAAAGTATAATGTATAAGGCATAAAGGATAATGTATAAAATATGAGGCATAGAATATAGATTATAAAGTATAGAGTATAAAATATAAGGTATAAAGTATAGGGTATAAAGTATAGCGTATAAAGTATTGAGTATAATATTTAAGGTATAAAGTATAGAGTATAAATTATAAGGTATAACGCATAATGTATAAGGTATAAAGAATAGAAGGTATAAAGTATAGAGTATAATGTATAAGATATAGAATAGTACAAAGTATATAGTATAAAGAAGAAGATGTAAATTATTGGGTATAAAGTAAAAAAATATAAAGTATAAAGTAAAGAGTATAAAGTATAAGGTATAAAGTATAAGGTGTAAGGCATAAAGAATAATGTATAAAGTATAGGGTATAAAATATAAGTTATAGGGCATAAATAATATAATGTATAAAGTATAGAGTAAAATGTATAAAGTATAGAGTATGAAGTACATGGTATAAGGTATCAGTATAGAGAATAATGTGTAAGGTATAAATTATAAGGCATAAAGTATAGAGTATGTATAAAGTGTAAAGAATAAACTGCAATGATAATGATTTACAATGCAATCGGTGAAAATATGAATGTATTTAGCCTTACAGTCAATGAACTCTATCGTAATTGTGAAGAACACAAAGTAGGGAATAGGTCTTGTTTCTGGTTCGGAATTTGATAAAACATTTGACTTTTTTTTTTTGGTACAACAATGAACTTTCTCTATGCATTCTACAGTCATTCGTTGTCTTGTATATAACTACTGCTTTAGTTACACAGTTATTTACATAATCGTATAATGCATTAACATATTCGACATTCAACTGAAATTATCATTAAACTATCAATGTTATCTACGGAATAATTGTCAGCAGTTTATTAATAAATCAGAAAATTAATCCATACAATCAAAGATCATTCCAAAATTAGCATGACCACCTAACGAACAAAGAAATCTCAAAAAACCACAGATATCTCACATAAAATATACGGTCGTGACAAGAATCATAAAAAAAATAAAATTTTATAGGTGCAACAATTCTAATTCTCAAAAATATTTGTTACAACAAGCTTCCCCTATTCATTTATGGGCTACTACAATTATGCACTGCTTTATAATAACTACCAATAACTTACACACTTATTTACATAACCCACACAATGCAATAACAACAAATTTTACATCCAATTGAAATTATCATTAGTCTATCTATTTTATTCAATTACATATCAAAAAAAATTGTTAACAACTTATAAAAAAACAGAACTAAAATTACCCTACACAATCAAAGATCAATCTAAATGCTTCCAAAATAAGCAAAACCATCCAATATCATTAAAAAAAATAAAGAATATCAAATCAATGAAATTCACTGCTGCTTATTATACTTTCACATGCAAGTAGAAAATTCAGTTGGAATACCATTCAACAAATAATCCTCTAACAAATATTTTAGGTTACAAAATCTCATTCAGAAAAAAGAAATATATAGCTAGTAAACATTCGTAGAATAATTAATACCAAAACATCAACAAAAATATAAAAATATCTCTATCATAGCATTTCAAACACCTTGATCTTTAAAAACACAACAGGTGTCTATTTTCTATCTATACACTAAAACTGGTTTTCTTCCATCACACACAAAATCAATCCTCAAAACCTTAACACACACAAATCCAATTGACAATACTCTCTCACACCAAATAACTATTCTCTCTCACTCTCACAACACACATATTCAAATTGGAAATGCCCATTACAAGTATACTTACTAGGTCATCGATACACACACATTCCAATTGGAAAAGCGGCGGCGGCATCCTTTGATGTCGTGGTCCACCATTACCCATCTACTCTGGAGCATAATTTTATTACTGATTTTGGAAGACCACATATAAGGGATTACAACAGTATGATTTAAGTAACGGGACCATGTGGTACTTTTTAGTTTTTGTCCAATAAAAATTAATGTAAAAACAAAAAAATTACAAAAAAGTTGAAGACCGAAAAATCTCCCGGATTTTTTTTTTTTAACCTTTCTCAAATTATTATGTTCTATCATAGATAGATAGATAGATATATAGATAGATAACACATCAATCTTTAAAATAAAAAAAGATTCATAAAGATCTTGCTTAAAATAAAAAAAGTTACAAAAATTCAAAATTGAACTTCTCACTAAAAAATACTTGGAATAATATTTGTCTTCAACTGCAGTGCCATTAATTAACAACAGTTAACATTTTTTAATACTTGTTTTTTACAGTCATCTGAAAGGCTTTTAATCAGCATAACTAACTTATTTTTAAAATTGATAAGATAAATTGTTATAATCACACACTGTGCGTTGAGAAATATATAAGCACTTCTGTCGTTTATGCTGACACGTTTTTCATCATGAGAATTCATATGCTCTCTTAAACTAATTATAATACTTTGATTTTTTCACAGATCTTTTTTGTTTTTTCATTTAGCACAAATTAATTTTATTTGTTTGAAGTGATTAAAATATTAAATTAAATAATAGATTTCAAAAATATTAATAGCGTCCAATCGCTTATATTTTACATTTAATTTTCACTAAATTTTGAAAAATAACTAAAAGATCAAGGAGCGAATAGAATGCACGTCTGATTGTCATGAATACAGTAGAATAGTTTATTTTTAAATAAACTTTTAATATGTAACTCCGTGTCATCAGTTATATAAAGTTTCTTAAACGAAGAAAATTCATATTTTACTTCATGGTGTGTAAGATAGCTCTCACTTATTCCAATAAATTATTAAAATAATGTGCTTTTTAGTTGCTACTTTTTTGCTCCAATGTGAGGGATATATCGGGTTTGTCATTTCATGTGTAACATGTAAAAATCATCTAACACTCCACAAAGTATATATATTCTGGGTCCTCGTTAAAATCTAAGACGATCTAGCAATGTCCGTCCGTCTGTGTTCCTGTTTAATGAAGGATAGGGCTCGGGGCTGACCACCTAGGGAGACGAAATTTTGATCAAATATTTGTCTTATATAAGATATTGATAATGATATAAGATAATGATAATGAATATAGCATTTTGACTTGTTGTCTTCTCTTGTTATTTATGAAATAAAAGAGTTTATTTTACTAAAAGCCAATTTTCTCTACATCGCTTCTACATGATCCTACTTTCAATGCAGATTTTAGAGAAAAATTATAAAAATCGAAGATATTCTTTTTTAAATATCCTTATTGGGATTAAATATCCTTGATAACAGGACGAATATTGATTTCCTTATCCCTTTCATTTTAAAAATGGCTACAAAAATAATCACAAACTATATTTATTAAGCATTGGTTTAAGTCTAAATTTATTTGAATCGTAACTTCTTAAGGCTTTTGCCAGGTTTTTAATAATAACGATATATAACGGTATTTTAATTTCGATACCAAAATACCGATATAATTTAAAATGCCGTTACTGAAATAAACATAAATTGAATATCATTACCGATATCTATACTGTTATTCGCTTCAGTCATCAACCTTGACCAAAAATTACTAGTGAATCGTTTTTTTTTTTCTTTTTTTGTCTTTGGAAATAATTCTGTAACTTGTGAACCATTAGAAATATTTCAATAGAATTCCAGGTGGCCATAGATGAGTTGAGTTTTCGAGTTGATTTGGTGGAGCACAGATTCTTAGTGTGTCAGGGAGGAGTGAGTAGACCTTCAAAATTGGTCACCTTAAGTATGTAATTGGTTTAAGAAATGGCCAAAAATTCATTTATGATTTGACAGGAAACAATTGTTATATATAGATAGTCTTTGCAAATCTTTACAAAAAATGCGCTTACATGTGCAGGTAAGGTAGTTTAAGAGTTGTTTAGGTCGAAATAAATTTTTCTCTCACTTTTAGCCTCGCTTTTTTATTTTATTTTTTTAACTTGGCGGGCTTAGTGTTGGCTCTAAAATTTAAATTTAAATTCAAATATTCAGATACCAGATTTCTTACAAAATTCCTAATAATATATTAATTTGAAATAGGAAGCTTACAAAAAATTCATTTTTTTTGGAGTTTTTTTTTCAAAAAAAGGTGGCAATAATTTTTCACTTATAAAATTAGTTTTTTGTTCTGGATTATATAATTTGTTTAATATCTTCAAAGGTTATCTTAAGGCAGATGTGTGTAAACCAAACCCGAGGCCGCTTGGAGCAACGGTCTTCCCTCAATCCCTAGCCAAACTTTGTCAACTTTTTTCAATTTATTTGTAAAAATTTAAAAATGTAAAGCTGGGATTAAACATATAATGTTAATAAAATACCTCCATGTTGGTTAAACACACAAAAAGTATTTTCTGACGGACGCCTCTAATACCAACAGGGTGACCATTTGAATGAAAAAAAAATAAATTTTAGAAACACGTTTTCTACTCATTGGGATTTTGGGTATTTTAGTACAAAAAAAAAAAGAAAGTGGGAGTTTTTAATTTCCCGATTTTAAGATAAGTTTATCAATATTCTGCAAAATTTCGTTGGAATGCCTTCACTCGTTTAAAATTTATTTAGGTCCAAATATTAATACTATTTCTAATATATATAGCAAACAACGTATTTAAAGTGATTCAAAATTAATCCAAATTCAATATATATATATATATATATATATATATATATATATATATATAAATTTCAGGAATATTAGATTTAAATATACAATGAATTATAATAAACATAATTATTTTTCAAGTTAACATATTCTAAACATTTCCTAAAGTTATCTATTGATAGTTTAGTTTTTACCTATAATATATCCTTTATTTTTTCAATTACTCTTTCATATTTGTCAATCTTGACCAAATACATTTTAGCTCTTGAACCAAAGAACTCCTTTATTATTTTAACATTGCATTCGTCTTTTATCATTCCAAGTACTATTTTATTCACAAGAGGAAATTGAAAGCATTTTCTTATAAACATACGATGGCGTCCAAATATTAGATTATATAGATTTTTATAGCCTTTGAATATAAATTCTAAGATATAATATCAAATATTGAGGACATTTAAATTTTATCATCATTATACTGAACAAAATAAAAATATGTTTTAATAAAACCATTAAAAATGTAGAGGCTAATATTTAAAGAATTTTTAAAACTTATTTTTTTCTTACTCTTATATGATACTAATTCTTTAAAGAAATTCGAAAGTTTAAAGTTTTCTAGGCAGTTTAGTAATATATGCAATTTTTATACCTTGCACCACCATAGGTGATTGGGGTATTATGCGTTTGTGCTGATGTTTGTAGGGCATAGAAAAAGTTATCCAACACCCACCTTAAAGTACACCAAACGACTCAGAATCACTTTTTAAATCTATCTAACGATGTTCGTCTGTCCGTCCGTCTGGCTGGACGGTTGGCTGAATGTTCATGTAAACCTTGTGCACTAAGTGTAGGTCGCACTTTTAAAGATAATTCAATGAAATTTGGCACGTGTTACTTTCATGACACAAGGACGAATCATATTGAAATTGGTTATGATCGGTCTATTATTTCACCTAGCCCCCATACAAATGTCCTCCCGGAATAAGAGTTTAACGATCATAAATGCCTTAAATATAGCAATATTTTAATGAAATTCGGTGTAAGGAAGTTTTGTATATGTACCAATTTATTTAAGAAATTATTAAAAAAACAACATAAATATATTTTATTACAACGAAAGTACTTTTAATTTATGAAAATATCACACAAGAATTTAAATGTCAACTTAATTATAATTATCAACATAATTATCATTAAATTAAAAATCATAAATTGTTCTCTAAAATAATAAAATGCTATACTTCAGTTTTCTTATATAGCATTCAGAAAAATTTAATTCAATATTTTCTTAAAATAAATCATAACCATACCTAATCAAATCAAACATTATATCATAGTTTATAATTATAATTTTCATTTTTCTTCTTGTTACTTCAAATATAGGAAAAAAAATCCATATAAATGTACTTACACAAACAAAAATTAGTAAACTAATTCGGGTTTTGAATTGTGAATTAAAAGGGTATACAAACACAAACATATATTTTATGTGAAATATAAAATATTTTTAAGATAATATTAAATTCGGTAAATATAGGTTCATTAATATTACAAAAATTTATTTTAGCCATATAAAGAAAAACATTTCTTAAGTTCATTTAAAAAACTTCACAATTTTATCTTCATGCTTAATAATATGAAATCATAAGATTAATTGTAAAAAGTTTGCCAAAAATTATTCAAAATAAATTCATTGGTTTTGAATTTCATAAAAATATAAAAATATTCCACTCAACCATTCTAAATCAACTTATTCTAAATCGTATCACATAATATGCAGGAAGAATAATATTAAAGTTTCAATTACCTACACATTTATTTATCTAATATAGTATTTCAAGCAATTGATTAATATATTATTTATTTAATATATAATTTTATTTTGTTTAATACTTTATACGAGTAGTAAAATTTTTACAAAAGTTTTCTGTAAAGAAAACCAAACATATTTTTTTTATAAATCTTATTTAAAGCACAGGGTACAATTTTTTTCTCGTTATTAATTCCATTTTTGGAATTGGTTAAGCCAGTTTTTTATTTTTTATATGTTCGTGTTTTATTTTTTTTTTTTTTCAAACAAATAATGGAACGTTAATCTCCATGTCCGCAGGCTTCTGCCTCTGAAACTTCAACTTTATTTTACAAACGCTGTATTGAACATGTCATGTGCTTTATCCGAATTGAAGAAAATTCAATTTAAAAACCATTCTTTAGACAAAAAGACAGCTCGCCGAACCATGGTACAACAATATAATACCAGAAGTTTTTATCGTATTTTGTTTACTGATGCAAATCGAAACAATTTAATGGATGTTGATATAAATCCTGAGAATGAGTTTGAAAAGCTTTGTAATCCAAATCATGCACAATACTCGGCATATTCAGAACCGAATATTCCACAAAATATTCCACCTAATAGAAATTTTCAAAATCCTAATCAACCAACGATTGATTACATCCAAATCTCGTTTATTGAGTAATCTACATTTGTTTGCAAGTACTTCACTAAATATTTCGAACCAAAATCAGTAACCAGCCCAATTACTCCCTCAAACACAAAGTAGACAACAGTATACTTCTAATCAGTGTAACATACCTAATCAGGCTAATATGTTTTTGTCTCCTACACCAATTAATTCTCATAATACATCTAATTCTAAAGCAAATATTAATAGTTCTTTTGACGAACATTTTACTCTAAAAGCGGATAGAATAACCAATATTATTCAGAACTGATACATAAATTTTGATGGCTCTACGCAAAGCATTAGTGTAGGTGAGTTTTTGTATAGAGTAACAGTTCTTTACACATTTTGTTAAGTGGTCGTGCACGTGAGTGGTATTGGAGATACCATAATCAGGCACAGACTTTTGAGGTATTCTACGAATCGGTTTCTTCTATCCTACATCATCTGGAAAAGCCTGATTCAGACTTGATCGAAATATTAACGAGAAATCTTCGTCCTGAAATCAGGCATGAGTTACTTTATGTCCATATTTATTCATTGGCTCATTTAGGAAAACTCGTGCAAATGAGAGAGAATCTCTTAGGCGATGATCTAAATCTATTCCATATACTGGTGTGCGCAGAAATTGCATATTCTCAGGAACACCAGGTTCTTGATTCTACTATCTATCCTGAAATTTTCGTAGACGCCATACAGCAACCCCCTAAATGCTGGAATTGTGACAAATTAGGCCATTATTGAGAAGATTGCTTAGAGAAGAGGAATATTTTTTATTACGGGTAGGGAAAAAAATACCTATGAACTCCATAAACTTCAAAAAACTTCCATATACCAAACCCTTCTCGCAATCGACCTTAGGAACTGCATCTTCAAAACTTGATTTACCAAATTTTAACTCTGACTGTGGCTCAGTTTTAAACCCAGACTCATCGAATTTAATACCAGATTGTGACATATTTTCAAACCCTGATTTTTCAAACATTAAGTCGGATTGTAACTCTCTTTTACCCAGTAAAATACAAATTTAAAAAAATTATTCAAAAAGTTCTCAAGTATTAAACGAGGTTCGTTAGCCAAAGTTATATCACATAATATCATAAAAGATGGGAAAATTACGTTAAGGCACGTAATGCCATTTTTAAAGTTAATTAAACATTTATAACATTTCAGTTATGTTTATTCGAAACTTTTAATGAATATTTCCCACTTAACTCACAGTTAAAAGGTTCAAACAGTTAGTGGATATTTAAATGTTGATATTTTCCTTAAAAATCACAGCAGAAAACTAATAATTTTGATAGTACTCACTTAGTCAAAGACTAATTTTGGGCTTACAATTTGGCAAGCTGATAGTATCACTGTATTATAATCGTCTCCGAAGATTTCCAAACACATTTAGCCATCTTAGTGCGAATTGCGGTACCACCGCTTCATAGTTTTTTTACTATTGTTCGCCCAATAATTGAGGTTTTATCAATCAAAAAGAAATTTTGTAGGTCCCCTGAGGCACAAGCTTCATTTGAAAATATAAAGAAATTATTAACATTTACCCCTGTTTTGACGAATCTTAATTTTGAGAGAAAATTTTATGTTTACTGGTCATATTTTGTTGCTTTATATTCAGATTCTGCCAACAAAACCAAATTCCACAATATTCTTTTAAATGTGGGTGTCTCATCTCTTTTGATCACCCACTGTAATTTTTTCCCGATACCTAAGTAAAAATTATTTTAAAAAAAAAAAAGAAAAAACACATTACACATTCTTTTCTTATTGGGATCAGACCAAGTAATACCAGAACCCCCAAAAAAGCAGAAATATTTTTTTCTGAAAATGGAATTAACATCAAAATAAAACTAAAAACCAAATTGTATCAAAACAAGAGTGATTCCAAATTGTTTTAAACTGTGAAAACCACTGAAATCGTATGTAATTCCCAGAATTTTCATCACCAAAACCGCTAGAACCATTTGGACACAACCACTTACTATTGAGTTTAAACCAACAAACAATAAGTCCAAAATACTAATCCAGTTGTGTGAAATACGCCTTTGTACCAGTTGTCCTGGTTTATTATTCGAAAATACTTTGTAAAATTTGATTTTTATTTTTTTGTTTCCCAACGATTTTTGTGACTTATATTTAAGAAGTGTAATTTTTAATTAAGTAACTGTAAATACATTTAAATTTCTAAAATAAATATTTAAAATAATATATATATATATGAAAGTATACTAATAACTAATACCACAGACAAATTACTTTTGGTTCATATGCAATATGATATAATAAATTAAATGTTGCACAATTTTAGGTATAATGTATTTTAAAATCATCTTTATCAGTTAACAACATGAAATTCATAAAATTAATTTTTATTTATTTTCATAAGTTAAAACTGATAATTGCAAAGCAGTGATCTACCCTTGTTAACATCAACAACTAGAACAGTATGAAAAGGCCTCTTCATCCGGCAGTTGCAGAAATAATTATTTTGGTGAGTCGTTAATCAATTTTTTTCTATATAAACTTTTTTCAATTATTACTAGTTATACATAATTTTGTCTCATACTATTATGTTAATATCTAATTCTTTAAATAATTTTCTAATAATTCGTGTAAGAATTTACAATTTAACTTGCAATAGTACCTACGTATAAATATTATCATTAATATACCGTGTTCTATTTTTTTTTTTTTTTTTGCTACTTTTCTATGCCCTTTCATAAATTGTATTCACCACAGTGAGCATAATTTCATTGATCAATAATAATTTATATTCCACGATGAATACTGAGAGATAGTCCTTGTTAATCATTTTGATCTCTGTATTTTTGTTACGACTTTAATTGTTTCTTTTATTGCAAAGTTATAAATTCTTACACCTCGCTACAAATAATAAGCCGTAGCTATAAAACGTTTGTAAACATAATTTAACTTTAAAAGTGAACAATATTAAATATCTCTAATATATAAATTCCGCTATGAATAATTCATATCACACAATTAATGAAGTTGGTAGTATAGATTATAGTTTTATATTATTTAAATAAATTTTAACTATTTACCATGGAACTTTAAAGCCTTCTAAATTCTTACATATGTGATGGATCAACAATAAATTAAGTTTGGAATCTTAGTTTTAAAACATTAAACGCCATAAGATCATAGGTAGGATTTGTAAAGAGGCGTTAGCCCCAATATCATCATGGGGTATCTTAAAATAGGTCTTTATAAAAGTGATTGACAATATCATTTCCGTTTGTTCTTTGGGTTGATTTAATTTAAATTACATCAACCACTTAGTTTACTTTTTTTAATTAATTTTACCAGGGACTCTATGTTTTGGCTTTGATTTCGGAAAGAGACATTTGTAAGACAAGAACCCCTACAGCCGATTGTTAGCTAGCAATGTCAACGGCTATCCTTTGCAAATTTCTAGAAGCAAATTATTTTCCCGAAAACCCATACAAATTATTTTTAATAATTTAATTTAGGTTAAGACTATTATTTTCCATCTAGAGTCATGGTTGGTTCATTACAAACAGCAATTACATATAACAGTGTTTCCATATAAGCGAAATAAACTAATTTTTTATTATTACCATCTTTATTATTTTATCGAAAATAATTTTCAAATTCTGTTCAGTATTTATTATTTTTGTGGCGAACTACACAATTTGTCCAAATGTGTCAAATCCAAAACTGACTCTATGATTAAAAAATTTAGTAATTATGGTGGAAACCATACCGCCAATTACATAGGTTGCCCAGTATATTCATTTGTCAAAAGATATTTAGGCCAGAAATCTGGAATTTCCCCCACTCAACCACCAAATACTTTGCATACAAATTACTCCCAGTTAATGGAGTCGTACACCAATAAATAGTAATATGCAAACGTTCTCAAAACACAGGTAATAGAGCAATTTCAATTTTATCAGGCTAGAAGCTATAATAGAGACGCTCGTACAATCGGTAAATAAATTTACAAACTCTATTAGCAATATGATGTAAGAAATGCTTATGACGCAATCATTGTTGTTGTAGGCAATACTAAATAAGAAATTAAGTATTTTGAGAACATGTTTTTGGAAAGCAAATGGCATACGCCAACATAGGAATGAACACGAATATTTTCTAAGGAAACAACAAGTTGATATAATGTTAATTTCTGAAACTCATTTGACGTCCGGAAGTATATTCCAAATAAATGGATATGTGTTTTATGATACAAATGACTCCAGAGGAAGAACATATAGATGTTCGGCTATTCTCATAAACTCCAGAGGAAGAACATTTAGATGTTCGGCTATTCTCATAAAAACCCCCATTAAACACTATTTAATGTGTAATCTTTGTGAAGATTATCTTCAAGCTACAACAATCTGTATTGAAGATTGTTATAGAAACTTAGTGATTTCATCGATATATTCACCCTCGAGATTTTAAATTTCAGAAAATCAATATCTCAATTTTTATAAATTACTAGGCCCCCGTTTTCTGGCAGCTGGCGATTATAACGCTAAGCATGCATTTTGGGGATTACGACTGGTAACTCCAGAAGGTAGTGTTTTTTTTATGCAAATTTTAAATTGGGTTTGAATGTGATCTTGAGCGGAAACCCTACATACTGGCCCAATGATCCACACAAAATACCGGATGTCATCCAATTTGGTGTTATAAAAAAATCCCAATGGAGCTAATTAAAATTGAATCTTCTTTAGAATTATCATTGGATCACTCACCCACTATTGTTATACTATTGAGCGCCCAAGAAATTGTATCCCCGACTGGTAACTTAGCGTTATCAGGTTCAATTGGCTAAAATATAAGAAATACCTTAGTGTTCACTGCACAGAGGACATATCGCTAGTTTCATCGAAGAAATCGATTCCTCTCTCGATAATTTCGATAGGAAATCTAAAAATATTCTGCAGAAGAGAGTGGCAACTCAACAGATCCCCTCAACTCAAATCGAAGCTAAAAGAATGCCAAAAAAGGCTTTGTAAACTTTTGGAGTATCGTAAAGCTACATCATTGAGTAAATATCTGCAAAAGATAGATGCAGTGTCTTAGTCAGATTTCTCCCTATTTCGAGCTACAAGAAAACTCAGGAGACCTGTTATATATTTACCCGGAACGAATTAAATGACATAATTGAGTTGACACCTGCTATGACCCATTTCAGAGTAGTTGAATACCTTTACTTTGAGATTCGTGAGATCGACAAAACTATTTTAACTCCAAAAAGGCACCTAATATTGATAAAATCAGTAACCAGATACTTTTGGAGCTACCCGGGATAGCATTAAAAATAATAATTTATATTTTTAACGCTATATTACGACTTGAATATTATCCACTAGAATGGAAGGTGTCACTGATAACCATAATACCTAAGCCGGGAAAAGATCACAAGTAGATTCATATAGACCCATAAGTCTATTATCTAATATGTCTAAACTATTTGGGAAGTACCTAATGAGCAAATTACACCGGCTAATAAGCCAATGCATCCCAATCATCAATTCGGATTCAGAGAAAAACACAATACTATCGAGCAAACGCATAGACTTGTAAATGTTATAAATAAAATATTTGAAGAAATATTGCTCCGCTCTCTTCAATGACGTATAGCATGACGGCTTATTACATAAAATAGAATGAAATTTACCCATAAATACACATAAATTGTTGAAAAGCTATACAACTCTTCTTAAAGGAGGTGACTTTTTAAGTACACCACATCCTACTGCAGTGTACTGGGCTCTATGTATCTTATATATACCCTATATATCGATACATCAAGATTTGCAGATGATACACTTATGAATGTCCACAAGAGGCATCTCGAATCTTGCAGAACCATATATTTGATGTTAAAAGATGGTTAAGAAAATGGAAAATAAAAATAAACGAACAAAAATGCACCTTGCATTCACCTTGCGTAGGGAATCATGTTCACCTCAGCAATAGGAGGTTAAATACTTCGGAATACATCTTGATTGACGCCTTAGTTGGAAATTCCATATAGATGCAAAGCTGGCTAATTGGCAGAAACTCTATGCTAAGTCTAGATTGTAAACTACTCCTCTACAACTCAATTTTAAAACCAATATGGAGTTATGGTATTCAGTTATGGGATACGGCCTCAGCATCAAATATCGAGGCCAAAATAAAATATTGCGAATTATAACCTCAGCTCCCTGGTATTTAAGAAATACTAATATATAAGGATCTAAACGTTCCTCTAGTAAAAACTGTAATAAAAGAACATGCAGGAGCATACTTGAAATGGTTGGAAATACAACCTAACACGCCAGCTCGAAACATACTAAGAACTAATAGACACATCCGATTGAAAAGAAGAAACTCATCAGACCTAAGCCGAAGCTAAATCATATGAATTAAAGTCGCTTTTAGTCCGACGGTCTTTGGACCAAATAGATATTAACATTTATATTTAAGGTTTGATTACTTATTGTTAGTTCACTTTAATTTTGTGAAGATTCAATAAATAAAATAATTTGGGGAAAAAAATATTATTTTCCTCAAACGAGTTTCAGTGTAAGTCATAACAGATGAAAAATTATTACTTTTGACGTCCAAAAATTTTCGAAGTAATGATATCTTTAGTTACCCTGGAATCTTCATATCTGTGTTTTTATACTTATTTTTTTTTTTATAAATTCTGAACTAAGGATTTAAAGAGATGTTTGCAATTCTAGAAATTGAGGTTATAAATTAGGGAAAATTTGAAAATAAAAAATCCTTAAATGAAAAAAAATGTAGAAGATTTTGTTGTTTTTTAACCAAAAATATGGAAATTTATTTAGATATATACAAAAAAAATCACAATGTAAAAAAAAACTTAATCAGATCAATTTTCATTGCTTTTCGATCTTTCCAAATGAAATTTAATTGTTTCTTTAATACAAAAACACAAAAATCGTAAATTTTCTTAGGGTAATCGACTAGAATTTCTAGAAATATGTGCTTCGTAAATTTTTTAGGGTGATCGACTAGAATTTCCAACCGGTTTTTTGTGGCTTAAGTACTGTAGGTTTTTTTCAAAATGTTCAGTTTTGAATGTCGAATAAACAGTTCTTTTAAACATAATAAAACCGGTTTTATAAATAACATTTTGTTTCAAAAGATATATGTGCTAAATCTCATATTTGAATGGAAATTTAAGAAAAATTTGTTAACTGATAAATATTCATAAAGAACAATTTCTTGTTATGTTTTATAAGCAGGGCAACTTAAAATATCCACGAAAAAATGAAAATATGCGCTTGGAACAGTTCGAAAAAAATTTATAATATGCAGACCAATTCTTTTATTTTATAATATACGTTTATAATACGTTTTTACCTTTTAAAAACTGTGGTTTATTTCCTTTATAAAAGCAGTTTAGTAGTTGTAACGACTCTTTATTTTATTTAAAAATGTATAAAAATAACAGTTTAAATAGTCACTTTGTGTTCTAATACACACACATACACTTAAATTACACACTCTACACAGCACACTTTAATAATGTACAAGAATATATAGCCAAGGCAGTTAATTTGTCTTTACTTAACGATGCTTCCAATTAGACTCACTCAATGGTGTTCCCACGGCCAATTTATATACACTACATTTCCTTCTAGATGCTTCTCGAAAGATCTGTTTCTTTCTACAATGTTTTTGACGGACAAACCAGAATATTCGAATTCTAGAGCTTTCGATGTTAATGTCAGCAGCTTAAACCACTGTTTGTAAGTATGGCACCACTTACAAACAATGATGAAAGCTTTTCATTAAATGTTTCACAGTGGGGCAGAATCGAAATTTTTTGGAAATAAATCTGTAACTTCTGATCGGCCGGTTGGATTTTCATGAAATTTGCTACAGGCGTAGCAGAGGAGTGTACAATATTATGTTTGGAAGGTGGTGCCACAACAATCCCCCAGGGGCGGAGCTATGGGGGCTCAAAGTTAGGTACCTCATAAAAAATGTTTAATCGCTTGCAAAATTTTTGTTTCTCGTCCGATTTCAAATATTTTTATATATTTTTGTAGGCCCTAATAAGACCTATAAAAAACATG
Source organism: Protocalliphora azurea (assembly GCA_932274085.1). NCBI lineage: Eukaryota > Metazoa > Arthropoda > Insecta > Diptera > Calliphoridae > Protocalliphora > Protocalliphora azurea. The sequence continues at coordinate 54,106,762 of OW026520.1, forward strand.
TTTACATGTCCTATTTATCTCTTATAGTTTTCGAGTTATTTGCGTTTGAATTGTTAAGCACCATAATTTTGCATGTTCTTGGTCCAGTTTTTTTCATATATATCCTAGTATTTTCGACCGATATTATTAGTTTTTTTCTTAATTAGTTAAAGAACAAAATTATCTTGAATTTGAAAATTGCAAAAAAGACGACTTTTTGTGTTTTTTTAGCCGAAAAAGCATCTACACTCTTTTTTATCTAAAATAAAATTTTCTTTAGCAACGTATAATAATTTTGCACTTTTCTGAGAGGTAACTTCACAGAGATGACTTTAAGATAAAAAACAAGCCCAATAACTTAATTGGTCATGGTACATACCCTCCCGAATTCGACCCATTTTATATGAAAGTTTTGATTTTAGACCATATTTTCTCAAATCCCAAATTACGAATCGACAAGCGGAACATATTTTAAGAATCCTCAGTATGTTGTTAAAAGTTTTAAATCAAAGTCTATGGGACTTTGGAAAAATGTGGATTGTATAGTCAAAAATGTTAAAAATCCCATTTTTGGGAATTTTGATTAGTTTATTCGGGAATTCAGGAAAACCCTACCTCTGATTGAAATTTGGTTAACGCGCTTTTATTTATATTAATAAGATCCATATTTTCTGCAAATTTCATTAAGATATCTTTATAAACAAATATGTTATTACAATTAAAAATTTGTATTTTCTCCAAAAACTCCAAATTGGGCCTTTTGTTTGATTTATTTCTAAATAGCGAAAGAAATTTTAAAAATATGTGTTCCAAATTAAGCTTATCCTTTAGCTGCTTGATCGTATATGGCTTTCATCTTATCGCTGGTCATTTTTATTCGTCTGCGTACGAATTTATGAAGTTCGTTTAGGTCATCTTGCTTTTGAGAGGATTTTTCATTATTTGTTGATGAGGGCTGCTTTTGCTAGTACAAGATCACTTGTTATTTCTGCTGGTTCTATCACCCACAAACTGTTGTCCTGACAATATCCCTCCATACTGGCCTATACTAAAGTTTCTGACTGTGGAGGTAGTTTCTGATACTCGATGGTAATTAGCTTTCATACTTGAGTCCTATTTTCATATCCGACGTCAAGGGGTATCTCCACATTTCGCCAAATCATAACTTTTTGTCCCATATCCAAAGTAATGCCGTGACGAATCATGAAATCAGCACCAATGATGACTTCGCCCACAATGTCGGCAACAATAAATACATGATTGACGCTAACGTTGGCAATGGTTAATTTCACATTTACTTTACCATAGACTCTGGCCGGCTCCACAGTAGCTGTGCACAGACTTACCCCACATAATGGTTCAATTGTTCTCTTGACTAAATCGGACCTGACGATAGACTGTGATGCCCCAGTGTCTATAGTAAAAACGTTCTTCTGACCGTTGATGTACCCAGAAGCAGTAAGATTGCAATTTTTCTGCTGTATTACGGATATGAAGATTATGGAGCCCTCAGATGTGGGAGCTAGCTCTTGCCCCATAGTGCTAGCTCATTTTAGTTTTAAAGGTGATTCTTGTGATGATTGATGATTTGGCTGCTGGTTGTTTCTTTAGGCCGAGGCAGATCTGGTTCGTTTTCTTGGTGCTTTGCAGTTTCATTTTACTCTGACTTTGCTTTGCTTTGCAATAAATGTCTTCAAAAACTTTTTTAATTAATCGATTATATTTCTCTCATTATCAGCAACAACTTCGACATTTCGCACCTTGCATATTAGCGGATTTGAAAATATTTTCGCCGTTTCTTGTGCCAGTGCGAATGAGATGGTTTCAGTAAATGAAGGTTTAGGTGTGGAACAAACCTCGTGTTGTATTTCAGGATCGCGAATCCCATTAACAAGTGCCTCTATCTTGATATGGTTCAAAAACTGGTTGTTTTCCCCTGGATAGGAAAACTGCAGCAAACGCTCGATTTCCAACGCAAAATCTTGTAATGTCTCATTGAGCTTCTGCACTCTACCACGCAATTCCATTCGGTATAATTCCTTTTTATGTTCACCACCGTACTTACGTTGTAGCGCCCCCATTATGTCATCATAACTATTTCTGTTACACGCTGGCACGCTTTCAAGAACTACTGCTGTATTTCCTTTTAAGGCCAATATCAACTCTATAGCTTTTTCTTCGTCGTTCCACATGTTTCTAATGGCAACTGTATCAAACTGGAACTTGAACACATTAAATGGTGTGGTGACATCAAAACTAGGGGCCTTTATTCTACTAGAGGATTCTGGAATAATTCGCACCTGTCCATCTTGGCATTAAAGATTATTTATTTCTAGATCATGTAGTTTTTTATCAACACCTTTGGCTTGTATATCTAGGCAGCTCTCTAAGTCGGACAATTTTTTATCAACGACTTTTGCTTGTATATATAGGCAGCTCCCTAAGTCGGACACCTTTGTATCAATGCCATCCACTCTGCTGTTTATAACTTCCGAAATTTGCTGAAGTTTCTCGTTTGCTGCTCTAGAAGTTTCTTTGGCTTCTTTAACTTCAGCAAGAAGTTTCTCGTTTTTTGCTTTAGAAGTTTCCTGAACTTCAGCAAGAAGTTTCTCGTTATTTGCTTTAGAAGTTTTTTAAAATGTCATTTAAATTATTTTATTTTCTTCTTTAATCTCAGCAGGAAGTTTCTCGTTGGCTTCTTCAAGTTGCTCCATCATAGCAGCAAACATTGTGGATAAATCCATGCTGCTTGTTCCATTTCTTCTTTATACTCGGATTCGTAAGTTCCGATGTCAATATCACGCCGCTTGAATGCATCTATCAGCCTCTTTTGTAATTCTGCTTTATTACCAGCTGTAGGTAACTCCAACTTATTCAATTGTCTCTTGAGTTGCTCCACTTTTAGCTCTTCAAACTTCATGGCTGCTTATTATTTTGCAATTCCACTTCTGACACCAATTGTTACGTTTTTACCTTCTAAAAACTGTGGTTTATTTCCTTTTAAATAAACCGGTACTTTGATTGCAAATAAAAGCAGTTTAGCAGCTTAAAGGTTGTAACGACTCTTTGTTTTATTTAAAAATGTATAACAATAACAGTTTAAAGAGTCATTTTGTGTTTTAATACACACACACTTTACACAGCACACTTTAATAATGTTCAAGAATACACAACCAAGGCAGTTAATTTGTCTTTACTTAACGATGCTTCCAATTAGACTCACTCAATGGTGTTCTCACGGCCAATTTATATACACGTTCTAGATGCTTCTCGAAAGCTCTGTTTCTTTCTACAATTCTAGACCTTTCAATGTTAATGTCAGCAGCTTAAACATTTAGTGTTGCCATATTTACAAACAATGGTGCAAGCTTTTCATTCTATGTTGTGTGTTTACAGCTATGTTAATAATTTCTGCAGATATGTAAACTGCTGTTAACATAAACAGAAAGGTCGAGAAGCATTGAGAAAGATTGGGAAGCATTATTTAATTTTAAACTAGCCGTTAAAACCGTTATATTTGAAATCAAGTACAATTTCGTAACAATTTAAATATGAATTTTTCTAACCTTAAAATTCTTATAAGTAGTTTTATATTCTTTATAAAAAACTAAAAATATATTAAATAAATAGACTTTGAAAGTCATATTAATAACTTCTGATTTTTTTTTTTCTTCTACGTTCGAAGTGTTAAAAAAAAACTCTAAAAAATAATTTCTTCGGATCAGTTAATCAAGCACCAAAAAATCACAAAAAATTGCGTTTTTTGTTACGAAAACTAATTTTTGTATTCATTATAAGCATTCGAAAAAATTGAGACATACTTTTCCCATACTATGCCACAGCTTTCTGTACATACTATGCATATAAAATTTACCCCCGTATTCTGAACTTAATGACTTATGACAAAACAATTTTCATGCATAAATGTCAAAAAAAAATTATTTTATTATAATTTTGTCATTGTCGCAAAGTTCAGAATACGAGGATTAGTCTTATCTTTTCTTTTAATGATTATTTTTGCTTATTATTTTTACCTAAAATAATTCTATATATTTATCAATTTTAACTTGAATATTATAAGATTTTTAAAAACAGTATTTTGATGGAAATATTTAATTCTGCGAAAAAACCGGTTAACCGGTTTTTCTCAAGTATTAGTAATAGATCATCGTGAAATTTTTGCATAAGAAAAGTTTCGTTTTACAATTATTTTTTTAGGGGAATAAAATAATACATATATAAAAAATTACGAAAATCGTATTATCCAATTTTTTCAAAAGCCTATTAAATTAAAGTCAAATTTAAAAGAATAAATTTGAAAAAAAATACAAAAATGGATACTTTTACAAATGTAATATTTGTCATGAAAAATGAAGTCTTTTTTAATGCGAGCTGATATGTATGTATATTCAAAAAGAATTAAAATCCAATAATGCATTTTTTTATTTTTTTTGCAAGACTACAAAATTTTAAAAAAATCTATTTTTATACCCAAATTGTAGTTGTTATTCCTGATCCACTTTGGTAATATTTAATAAATTTTTTAAATTAGGACATACAACATATTATGCTCTGTAATATTTCATCAATAAACTGGACCTACGGGCAAAGACATAATTTTTGGGGAAGTCCTATTTGTACAATATGTAAAACAATAAAAATTTCGTTTTACAAATTTTAAGTTCGCAAGTTTATAACCAGTGTTGCCATTTTAGCTTTTTTAAGGCTAAATCTAGCTTTTTTATTTCGCTTTTAGCCTCAAAATTTTCATTTCAGCTTCTAGCTTTTTTCTAGCCTTTTCTGATTATTAAAATAGCCTTAAAAAGGCTAAAATGTTATTATATTTTGTGTGTTTATTCGCACAACAATTATTATTATTATTATTTTTTTCTTTTTTATATTTAACAAAACTGTTCGCCTGCGGTGCTTCGTCCCCCAAATCGAAAATAACAAAATTCCATAAAGTTAGACTTACTAAATCGATTAAATATTATTATTTTTATATACTTCACTAACTATGGAAACTATTTATATATATAATTTTATAAATATCTAAATACTAGTAAAAGTTAAAATATATAAAAAATCACCCAAAAATTTGGAAATGCTTAATCAAAAACGAATTATAGTCAAAAAATTAGGAAAAATCACTTCAAAATATTTCGTAATTTTTCATATGAAATGTAACCGATTTTCATAGGTCATTTTGCTGGCAGCGTTCTACGATTTATATATAACTTTATTACAATATCTTTAAAAGATATCAAAATCTAAAGAGAACGAATAAAAATAAATTTTTAAATTTAAAAAAAGCAAACTTTTATCTTTTTGACGCATTTAGCTTTTTTGACCCTTTTTAAAGTTTAATTTAGCTCTTTTTTATTATTTTTTCTGCCAAAATTTTAAATTATTTACTATTCCTGCTAAAAATAACTTAATTTTCATTAACAATTGCTAAAAAAAAATATTTTCTTTTTGCACTTAAAACCGTTCAAAGCTAATAAATTGTATGAGGGAATTAAAAAATTTCTATAATTTTTTAAGGAATAGTGTTTTAAAAACGTGTGTGAGAGTAAAAAGAAAATTTCACAAATTCAAGTTATGTTAAAAATTCTATTGTATGCAAAATATGTAAAATTTTTTCCCTTAAATGTAAAATATCCAAAATTGTTCGTATAATACATGAAAAGTATAAAATATGCAAAAATATGTCATTTAAATTGATAAAAATATATATATGGTTTTAGGCTCAAAATATGCAGAAATATGCTGTTATGACCAAAATATGAAAAAATATGCTACAACAACGACGCCAGAATTCCTAAAATTGTCTGAAACGGACAAATAAATTTCAATTTAATTCATTTTCAGCCCAAGAAAAAATATAATTTTGCATATTTTTAGTTTCCCTGGTTATTAACCATTTTGCCAAAAATAAAAACGTGTTTGTGATTATTGTAACATTAACTCGTTTTCCTTGATTTTAAAATTTGTTTACCCTTATATATAACCACCACCAAAGACTATAAGCTAAAAATATTCATATCATTTCTATATACGCCATCAAAAATATGAAAACCCATATTAAGGATTATTTTTTAATCACTTTTTAAACATATGAATGTATGTATGAGCATTGCTAATCTGTAAAGATGACACATTTAGACTGTTAATCACATCTTTTTAACATTGACCCAATTAAAGTTATTTTTTTTTTTACTTTTACTTTCAAAGATGCTGATTTCTACAAATGTTTCCATGTTTTTGTTTTTTTTTTTTTTTTTTTTTTTTGCTTCTGGTGTCTCTCATTCGAAACATGCGCAGATCACCTGTTCTTATATAACAATATATACAAAATTTTCATTGAAAATAACAAAAATATAAATATATACACAAATAAAATTTGTTTAGCAATGCAAATTGTAAAATTATTATAATTTAGCACTATAAATTAATTGCAAAAGTAGCATTCCGTGTTTCTTTTAGTACAACATTGATTTTATCTTACCTTTGTAACACAAGACAATCACAATAAGAAAATACAGCAAATAGCGATTCATACTTGTATGTTCTTTTTTTTTAATTTTTTTAATTAAATTTTTTATTATTGTTTTTTTTTTGTAATTTTTCAATTATAGTCAATTTTTCATATTCTTTTGATACATCTTATAAATTATTTATTAATGAAAGTAAGAAATATATATATATATATGTGTATATATATATATATATATATATATATATATATAGTTATTGTTTTAATTTAAAACACTAGAGCTGATAATACGTATGACCTGCACAGATTGAATGAACACTATGAAATGCAGCGAATACTTATGTGTCAAAATTTGAAACATCCTATTAAGCAGGACACAAAATGCATAATATTGTATAAGAAGAAATCATTTACAGACTCTTATTGTTGTATTTCAGTATGACGCACAGTCTCGTCATTTCTTATTACGAGTGGTCAAAAATAAGAGATGTCGTACGTCAATGAAAATATATATACTTTTATGAAATATGTATATTGCTTAAATATGAAACAATATAAAATATTTTTTAAACATTTAAAATTTTAAATTGTAAAACTTTTAAGAATACGAATTTATGGACGACATACATACAATGATTTTAACATTGTGTTGAATTAGGAGGAAGTACTTAGTTCGGAAAAAGAGCTCTCCTCTTAAAACTATGATGCTGTAATCCTTATGTCCTTATATGTATTATAATAAAAAGAGGAGTAAGTTTGTTCGTGTATCAATCATGTCTAAACGGCTGAACCAATTTTCACGAAATTTGACATAGAGATACCAGCGTCGGAGGAGGTTATTGGTTATGTTAGATCTCAATTGGATGTCGCGCCCACATTTTACGCCTATTTAAAAAAAAAACTTTTTTTCAGTTTTACACGTTATTAAGGAAGACATTTACACGAAATTTAACACACATATAGTGCTTGAACTGGTGAATGATGCCACCACCACATTGATTTTCTTAATTTCACAGCATCGCCCTGTGTGTTCCTAAATTCAAATATGATATTTTCAATCTGAGTCAGGGGAGTGGTAGCCCTCATACAAAGCAAATATTAATTTAAAGTGAAATTCTTAAAAAGTTGTAGAAATCATTTTCATATCAATTTCAAATAGGGCGGATAGATCCTGGGGGAATTGTACCACCAGAAAGGGAACGAAATGCACCGGAAAAAGCTAGTTTTATAATAAAAATATATTTTTAGCTTTGTTTTAAATTGATGAAAATTTTAACTTTTTTAAAACGTTAATCGTGTAAAAGCTCGTTTTTTTTCTAATTCAAAAATACATATATTTTGTTCTTTGTTTCAAAGGCATCTTAAAAAATAATGAATATATGTATGTATGTAAATATTTGAACTTTTGTTCTTAAGTTTTTAAATAAAAACTATTGCTCTAAAATTCGTTTTCATCATTCAAATTTTCAGTCATAGTATATGTTATGCGCCGGCTAGATTGTCGACAAAAAAAATGTTTTTCTATCAAATTAAAAAATATCTGCTCAAAACATTTGTTGAGGGGCATGAAAAATTGTTTCCCGCTTTACTTTAGGCAGTATGCAAAAATAAAAAGTGAATAATGTTAACGAGAATAAATAAATAACAAACAAACTTTCTAATGATTCCAATTTCATGCCTCTAGATTTATATTTAGATAAGGAATATTTCAAGTAGTGGTATATCATACCCCTTCGTAAACCTATATTAGTTCATCATTAAATAACACATGGTACAAATTTTTTGAGTAGAAAAAAATCCAATTTTGTTCTTAAGAGATGTATGAAGGAAGTACCTTTTCTAGGCGCTTCCACTGCCCAAGATTTCAAATTTCATTAAAAAAATAATAAACTTTTTAAATATTGTAGTTAAGAAACAAAATAAATAATAGGATTTTCAAGAAGTACCAAAAGCATGTTTGAGATATTTCTGATAAAGACAGTTACTATTTTAAATATATTTCTATGTTTTTCGTTTAGAACATTCGTAGGGTACCAACAAAGTACCAATTTTTTACATTTTTAACGGTCAAAGGTTCAAAAACTATCAATTATTTTTATTATTATTTGTTAGTAAAAAAGAATATGACTGGATTCTCACCCACATGGAACCATATATATTTAATTTCATGTTTCTAGGTTATAAAGAATAGGTTAATTGTTACAAAAAATTTAAACAGTAATATTAGAATAACAAAAAGTACCATAAAATAACTTTTATGGATTTTCATTCATTTGGGATCATACATACACATAGGACCAAGTATCTTTAATTTCATTTCAGGTTCAATATTATAGAAAATTCAAAAAGTACTATTAGAAGAACGAAGAAGTACCACAAAGCCCCTTCTTATGAAATCTCATTCACTTACGACTATATGTCTTTAATTTCATGATTTTAGGTTCAGTATTACAGAAAATTCAAAAAGTGAAATTAGAAGAAAAAATACCACAAAGTTTCCCCTCTTGAATTCTCTCCCATATAAAACCATGTATCCTTACTTTCAAGTTTGCAGGTTAAATATTATAGAAATTTCAAAAAGTAACACAAACCCTCCCCCCCCCCCCCCTTCACCACTTGTGACTTCTTGTCAACATAGGACCATGTATCAATTAATTTCTTATTTTTAGATTTAGTATTACAGAAAATTCAAAAAGTACTATTAGAAAAAAAGTACCATTAAGTTCCCCTTGTAAATTCTTATCCACATATTTCATGCTCCTGGGTCAATTATTACAAAAAAAAATCAAAAAATACCATTAGGAGAACGAAAAAGTACTACATATTCCCCTCTTGCGAATTCTCACTCACTTAGGACTACATATACGTAAGGTCATGTTGCTAGGTTTAATATAATATAAAATGCATTATTGAGTTTGAACAAAACTTAATTTCCCGCTTTTATCCCCTTTTTGGTATTTTTGTCAATAAAAAGAAAAAATATTTTATGAAAAAATTTCCAAAAATAGGTAACATATTTACCCCTTAAATGTTCGAATTTCAAAAAAGTTCTAAATTTTTGTCTGTCATTCTTCGTTAAGTTACGAATACTATATAAATTTTATTTGTATGTTTGCTGATTTAGAAGATACATATGGGGCTAAAAGAGTACCAAAATACAGTTTTTTTACCCGTTTTTCCCTAAAAAGGTACCAATCACCTATCTGATTATTTTTTAAATGAATAACGATAGGTATTAAATTTTGTTTGTGTCTATATTAGTTTAGGAGATATAAGGTTACCGATTTGACCGGTTTTTACCGTTTTTTACCCCCTAAACATTCGAGTTTCCAAAAATCCAATATTGGTGGATCTATTTGGCGGGAGACCAACCTACGGTCCAAATTTCATCTCTCTATCTTCAGGCGTTTGGGCTGTGGGATGATGAATATATCAGACACCATAGGATTTAAAAATTTAATAATTTTTTTGTTTTTTTTTTTCAGATTATATAAATAACACGTTTATCTTTGTGGTCATTGGATTGATTTATGTTGCTTCTACGTTGTTTCGTATTGTTAATATGATTGTGCGATATGTATACGAAGTTCGTAGAAGTGGCCATATATTTGGTTTTTTGAACGTTTTATTGGCTGTTCATTTCATAATTTCTTAAAGTTACGTAACATTAGAACTTCGATTGTTTTCTCTATCCACAGAGTTATAATTATATGAAATACTTTTCCTTTTTTATCTTTTTATTTTAATTATTTCTATTTCTATATAGATATTATATACAGTATTGAGCATAAAAAATACAACGCTAAAAGATTAGGGCTATAACTTTGTTAATACCTAGAAAATAAATAATGGAGGGATTCACAACTGAACAAAGAACTAGAATAGAATTTTATTATTTAAATCAGCTTTAAATTATTTTAACGCAAAGAGAATATCATCGACATTTTTAAGTCAGAATTTCGCCCTCTGAAGCAATGATTCGTTGCTTAGTTCATCGTCACCACCAACATGACTTCGTAAGAGATTTGCCTCGAACCGGTAGACCTCGTTTAATTCGCACTGCGGAAAATATTGAACGTGTAGGGCAAAGTGTTAGCGAAACACCAGAAACATCTACCAGAAGGCGTTCTGCTCAGCTAGGAATGCCTCGTACATCACTACGGCGCAGTTTAAAAAAATATTTACTGTTATTCCCATATAAGGTGCAATTGGTGCAAGAATTAAAATCTGCAGATCATCGGCAACGTCTAAATTTTGCAGTTGAACAGTTGCCCAGAAACAAAATTAACTTTATTGAAAATCTGATTACGAGTGATGAAAATCATTTTCATTTGAATGACTTTGTTAAGAAGCGGAACTGTAGGTTCTGGGGTTCTGAAAATCCAAGAGCCACTCATTAACGTCAATTGCACCCCTTTAGTGAACAGTATGGTGTGGCATTACATCTGAAAATATCATTGGACCTTACTTCTTCGAAAATGAAGATGTAAGTGCTGTAAGCGTAAATGGAGAGCGGTATCGGTTTATGAAAGAACATTTTTTACGTCCTGCTCTTGAAAACAGTCTTCAAATGTGGTCTTCAGCAGGATGGTGTCACTGCCCATACTGCCCGAGACACATTTGCACTTTTAAGTCAAATTTTTGGAGAGCGAATAATTTCCAAAAATTCGGATATTAATGGGCCAGCGAGTTCGCCAGATTTGTCAGCACTCGACTATTTTCTTTGGGGTTATTTGAAGGAGTAAGTATATGTGAAAAAGCCCGAGACAATCCTTGAATTCAAGGCCAACTTTGAAGGATGTTATACTTTAAATTTAAGTGACATTATTTTCCATACTTAATGTAAAAAATTTCCATTTTATATATTAAAAAATATATATATATATATATATATATATATATATATATATATATAAATGAAAAAGTTATTAAATTTTTACACCCCATGGTGACTTCCATAAGATTATCTGACAGTATCTCCTTTTTTTCACATAGATGATTATCTAGCAATATTGCCTATTTTTCTTCCAGTTGAACTGATTTCTTATTGTTTGGATGTATCGCCTGTGATGCACAATCTCTCCCGATGGAGGAAACTTCCGCAATACTAATATGATTATTACGGCAATAAAAGTTTTCTTCTAAACAATACGAATTCGAATCACTTTCGTATTATTTTGCTTGTAGGGATGGTTATATGTATTTTAATACATGGTTATATGTATTTAATACATATAAATAATGCAAGTAGTCAGTGGAATCAATTTTGAAAAGAAAAATTTATTCTCTCATTTTTTTTTTTGTGCATTTTCATTTTTGGGCTGTCCACAAAACAAATAATTTTTATTAAGAAAAAACGGGCTATCTACATGTTGTAATTTGATTTTCAAAAAATTATAATATTAAAACTCCATAAACACCGTTTTTGAAGATTTTAGTCAGATCTAAATTCTTGATAATTTAATACAGTTTTAATTAGTTTAAAATGGTTTATTCGAGGTATTAAAAAAAATTATTCGAATTGTTCGAATAATTCAAAATATAAAATAAAAATGTAAAATTTTGTTAGTTTAAGGAAAACAAGAACTATTTAAAAGTTAATAATTCTTGATTTAAACCGATTTCGCCTTTTAGTTTTTATAAAATTTAATTTTGAAAAATAATTATTTTACAATTTGTTGTATTCAGTTCCGATAGCAAATCATCATTACGTAGGGTTTACACGAGAGATTTTTCTATCATAACAAGTAACAAGCCATCTACACACGTTGCAGAATATGTAAGATTTTTTTTTTTTTTTTGTCAGAGAGTGTCAAATTCGCAAAGATAAACAGTCAAAAGATACATATATACGAAAGTTTGTTTGGGTGTGATATGTGTATTTTATTGTTTGTGAAATTTTTTCCTTTTAATGATTGTTTTACATTTTAAAAAATATTTTTATACAAATTGTGCAAAAAAGTGCGAATTTCTTAAATAAAAAGAACATGTTTACTCTGTGACTAATTGAAAATAATGATATCTTATAGGATTTATTGTACGCTTTATTTAAAATTCAACATAATATAAACAAATTGGTTATTCTCTTCAGTGTTAATCTCAGTTGCAGACCTGGGGTAACAAAACGTCCGCAGAGCTACTACAATTTTTTGTTTATATCAGCATATATGGGAACACGTAGATAAAATTTTATTATAATAAATCACTTTTTATTGTTTTTCGTCGAGGTATATTGTTAAAATTTAATGTAGATATTTTCTTTTTTTAATTTCACCGTTTTCACCAATTAATTAATTAATTGAGATTTCCATGAAAAGTTGCGCTTCCTCTTACAAAAAATAATAAAGAAATAAATAAATAAATGTCAAAGAAAACCAAAAAAAAAAAGAAAAAAATACAATTAAAATGACGTCTTATAGCAAAACAAATTTGCCTTTACTAGAGCTCTAACAATTACAGCATAACGCTGCAATAATATAAATAAATTTGGTATGACCGTGACAAATTTTTATCACGATAAGAATTTTCCTAATACTATGTTTCCACTGGCAAGGTTTGGGGAAAGAATATTGTTTTTGACTTGTTTTTCCATGTATTTTTCAAAAATCACCTGGTTTAACTGCTTTGTTTCAAAGCATGTCGAAAATATTACGTTTCGAACTGCGTTTGTCATAACAACACTGCGATGTGTCTAGGATAAAACAAAAAAAACCTCGTGTTGTGCTCGTCAAAATTAAGGCTGATACAAAATTTCAAATAATTTTATAAAGTAGTTCGCGAAATATAGTGGTTTGAAGGTGTAAAATAGCTAATAAAAAGTTACAAAGTTGTATGCAGAAAATTACAAACATCCTTCAAAATAATTATGGTACAAGATTCATTGAGATGTCATATTAAAGATATCAAAATTACCTTTATTGTCTGATTTTGTAAAACGGAACGAAATTTGTTGTTTTCAGTATAAAATTTCGAAACGAATTTTCGTTTCTTTTAATAAAATCAGGCCATAGAGATATAACATGATTTTTTTCAACATTAAAATGGTCCATATCTTGCGATTTATAGTTGGTGTTTACGCGAATAATATAAACAGCTACTACCCAGCAAAAACTTTTTGGTTTTCGGTAATAACAACTACTTATTAAAGTAATTTCTTGGTAATGAGGCGTCATTATTATTTGCCTACTCTGTATTACATTAATAAGTACTCAATAGTATAATAGCGCAGTAATACTGTAATCACGTGGATGAGTTGGCTAGAACGCCGGATTAACAACCAGAAGGTTGTTGGTTCAACCCCATTCTGAAGCTTGTTAATTTTCTAAAAAGATATTTTAAAATAAATAGAGTTTTTGTCGCTTAGGATGCTATGTGGGAGATGGTGTACTGCGTAAGACATTAGTCAGTAAAAACGAATGGTTAGTGTGTGTCCAAGTTCGAATCTCACTGACGGCAAAATTTTGTTGTTTTTTTTATTTTTGTTTTCGTTCAGGTACATATTTTTGTCGCTTAGGATGCTATGTGGGAGATGGTGTACTGCGTAAGACATTAGTCAGTAAAAACGAATGGTTAGTGTGTGTCCAAGTTCGAGTCTCACTGACGGCAAAATTTTGTTGTTTTTTTTTATTTTTGTTTTCGTTTAGGTACATATTTTTAAGTACCCCTAGAGTCAAAAAATAACTACATGAATTTGTATACAAGTCGAACAAAAATCACTACTTATTCAGGCAAAAAAAAAGTAGTTTATTTTTGTTTCTAATTATACCTGCTAGCTTACCAGGAAAGCAAAGTTTTTGCTGGGTAATTATTGTTCAGTGGCTGTTTTGCATGTTTTTTTACCCTTTGACATTTTCCACCATTCTTAGTGTACATAATTTTTTGTAATGATCACTTACTTTTGTAAACCCAAAGTGTACGTACAAAATTGTAGAAAAATCCCAAGCTAAACAAAACCCAAGTTATATTGAAAAATTCGAATACCCGCTTTGTATATATATATATATATTGTTATGAAATTGTACTTGAATTCAAATATAACGATTTTAAGACTGATTTAAATATTTCTTAATGCTTCTATACATTTCCGTTTATGTTAACAGCAGTTAACATATCTGTAAAAATTATTAACATAGTTGTAAACATACAACATTGAATAAAAAGCTTTCACCATTGTTTGTAAGTATGACAACACTAAATGTTTAAGCTGCCGTTAAGAACATTGTAGAAAGAAATAGAGCTTTCAAGAAGCATATAGTAGGTAATACAGTGTATATAAATTGGCCGTGAGAATACCATTGAGTCAGTCTAATTGGAAACGTCGTTAAGTAAAGACAAATTAACTGCCTTGGCTGTATAATCTTGTACATTATCAAAGTGTGTTGTATAAAGTGTGTAATTTAAGTGTGTTTATACTAGAACGCAAGTGACTATTTAAACTGTTATTGTTGTACATTTTTAAATAAAATAAAGAGTCGTTATAACTTTTAAATTACTAAACTGCTGTTATTTGCAATCAAAGTACAGGTTTATTTAAAGGAAATAAACGACTGTTTTTAAAAGGTAATAACGTAACAATTGGTGTCAGAAGTGGAATTGCAAAATAATAAGCAGCCATGAAGTTTGAAGAGCTAAAAGTGGAGCAACTCAAGAGACAATTGAATAAGTTGGAGTTACTTACAGCTGGTAATAAAGCAGAATTACAAAAGAGACTGATAGATGAATTCAAGCGACGTAATATTGACATCGGAACTTACGAATTCGAGTATAAAGAAGAAGCTTCAATCTACCCGTGAAACAACAAGCAGCATGGATTTATCCACAATGTTTGCTGCTTCGATGGAACAATTTAAAGAAGTTAAAGAAGAAAATAAAATAATGGAAATGAAATTTCAAGAAACTTCTAAAGCTAATAACGAGAAACTTCTTACTGAAGTTCAAGAAACTTCTAAAGCTAATAACGAGAAACTTCTTGCTGAAGTTCAGGAAGCTTCTAAAGCAAAAAACGAGAAACTTCTTGGTGAAGTTAAAGAAGAAAATAAAATAATGGAAATGAAATTTCAAGAAACTTCTAGAGCGACAGAAGAAAAACTTCAGCAAATTTCGGAAGTTATAAACAACAGTAGGTAATACAGTGTATATAAATTGGTCGTGAGAACACCATTGAGTCAGTCTAATTGGAAGCGTCGTTAAGTAAAGACAAATTAACTGCCTTGGCTGTATAATCTTGTACATTATGAAAGTGTGTTGTATAAAGTGTGTAATTTAAGTGTGTTTATATTAGAACGCAAGTGACTATTTAAACTGTTATTGTTGTACATTTTTAAAAAAAAATAAACAGTCGTTACAACTTTTAAACTACTAAACTGCTGTTATTTGCAATCAATGTACAGGTTTATTTAAAGGAAATATAAAAGTAAAAACGTAACATACATATATATATATATATATATATATATATATATATAATATTTTTATTAATTATTTGTGTGTTTGTCTGTTTTTGGTTACAAAAAAAAAAAAACACTAACGAGTAACAATTCGTTTTATTTATTCTCTTTTGTGCTCTGTTCTTTAAAAGTAGCACAGTTGTGTATATATATATATATATATATATGTGTGTGTGTGTGTATATATATATATTATATATAATATATTACATATATATATATATATATATATATATATATATATATATATATATACATATACCCTACCGACAAATAATAAAATTTTTACCTTAAAATATGCTTTCATATTTTCACATTTATGCTTACAAAAATAATCTATATTTTTCTCCAAACTATTAATTAATTAATTAAACTATCATAACAAGCGTTGCTTCCTTAAGAAAAAAAAAACACTGATAGCTTCTGATGACTATAAATTTGTATACATGCTTATGTAAAAAACAACAACAACACTGAGTCATAACAAAATAAACATAAAAAATTATTGTGTGTATGTATATATAATAAACAAGTACAAAACACAACACTAAATCATTGCTAGTGTGTGTATATTTTTAATAATTTTTTCAGATTTTTACCTATATCTGGGTTGTTTATGGACTAAGCTTCACAAAGTCCAAAAATACATTTTGACCGATATCTCAGTTACCAATGAACCGATTTTGTTCATTTCTTACGTAAAAACATTCCAAAAAAAAGATACCGAATTTTCTGTTCAAAAACATTGTCTCTTATATAGGGGCTTAGAAAAGTCGAAAACAATTACGTTTTTAGAGGTCTTTTCGGTTTTTTCATTCTAACGAAGATTCCCTATAATTTGATGTATAAAACATATATATCCGATAACTGGGGCTTTCTAAAAAGTGGTTTCAATAGACCGTCGGAAAACGAACATCGTTATATCGACTTCCCTATCAACAAGGATCCAGAAAATATATACTTTTTGGGGTCTGAGATGAATATTGTAGAAATTAAAAACGGAATGACAAACTTACATATACCCTTTAGACATGTAGTGAAGGGTATAAAAAGAGTAGTAAATACGGTTAAGAGGGGTGTAGAATTGAAAAAAAAGATTAAATATCAACCAACAAAATCATTAGTCATTCGAGAAAAATTTTAGCTAATTTTTTGAAAATTAATTAAATTGACGAAAAATCGTCAATATTAATAATTGAATTAGTTAATTTAAAGGTAGCAAATTTGACCATTTTTGGTCAAATTAATAAAATATTCAAATTAACTAATTTTTTTCTTCATATTGAATAATTTTTATTCAATTTAAATGCATTATTTTGTGTAATTCTACCACATTTTAGTTGAATTGAATAAACAATTTATTCAAATTAACTAATATTCTTCATCAAATTGAATTTTTATTCATTTTAACTATTGAATTTTATTCCAATTGACATATTTTGTCAATTTTAAAAAATTACGTTTATATATTATTGTATTATTTTATTCAACTAAAACAAAATATAGCTTGTGGTTATATGCATATATTGTTGTATAAATTGTTTTAGTGTATAATATATTAATATATAAACTACTATTTACTATCATTAAAAACATAACAAGAAACATGAAAAATTAATTATATTTATTGTATAAAAAATGTATTAAATATTAGAAATGAGTAAATGATTTAAATATATATAAAACAATAAGATATTATGTTTTTAAAAGTAGTAGGTATTTATTTTTTTATGTATTAATAAATGAAAAACAAAAACGTGTGTTCTGATAAAAAAAGATCAATTAAAAATATATATAAATAATTAGTATAAAACGCTAAACGGCCATCTGAAATATTTGAATAGAAAAAGTATTTAAAAAATAAGAAATTAATAATATACAGGAAAGCCACAAATATGTTATAAAAACGCGAAAATAAACTTAAAAAACAAGAAATGTTTCTGATTTTTAAACAATAATTAATTTTTTCTTTAAAACAAACTGTTTTAATAATATTTATATATTATAAAATAAAGCAAATTAAAATCTATCTATCTATCAACTATGCTGAAAACTTGATTGACCTTCCATTTACATACCCATCTAATTCTGAACATTAGTGTTAGTTCAGAAATTATCAATAAGATTCGAATATAAATTTACATATAAATTTACAAAAAAAAAAAAAAAATCAATACTTTTTACACTATTAACTAATGCTGTTTGGTCAAATTTAAAAGCAACTACACTCAGGCCTCGAATCGCGTACTTTCAAAATTTCGATTTGTGTCGTTCGATTTGCATACATTTACTTAAATAACTGGTAAATGTATGATAATCAATTGATTCGTTGATTTCCTTTACTTCACTTTTAAAAAGGTAATTTTTTACATTATAGTTTGGCAAAATCCATATTATAAGGACTTTATTTATTTTAATTTCACCTCTTCGTACAAAAAATACTACTCTTTTATTAAAGATAAACTTCATTTTTATAAAGAAGTGATTCGATTTGCGTCGTCTCCAGTAACGATGCAGATTAGTTAGTTTACGTCCTCCTATATCATATTCAATATTGGCTTTAATAAAGATCAATCTGCTTTTAAATCTTCAAAATTTGTTACTACAAGGCAATTTTTAGTTGTGGTTTTTAATGAACTTGATGGAAGAAAAGAATAAAATTAATTTTCAATACTGAATATTTTTGAATTTATTACTTTTTTCATTTACAAATCGATGCCAAAATGCTTTATTTGTTCCGAAACGGACAATTATTTAGCTTCATTAACGTACAGGAAAAAACATGCAATTGCATATTTCGGTTTCCATGATAATATATTGCTTTCAGATATGTTTTCCATTTATTTCATATTTTGTAATAAAAGTTTTCTTGCTGGATCCTTGATACGATCATCAAATACGGAGATGTTTTTTTACGAAAATGCAATTTTTTTATTTAAATATTAGTGTGACGCCAAAAGTCAGGAGGTTCGTTTTTGGACCACACTCTTATTTTATTTAATTAAACTTTATTTTTTTATTTAATGTAATTTTTATTGAAATCCAATTTAATTTTATATCTATTAATTAAAATTAACGGATTGTAAACTAAACAATGCCATATGTGTGTCAGTATTTCTATGTAGCAGATATTTCTGCAATAGGTTACAACTCTATGCATTGTTGACAATTCAAAGTAGTACGCGATATTATTACTATTGTGTTAGTAGCAATGATCGTAGGTATAAAAGTCGACTAACTTCTAAGTAGAAAGTTAGTTTGGCTAGGAGATTAGATCTCCCCATATACTATTCTTATCTTGGCTTCATTTAGAAGCATTTAGTGGGATATAGTAATACTTTTAGAGGTTAGCATTTTTGGCATTACTATATTATTGCCCAAACCCCACTTGGAGTTAGTCTTTAATGTATCGATATCTCTCCATTAGTGCTTTTATATAGACTAGAATAGGAATAGAATATTCTTATCTTGGCTACACTTGAAGTTAGCCTTCAATGTGTAGGCATCTCTCAACAAGTGTTTTTATGTAGTCCAGAATTTGGTTATTCGTTAAAGAAATTAGATTTCTTAAGCGAAGAAGCAAAACAATTCTACCGCTTACCAAGCAACAGCTGGCGTTGAGTCTGTGTGTTGTTACGTTGTTAAATTGTAAATAAAGAAATATCTATTATAACGTTTTTAGAAAAACTTTGAAAGGTCTTTTCATT
Organism: Protocalliphora azurea; assembly: GCA_932274085.1. Taxonomy (NCBI): domain Eukaryota; kingdom Metazoa; phylum Arthropoda; class Insecta; order Diptera; family Calliphoridae; genus Protocalliphora; species Protocalliphora azurea. The sequence goes on from OW026520.1 coordinate 54,126,390, forward strand.
TAAATCGACTCCGGACTCCGCTGAACTTACCCCGGCAACTAGCGGAAACGTGTCGTTACATAAGTGTTAATATTTATTTAATTTAATACATTAATAACTTTAAAAATAACATTACTTTGTGTTAAACAATAAGGGGCGGCTCAGTGTAAACGGCAGAAATGCTTATATATGTCTCAACGAGGAGAGTGAAAGAAATAATGATATATATGATCCAGAATATAGCAAAAATTATTTAACCTCCAAACCACTTGAGAGAACTCGCTCTTGTTTCCCGGTAATACAATTACATTAAGGAAATATTACACAAACAATATCACCAATTAATACTTGTTTAGAACAAAATACAAAAGAAAACATGAAAAAACAATTATCATCAACAAATATAAAAATAGTTTTACAATCAGCACAGCTAACTACTTTTGATAATCCACTAACAATAAAATCTAGTGAGAGCTTTAATATTATTAACGCTAATGAAACCAGAGGTGATAAGGAGATGGTACACAGAAAGGAGCTATTCAGAAGCAGGGAAATAATAAGATAAGTATAACACAAACACTTGTTCCAACAGGTATACTTCGTTATGTCAGCATTAATAAAAAGGTCCCCAAAACGGTGTAGCTTCTGCCAAAAAACAAAAAATAAGTGACAACCCCTTGACTGGCAATCGTTTTGCACTATTGAGTGATGATGTAAGTAATCATCAGAATGGTGATTCTACTCAAAAACAATCAAAATCCCCACCAATATATCTTCGTGAGCCCAGCTCAAATAATTTAGTCAAATCATTTATTGATCTTATTGGGAAAAGTAGTTTCCATATTATTCCAATTAGAAAAGTGGCGATCAAGAGACAAAAATAGTTGTCTATACTGAAGATTGTTATAGAAAAAACTCTAGTCACCTAAACGATAGTAAAAGAAAAACTTTTATATCTTTCAACCTAAAAGTAGCAAAGGGTTGATTGTGGTTATTAAAGGTATAGAGTCCAGTGCTTAGCCAATAGAAATCAAGGAGGCCCTTGAAGAACTGGGCTACAAAGTAAGAGTTTTCAATATTTTTAATAAAGATAAAGTGCCCCAGCCAATGTTTAGGGTGGAAATAAATTAAAGAGAAACGAAACACATCCTATATACACCTTACGATACTTGTGGAATCGTAGAGTCACTATAGAGGAACCCCTTAAAGTGATCATCCTGTACCGGTTTCATATGTTGAATTAACATATGAAACCGTTTCTAATCAAGTTAATTCTGGTGTTATCCATACGAACGAACGGGTAACTTCCGATATGCAGGTGAGGGAAGTGAATGTGGACAAAAAATTTTATATGATTTATGTTCTGATCATTCTCCAATAACATTAACTTATTATGGATGAACTAATATACCAAAGTTTCATAATAACACTTATACAATAAATTGGTTGAAATATAAAAAATATGTCAGTAGTTATATCCACACAGATCCATATTTTGAGTGTGTGGAAGATATAAACCACTGCGTCAATGACTTAACGTCATTAATTGCTTCAACTCTGGAACATTCAAAGAGTCAAATTTCTAAGGAATGCTATTCATATATATATCAAATTCTAATATCAAAAGACTTCTTCTTGAAAAAATAAAAAATCGCAGACAAGGGCAACAAACCAGATCACCTGCTGCAGAGATAATAAACATACTAGTTTTTCCCCATGGAGGGTAGCAAAAGATATTAAGCTATCGGTAGAACAGCAATGTCCACTAGAGCAGAAGATAAGGAAAATTTATTTGCATGTTATTTCAGCTCAGTCTTTCAATCAAATCATCAAACAAGTGATTTTTGTATTGTAACACCTGTTGTTAGTCCAGGAGAAAAAAATCTCAGGTGTACCACAGGGAAGTGTTCTTGGACCTACCCTCTACTTAATTTGCACTTCTGACTTACCTAAATGCTACTAATTGACTATTTCTACATTTACTGATAAAAAAAAAGTTCCCATAAAAACCTAAACGTAGCAACAAGACAACTAGATATTTATTTCTGACGTGCAGAGACATGGTTAAAAAACTGGCGTATACGGGTAAATGAATTTAAAAGCAGCCATGTTACATTTAACCTAAGAAGAGGAAACTATCCACCTGTTACACTTAATGATATAAGTTACATTCATTTGGATAGGCGACTTACTTGGCGTCATCATATAGAATCCAAGAAATATGAAGTTAAAAGCTTCTAGCCTTCACAGGTTAATCAACAGCCAATCAAAGGCTGTTGATTAACCTTAGTCTTGACAATAAAGTCATCCTGTATAAAACTGTATTAAAACCAATTTGGACATATGGCATCCAATTATTAGGATCCGCCAGTAGTACGAGTATTGATCTTATACAGATGGCCCAATAAAAAATTCTTAGTACCATGACGGGTACACCATGGTGCATAAGAAATGAAAATATCCATAGGGACTTAGAGGTGCCGTTAGTTAAAGACGAGTTCAGGTAATTCAGAGAAAAATACATCCTTAAACAACAGAGTCATCCCAACCCATTAGCAAGAGTTCTTCAAATTTAATAAATAAATAAAAATTAAAAAAACTGATTAAATGAAAAACATACATTTATTAAAAATTTCATTTAACTAAGTAAACTATTTCCATACCAATTTAATTAATGGTGGCTTTTTATACTGTGACTATTTATTGAGTATATCATATTGCATTTAGCGCATGCAATTTCATATAAACGATAATTTTCGTTTACCGACCAATGGTAGAGCTATCCACTCAATATCGCATCAGTACTATTTTGTGCGTTTATTTCTAGATAATCAATAACAACGTAAAAAATGTGGAAAGAAAACGAATATGTATATAAAATATATTGTTACGAAATTGTAATTGAATTCAAATATAACGGTTTTAACGGCCGGTTTAAATCTTTCTCAATGCTTCCAGACATTTCCGTTTATGTTAACTGCAGTTAACATAGCTGTAAAATTATTAACATAGTTCTAAACATACAACATTGAATAAAAAGCTTTCACCATTGTTTTTAAGTGTGGCAGCACTAAGTGCTTATGCTGCTGGCACTATCATCAAAAGCTAGCTTGGCAGCACTAAGTGTTTATGTGCTGGCACTATCATCAAAAGCTAGTTTGGCAGCACTAAGTGTTTATGCTAATGGCATTACCTACAAAAACTCTAGATTGTCCGTTAACATTGTAGAAAGAAATAGAGCTCTCAAGAAACATCTAGTAGGCAATACAGTGTATATAAATTGGCCGTGAGAACACCATTGAGTCAGTCTGGTTGGAAGCGTCGTTAAGTAAAGACATATTAACTGCCTTGGCTGTATAATCTTGTACATTATTAAAGTGTGCTGTATAAAGCGTGTAATTTAAGTGTGTGTGTGTATTAAAACACAAAGTGACTTATAAACTGTATTGTTGTACATTTTTAAATAAAATAAAGAGACGTTACAATTTTTAAACTACTAAACTGCTGTTATTTTTGCAATCAAAGTATAAAGTTTATTTAAAGGAAATAAACGACCGTTTTTAAAAGGTAAAAACGTAACAATTGGTGTCAGAAGTGGGATTGCAAAATAATAAGCAGTCATGAAGTTTGAAGAGTTGAAAGTGGAGCAACTCAAGAGAGAATTGAATAAGTTGGAGTTACCTACAGCTGGTAATAAAGCAGAATTACAAAAGAGGCTGATAGAAGAATTCAAGCGGCGTAATATTGACATCGGAACTTACGAATTCGAGTATAAAGAAGAAATGGAAGTTTCTACCCGTGCAACAACAAGCATGGATTTATCCACAATGTTTGCTGCTTTGATGGAGCAATTTAAAGAAGTCAAAGAAGAAAATAAAATAATGGAAATGAAATTTCAAGAAACTTCTAAAGAACTTCTTGCTGAAGTTCAAGAAACGTCTAAAGCAAATAACGAGAAACTTCTTGCTGAAGTTCAAGAAACCTCTAAAGCTAATAACGAGAAACTTCTTGCTGAAGTCAAAGAAGAAAATAAAATAATGGAAATGAAATTTCAAGAAACTTCTAAAGCAAATAACGAGAAACTTCTTGCTGAAGTTAAAGAAGAAAATAAAATAATGGAAATGAAATTTCAAGAAACTTCTAGAGCGACAGACGAAAAACTTCAGCAAATTTCGGAAGTTATAAACTGCAGAGTGGATGGCATTGATAAAAAGGTGTCCGACTTAGAGAGCTGCCTAGATATACAAGCTAAAGTCGTTGATAAGGTTGATAAAAAGCTGTCCGACTTAGAGAGCTGCCTGTCCGATTTAGAGAATGAAATAGCCAAAGGTGTTGATAAAAAACTACATGATCTAGAAATAAAGATGAATAATATTCAATGCCAAGATGGACAGGTGCGAATTATTCCAGAATCCTCTAATAGAATAAAGGCCCCTAGTTTTGATGGCACCACACCATTTAATGTGTTCAAGTTTCAGTTTGATACAATTGCCATTAGAAACATGTGGAACGACGAAGAAAAAGCTATAGAGTTGATATTGGCCTTAAAAGGAAATGCAGCACTAGTTCTTGAAAGCGTGCCAGCATGTAATAGAAACAGTTATGATGATATAATGGAGGCGCTACAACGTAAGTACGCTGGTGAACATAAAAAGGACTTATACCGAATGGAATTGCGTGGTAGAGTGCAGAAGCCCAATGAGACACTACAAGACTTTGCGTTGGAAATCGAACGTTTGCTGCAGCTTACTTATCCAGGGGAGAACAGCCCGTTTTTGGACCATTTCAAGACAGAGGCATTTGTTAATGGCATTCGCGATCCTGAAATAAAACACGCGGTTTGTGCAACACCTAAACCATCATTTACTGAAACCGTCTCATTCGCACTGGCACAAGAAACGGCGAAAATAATTTCAAAGCCTCAAATATGCAAGGTGCGAAATGTTGAAGTTGTTTCTGATAATGAGAGAAATATAGTCGACGAATTAAAAAAGGTTTTGGAGGCGTTTAATGAGAAGCAAAATAAAGCAAGAGTAAAATGTTATAATTGTGGTAAATCGGGTCATATTCAGCGAAACTGCAAAGCACCAAGAAAACGAACCAGATCTGCCTCGCCTCAAAGAAATAACCGGCAGTCAAATCAGCAATCATCACAAGAATCACCTTTAAACTAAAACGAGCTGGCACTATGGGGCAAGAGCTAGCTCCCACATCTGAGGGCCCCACCATCTCCATATCCGTAATGCAACAGAAAAATAGCAATCTTACTGCTTCGGGGTACATCAACGGTCAGAAGCACGTTTTTACTGTAGATTTAGTCAAGAAAACAATTGAACCATTATGTGGGGTAAGCCTGCGCACAGCTACTGGTGAGCCGGCCACGGTCTATGGTAAAGTAAATGTGGAATTAACCATTGCCAATGTTACCGTCAATCATGTATTCATTGTTGCCGACATTGTGGACGAAGTCATCATTGGTGCTGATTTCATGATTAGCCATGGCATTACTTTGGATATGGGACAAAAAGTTATGATTTGGCGAAATGTGGAGATACCCCTTGACGTCGGATATGAAAATAGGACTCAAGTAAGAAAGCTAGTTACCGTCGAGCATCAGAAGCTACCACCACAGTCAGAAACTTTAGTATGGGCTCGCATGGAGGGAGATTGTGAGGACAACAGTTTGTGGGTAGTAGAACCAGCAGAAATAACAAGTGATCTTGTAACAGCAAAAGCCCTCGTTAAACCCTGCAACAACAAAATAGTTCCTGTAAGAATGCTTAACCTGTCCAGCTACGAAAAAGTCGTTAAGCCAAATTCCGAAATAGGTCAATGCACTTCAGCAGAGGCAGTAATCAATTGCGAGAAAAACCCGCAACCTGCCAATAAATCCACCAAAGAACACGAGCTTCTAGCGGAATATGTGGGGAAATGGGTAGAAGGATTAACGCCGCCAGACAGAAATAAGGCCAAACAGATTCTGAAGAAATATAGCACCGTCTTCGCCTTAAAAAGTCAAGGCCATGGTAGAACGACAATTGTAAAGCATCAAATAAATACTGGCGAAGCGAGGCCAATAAAGCAGGCGCCCAGAAGTGTTCCTCTAGCAAAACGAAGTGAAGTGAAGGAGTTGGTCAATGAAATGGAGCGGAATGGTATAATCGAACCATCTTCAAGTCCTTGGAGCTCGCCTGTTGTTTTAGTTAAGAAGAAAGATGGCAGCACTAGATTTTGCGTCGATTATAGAAAACTGAATGACGTCACCAAGAAAGACAGCTACCCGCTACCAAGAATTGACGACACCCTGGATACACTAGCTGGAACACAATGGTTCTCCACATTGGACTTGCAAAGTGGTTATTGGCAGGTAGAGATTTCAGAAAAGGACAAGGAAAAAACCGTCTTTAGCGCGAGTGATGGGTTATGGCAGTTTAATGTGATGCCATTTGGACTCTGCAATGCTCCAGCCACATTCGAGCGTTTAATGGAACAGGTATTGAAAGGACTTCACGGGAAGACATGCTTGGTGTACCTCGATGACATAATTGTCATGGGTAAGACTTTTGATGAACATCTGAATAACCTTGAAGAAGTCCTTAAACGTATATCAGCGGCTGGACTCAAACTCAGTGTAAAGAAGTGTGCGTTGTTCCAGAAAGAAGTCAAATATTTGGGACATCGCGTAACAGCAGACGGAATATCAACAGATGAGGATAAGATAATTGCTGTAAAGAACTGGCCACGTCCGAGAAATCTCCACGAATTGCGTAGTTTTCTTGGCCTTTGCACATATTACAGACGATTTGTACCGAATTTCGCCAATGTAGCCGCAAGCTTACATGAGCTGACTAAGAAGTCACAATCATTCCAATGGTGTGAAGCACAAGAACTAGCATTCCAGAAGCTCAAGGATCTATTATGTACCGCACCAATTTTGTCATATCCTATACCGGGAGAAACATTTGTGGTAGATAGCGATGCGAGCGGATACGGAATAGGCGGTGTACTTTCACAAGTAGTCGGTGGCACTGAAAGGGTCATTGGATACTTCAGCCGAACGCTTTCGAAGCCTGAAAGAAACTACTGCGTAACGCGACGAGAACTTTTGGCAGTATTAGAGTGTGTGAAGCATTACCACAAATATTTGTATGGCCAACACTTCCGACTGAGAACGGATCATTCTGCCCTCAGGTGGTTGCTGCAATTTAAACAGCCTGAAGGACAACTGGCTCGTTGGATAGAGCGGCTTCAGAGCTATGATTTTAGCATCGAGCACCGGAAGGGTTTGAAACACGGCAACGCGGACGCGCTGTCAAGACGGCCCTGCAACGTGGAATGTAAGCATTGTACAAAAATCGAGGAAAAAGAATGTATCATCGATGTTCGACTAATGCATATAGAGTCCAGTGAAGATTGGTCTGAAGCGCAAAGAAATGACCCCATACTGGCAAAAATAATATCGGCAAAAGAAGAAGGTAGAAGGCCAGCCCGCAATGAAATATCCGCAGAAAGTCCATTAATGAAATCATATTGGGCCCTATGGAATAGTCTACAGTTGTTAAATGGCTGCTTATACCGCATATGGGAAAGTGCTGACGGTAAAACAGTGACAAATCTAATTGTAGTACCATCCTCTAAAATAAACGAAGTAATGAAAGAGTTCCATGACGGTCCCAGTGGTGGCCATCTTGGTGTGACAAAAACCTTAGAAAAGTTAAAACAACGTTTTTATTGGGTGGGTTGTCAGCAAGCAGTAGCCGATTGGGTAGCCAATTGTTCACAGTGCATAGCAGCGAAGGGCCCAGCAAGAAGAAGTCGTGGACAACTTCAGCAGTATAACTCAGGCGCGCCATTCGAGCGGATTGCAATGGATGTAGCAGGCCCTTTTCCCGTCAGTGATGCCGGAAATCGTTACGTTCTAGTGGTTATGGATTATTTCAGCAAATGGCCAGAGGTATATGCCATACCTGATCAAGAAGCTAAAACGGTTATAAGTGTATTTGTGAACAACTGGGTGTGCCGCTATGGTGTTCCACTGGAGTTGCATTCTGATCAGGGTAGAAATTTTGAATCTGCCATATTCAAGGAAATGTGCGATTTATACGGAATAAGAAAAACCAGAACAACGCCACTGCATCCTCAATCTGATGGCATGGTGGAAAGATTCAATCGCACTCTGGAGGAATATTTAAGAAAAGTGGTCAGTGCACATCAGAAGGACTGGGATGAACACATACCGAAATTTCTATTGGCATACAGATCAGCTGTTCATGACTCAACCTCTCGAACACCTGCAAAAATTGTCTTCGGGACAGAACTCAAGTTGCCTGGTGATTTAGAATTCGGTATTAAGCCCTCATCAACAAATAGGGAAAACACTTCCCAAGAGCAAGATGACCTGAACGAACTACATGAATTCGTACGCAGACGAATAAAAATGACCAGCGATAAAATGAAAGCCAGATACGATAGAGCAGCGAATTCTGAAGGATTTAACGAAGGCCAGCTTGTACTGTTGTATAACCCACAACGTAAGAAAGGACTGTCTCCCAAACTACAAACCCATTGGGATGGACCATACAAAGTGATTAAGAAATTAAACGACGTGGTGTACAGAATACAGAAAGAAAAGAGCCCGAGATCTAAAATGAAGGTTGTACATCTAGAACGACTAGCTGCCTATGGGAAAAGTGATTCTGTGCCTATTCGGGACGAACAGGCTTAAGCGGGGGGCAGTGTTACGAAATTGTAATTGAATTCAAATATAACGGTTTTAACGGCCGGTTTAAATCTTTCTCAATGCTTCCAGACATTTCCGTTTATGTTAACTGCAGTTAACATAGCTGTAAAATTATTAACATAGTTCTAAACATACAACATTGAATAAAAAGCTTTCACCATTGTTTTTAAATGTGGCAGCACTAAGTGCTTATGCTGCTGGCACTATCATCAAAAGCTAGCTTGGCAGCACTAAGTGTTTATGTGCTGGCACTATCATCAAAAGCTAGTTTGGCAGCACTAAGTGTTTATGCTAATGGCATTACCTACAAAAACTCTAGATTGTCCGTTAACATTGTAGAAAGAAATAGAGCTCTCAAGAAACATCTAGTAGGCAATACAGTGTATATAAATTGGCCGTGAGAACACCATTGAGTCAGTCTGGTTGGAAGCGTCGTTAAGTAAAGACATATTAACTGCCTTGGCTGTATAATCTTGTACATTATTAAAGTGTGCTGTATAAAGCGTGTAATTTAAGTGTGTGTGTGTATTAAAACACAAAGTGACTTATAAACTGTATTGTTGTACATTTTTAAATAAAATAAAGAGACGTTACAATTTTTAAACTACTAAACTGCTGTTATTTTTGCAATCAAAGTATAAAGTTTATTTAAAGGAAATAAACGACCGTTTTTAAAAGGTAAAAACGTAACAATATAATATAATCTTTAAAAATTGTTTGTGGTCACTCGTAGTAGATTTATTCATATATAGCCTTTTTTTAGAACATCGTTTTGTTTAAGTTTTCTAACGAAAATATTTGTAGTACAGTTTTCCATAATCTAAAACTGCTCATCCTTGAGATGATAATGACCGTGGGACTTGTTTCCGACTAGATTTTCATTGACTCTCAGGTGGTTCCAACCCTTCTCGCCTGACGTGTGCCCGAACACAAAAAAAAAATAAAACACAACAAAAAAAACGGAAACTAAAAATATCAAGATCACCTAACAAAGCATAAGAACCGATGGTGTGAAACTGGTGTTAGTCTCATTAGCTGCCCTCCCAACCTAGTCGCGAAAATGTTCACTAAAATGTTTTTCAGCGACCCCAAATCCCACCTGACCTTTCCTTCACTTACCGGTCTATCATCACCTTTACCTTAAATAATTAAGCCAACATTTCTTCTATATATAACAATTCAAATATAAAACATCATTTATTTAAATTATGTAACCTAAATAAAAAGGTAAGAATAATAATAATCTTAATAATACTAAAAATAATTCTTACAAATAATATATATATATATATATATATATATATATATATATATATATATTTAAATCCTAATTTCCTTTTCACTTAATCTAATAATCTACTTTTTCCTTTTCTTTTTTTTATATTGTTTTTTTTATTTTTTTCAGCCTTTACTTTTTTTCTTACAATTTTTATTTTTATTATATGTATTGTTTTTCCTAGTTATTTAAACTTATATATATATATGTATTTTTTTATAAAAAACAATAGTTTTTTTTAAATATTTTCCTTTTCCCTTTCAGAGCTCAAATTACGAACCTATCTTCCAATTTAGGACATTCGTTTAAAATTTTTAAACTTGAAGGAGCTCCCTGAAGCTGACTATACTCTAATATTTTCTTCTTCTTCTAACGACTTATCGCGCCTAATTTGAGCACTAATTTTGTAAGTATCTCAATATCCTTTTCCTTATATATATATATATATATATATATATATATATATATATATATACACAAATTACTAACTTTTTTCTCTTTTTTTTTAGGCTGTTTTTTCTTTTCTTATTAAAAAACTAACACATACACATCGATACACACAATCACGTAGGACACAATTTTTTCACAAATGCACAACACTATTCTTACATCTACATTATATCATATATGTATATATATTTTTTTATAATTTAAAATTCACTATTACTAATTTTCTTTTTTTAATTTGTATTAGCTATTATAACTTTTTTCTCTTTTAAGATTTAGCTTTAACTATTCCTTTTTCTAACTATTAGATGTATTAATTCAATTTTGTGTCTTAGTTTGTTTTCTTTTTTTTTATATATATATAATTGAGCTTTTAATACTGTGTAAAAAAATCTATACTAATAGCCTTAACAAATTATGCAGTACTTTTCTTAGATTTTAATTCTTAAATAAATTTACACTACTTAATTGCCTTTTTTTCTTTTATACAAGAACCTGGTTTTCGGTTTGTATATGACGACCATTAGCTGTTTTCTCGACTGAATTTTGTTTGTTTTTGGTGACAGAATTTCTTTTAAATATAATAATAAAGTGTTACCTGGCTATGTCTCCTTGTTTTTTCTTTCCTCTCCAGATATTGTTTATGGGAAATTTTCTTCTTAATGGACACGACAATGGCCAGCTATGGTACAAATACAAAAAAAAACGACAAAACCACAACGACATTAATTTCACTATTAAATCTTAAATCTTTCTAATCAATCGTTATAACTTATTAACGTTAAAAAAACAAAATTCTTAAAAGAACTCTGAATTATAAAAAAAAACTTACGTTTTGTTGTTGACTCTATTGTTGAAATTAATAAAAAAAAAAAATAAAATATATTAAAAAACTGATTTTTGCACTTAGTTTCTTCCTTTGTAATAACTTTAAATTTCACAGCTCAAAATCAACTTTGCTTATGCTCCTCATCTCACTCTTGTCTCTTTTTATATTCTCACCTATATGCCCCAACTGATTTTCGCCGGCTAAATTTCTCGCCTAAGTTTCCCCATTCATTTAATATACTAATTTTCCCGCTGCGATCCCATTTATTAAAAGATATACATATGTACATATGTAAATTTGTTTTCCCGCTAGATTTTCATATATATGGGACTTTGCAGACATCATGTCGTCGGGTATTCCTCAAATTATTACCAAATATGGTAATAAAAAAAATAAATAACTTTTACATAATTGTTTCATAATATATAAACAAAATTTAAATTTTGGCGGACTTTCATTATTGATATTATTGATTCATCATTTGTTATTCCCATATTGCTTTCCCTATTTTCCCTATGCTAACTTCCCCTATTCTCCAGGCTGTCAGCAATTTCAGCAACATAATTTTATTTCATTCATTGTTGTAATTTTTATTTGATTTAAAAATTGTCAATATTTTTTATCAATTAAAATACAACCCTGTGCCTTTTTAGTACTATCTACTATGATCAATAAACGTAGCTTTTACACATCTACATACATGCGCAGCTGTTTACTACACAAATAATATACGAGTGGTTGGTAAGTATTTATTTAATAAATTTTCTTCTCTTTTATTTTCAGGTTTCAGGACAAAAATACAGCTGGAATGGAGCAAAACTATAAACTACAGGGTAAGTAAATTACTTTTCTTTTACTTTTTCCATATACTAACTTTTCTTTTTCTTTTCAGGCCTTCTAAAAAATTTCATTAAGAGATGAAATGATAGGTTAGTATGTGTTTAACAAATTTTCTTTTACTTTCTTTGCAGGTTTTTGGGATGAAACTGGAAGTTGAAAGGAACACCAAACAAACAGGCAATAAGGTAAGTAATTTGTCATTTAACTATTCTATTTCTATATAATGGCATTTATTCTTTCAGGTCTTGACAAGAATATTATTTGGGTTTGTATGTATCGTTCCGATACTGTTGTTTTTTTTTCTAAAATAATACATTTTCTATTTTCTCTCTTTCAGACAAAATCCACTGGGATTGGACAGGAGTGGTGGCTCCATTTCTTATAGGTCCTTTCCTACAACGCTTTGAAATCCACCGGGACTTGGGCTGGAGTCGTGGCTCCGGACTAATTAGCCCCTACCCAACGTTTTTTTTCTTTAAACCACATGGAGACTCGGGCAGGAGGTTGTGTCTCCACTGGCCGCAAGCCCCTCTCCATATCGTTAAAAATTAAACCCACCGGTACACGGGCAGGAGTGGTGGCGTCATGACAAGTAGCCCCCCCACAAAAAAAAATCTAAAATGTGGGACAATGAGGCGCGTTTTAAGCCTCGTCCCAATTGTTCGCCTAGGATCCCCCACGCAAAATTTTTTTATGGCCAGAGGCGTGGCCCAGGGGTTTATACGCTTACCCCCCGTTCCAGTTTCCAGGAATTAAAAGGGGTTTATTCTTCTTCCCACCCGCAACAGGCTATCAGTTGATTGGATTAAAAATATTTATATTTGCTGTAGAAATGAATTATGAAATAAGTAAATATATTTATACACATATGTATATTAATAATTATAAATTTTTAATATTACCGAGAAAAATAGAAAAACGGCTTCCAAATTTCCATACGTCTAACAGTTGTCTCTGTTCTCCGATTGCAGTTTGTGTCACCCAGATGTTTGCACATAAATTAGCATTTTCTGTATGACTACTATTCCCAGACGCACACTGGTTTGTTGTTGATACAACACAAATTCACAAATATTTTTCACAATTAATTTATTATTACTTTTTTTTTTTTTTTTTTTTTGAATGCTGACTTTTTAAGCACAAAATAAATATATATATTATGCACACCAAAACACTTGCAAACGCTTTGTTATTAGTCATTCAACTCATCATAAATAAGTATTTTCTATATTGAAGAAATTTCTCTCTAGACTAAATATAATTCTTCAATTTTATTAAAATAAGTTTGTTAATTTCAACGAAATTTCTTCAATTCTACATGCTTTTAGTAAATTTTTGACGAATTTTATTCAATTTGACTAAAATAAACTGAATTAAAATAAATCAGTTCTACATGCCTTTAGTCAATTTGAAGATTTTTAGTAAATTCGTCTTTAGCTAATTTATATATTCTTAGTCATGTTGAAGTATTTTGTTCAAATTGGCTAAAAGATATTATTTAATTTTAAAATTGAATCTATTATGAATATGGAATTTTAAATGTGCATAAAATTTGACCACTAATAATAAAAACACTAATTTTTCGTTTGATTTGAAATATAATTCATTATTTTTTCCGAAGTTAAAATATCAAAAAATATAACAAATATGGACCTTATAATGTTTAACTTTGGTTCAACTAATTTTTCGTTTGATTTGAAATATAATTCATTATTGCTTCCGAAGTTAAAATATCAAAAAAAAAAAAAAAAAAAAAATAACAAATATGGACCTTGTAATGTTTAACTTTGGTTCAACTTAGCACTTTTAGAGCGTTTTGGTTACAATTAGTTGACAACACTGTATTAAAATAACCTTATAAGATTTTACAATTGGGGAGAATTTATCTCCTCACCAATGCTGGATTTTACTTCAATTCTACTTCCTTTGGTCAATTTGAAGATGTTTAGTCAAATTGAAGAATGTTATTAAATTTGACTAAAATAAATTAGTTAATTTTCAGTTCTACATGCCTTTAGTCAATTTGAAGATATTCAGTAAATTCTTCTTTAGCTAATTTATATATTCTTAGTCATGTCGAAGAATTTTGTTCAAATTGACTAAAAGATATTATTTATATATTATTTAATTTTAAAATTGAAAAAAAATAGTTAAATTAAATTAACTTATTCTAAATAACTTCTTTTAAGAATGTTAAATTGAATAATATTGTGTGTAAGTAAGTAAACAAATTTAACTAAATTTTCGTGCATTTACAGATTTTTCATTACTTTTTTAACGAAATTTTATTCAAATCAACATATTTTGCAAAAAATATTTTTAACAAACATTTTTTAGTTGATTTGAAGAAAAATTATATTGATTTAAAGAAAAAATCTTTTAATTTAAATATTTTTTCAATATTACCCAATGTAGGACCATATATTTTTAATTTCATGTTTCTAACTTAATTATTACAAAAAATTCAAAAAGTACGAAGGCATACAAAAATCAAATCTGTGGATGATGTTGATCACATTTTATTTGATTCATCTGTAATTTGTAAAATTGAAAGTATTGATTATAATGGTGATGACATTGGTGATGATAACAGCTCTTTTAGATCGCCAAATTAACTGCATTTGCTGTTACTATTACTATTTAATAATTACAAAGGTCAACACTAAAAAAATATCGTGAAAAATATCTTGAAGATATTGTAGGTATAGTCATAACAATCACAAGGAACATATCGGTTTTTCTTCATCACGTCACATTTTTAACCCATTGACGGCCAAAGAAAATATGCTTCTCTGTTTTAAGTTATATAATTTCTTTTGAGGTTTTAAGTTATAGGGCATTCAGACCGACGCGAAATTACGTACTTTCGTGATTTCTACCGAAATCAAGTTGAAATTACGTAATTTCCTATACATTTTGACACTTGCGAAATTACATAATTTTGTGTAATTTCGGCGAAATTACATTGAAATTACGATGCCCATTTCCGTGCAACTCTGTACATGGTTGAAAAAAATAATGTTTTTCCAACTATGTAATGCATGTTTCAATCGTGAGAAGAAAAAAAAAACAATTGACAGCTGATCTTAAATTTAAACGCTAATCTTAAAATTAATTACTAAAGTGATTTTGCAAAATGAAACGTATCCTATTTACCTTTGCATGTCTAACCATTTTTAATTGTTGAAATAACAATTTCTTATTAGCAAGTTTCCTTTAATAGTTTCCAATTCAGCAAGTAATTGTTTCTTATTTGTTTCCATTTCAAAATACTTTATTTACCCCTATAACAATTTAAAATGTAAACAATAGGTATCAGCTGTTCACGAAATTACATCAAATGTCATATAGCCAGTATGAACACTCTAGATTTCATTCGTAATTTCGGCATGAAATTTCGTAATTTCGCGCCGGTTTGTACAAGGCTTTATATAATTTTCTAAGTAATAGGTAGAGCAAATTAGTCATTCATATTTTGTAGACAAGAAATGGAACTACAAAAATGTAATACAAATCAAGTTTCCAACTTTTTTTTACTTTATTGACTTTATTGAAACCTTTATAAAATAATTACATTGTTATGAGAATTTACTTAAAAGTATTACAACAATTAACATCTAATCACAGTGTTAAGGAAAAGTTGTCAAAAAAAAACCTTGTACATACTTAAAAGTTATAAGAGATTTTAAAAACATAACTCTTTAAGTAAAACAGAGTCTTAGTGATTGTTTAGCAAATTTCTTATTATTTAATATGTAGACGTTCTGCATTTTTCATTAAATGACAGTCAGTTCCCTTGCAAATGAATTAAACATTTTATGCTTAAAGTTTCTATGCAGTAGATCAATAGAATATTTGGGGTGTAGGTTATGAATTATTTTCAGGTTTTTATTTTGTATTATCTGTAATTTTCTTGTGTAAGTTTTAGCAGCTTTATTAAACCAGACTTGGCATCCGTAAGTCATAAATGGTCGAATACACATTTTGTAATTAAGGATCTTGGTTTTTAAATTAAGTTTAGATCTTCTGTTAAGTAAGGGGTAAAGTGCACGGCCACATTTGATTGCTTTATCACAAATATACTGTATGTGTTGTTTAAATGATAGTTTTTTATCTAAGATAATACCTAGATATTTGATGCTATCCTGCAGAGGAATAAAAACTCCCCTAGAATATAAATGTTTTGTAGGATTGCGTTTCTGTTATCTATTATATGGAAATATAATAGCTTGTGTTTTACTAACATTAACTTTTTTCTTCCATTTATCAAAATATTTATTGGTAGATTTTAAACTATCTTAAATTTTTTCTGATTATTGCGTTTGACATCTTACCGCAGCAAATAAAAGCACTGTCGTCAGCGTAAAAAGCTACTTGAGTCTTGCGAATAGTAAAATCGGAAATATATATTGAATAAAGAGTAGGTGATAATACCGATCCTTGCGGCAGACCTGCAGAATTTGTCTATCACTAGATAGGGTATTATCTATAGATACAGCAAATGAGCGCTGATCTAAAAAACTCTTTATTATCTTTTCCAAGTACGTTGGATAATTGAAGGAATTTAATTTAAAAACCAGGCCTTCATGCCATATTGAATCGAAGGCTTTTTCAATGTCAAGAAAAATAATTCCAGTGCTCTTACGATTTCTTTTGTTTGATTCAATAAAATTAACGACTCTTTTTAGTTGATGTACTGTGGAGTGCTCCTTGCGGAATCCAAACTGTTGAGGGTTAATAATATTATTTTGGTTGGAAAAATCTAAAATTCTCTTATTAATTATTTTTTCAAATACTTTATAAAATAGGCTTAGAATGCTGATTGGTCTATAGTTAGACGGTAATTTAGGATCCTTTCCTGGCTTAGGAATTGGGATAACTTTTTGCTTTCTTAAAAATAGTTGGAAAATAGCCTTCTATTAAACAAGAGTTGAAAAGTTTACATAGAGTTTCAAAAAAGTAATCGGGCATCTTTTTAAGGATAATGCTATTAATGCCATCTAAACCGGGGGCTTTATTATTTTTCAATAAAAGTACAAATGATTTAACTTCATCTAAATTGGTAAGCTATACGTTAGATCTGTCAAGAATTGTGTCGTTAAGATCATGAATGAATCTTGAGACGACTGTGTCCATAGTAATGGTGTGTGAATTACTAAATACGTCTGCTATTGAATTAGCCTTTTCATTGCCAGTTTTTAAAACTTCACCGTTTACATGAAGATAAGCAAAAGGCATTTTGTTCCCTTTATGTGCTTTTTTTTACTTTCCAAAACTTTTTAGAGCCCGAGGGCAAATTCGAAATAAATTTTGACCAGGATTCATTGCGGTCTTTATTAAAGTGAAAATCAATAAGTTTATTTAATAGCTTCAAAATGCTTTTATAGCTAAAATCGCTACATCATTGAAATTTACGTTTGTATTTATTTCTCTGACTAATTAGCATTTTACTAATTTCAGAGATTTCTAGTTGCCATGAATTTTTATGACCGACAGGTATTTTATTGAATGCTTCTTTAACTACAAATATTAATTTGTTAAAATAAAAATCTAGATTACCTGAATTAGTAATGGGTTGATCAATGTTCTGACACCTAATTTCATTTTCAACCCAGTTTCTGATTGCTGACCAATCTGCGCGATAATACAAGGGAACTGAATATGTCATGTTTTGAACTTGGCCATAAATAACGCAAGATATAGGTACATGGTCCGACTGTAAAACATTTGGATGTGTCTCAAGGTTTGAAAAATGGAGACACGAGTTAGATAAAAGAATGTCTACTGTGGACGGTTGAACGGGGTTGATATTTTGTCCAAAGCGAGAGTGTCCATTTGGGTAATAAATGAAGTAGCTGGATTGAAGACAGTGGCAATAGAGATCATTACCAGCCGAATTATTTGACATATAATTCCAATGTGTATGTTCGGCATTCAGATCACCGAAAATAAAATAGTCTTTTGAAAACGAAGTTAATTTATCAAAATCAGCTTTAAAATTGGTAGCATGAACTGGATTATATGTTGAAGTGAATGTAACTGGCCTTCTATTTATCATAACTTGTACTGAAATACTTTCAGCAGTACTTGTTTTTATTTTTGGTAACAACGTATGCTTAATGTTATCTTTAATTGCAATTAGAACTCCTCCGCCATGAGTAGATCGATCCTCTCTAATTTTATAACCACCAAGTTGAAATTTGTGGTACGGTTTCAAAAAAGTCTAATTTAAAAGGAGAATATCGATTTTCCTTTTATGTAAAAAGTATTCCAGCTGGGCAGCTGCTGACTCAGTTGTTATGCCTTGGGCATTCCAATGCATAACACGAACATTGTGTCTACCGGTTGAATTATATGGCATGTTTAAGCATCATACCTAAAACTCGTAGCTTGTCGTACTTATTTTGACATCGTTGCAAAGCATCGACAGTATCAAAAAATATTTCCAGAAGTCTTTCATTGGAAATGTCATCATTATTATTATTGTCGTAGCTCTTGCCTTTAGCTACCTCAGAATACAAATTACCAAAATCGCGAGAATTACGTGTATTATTATGGGGTTCTTGCCTTGGTAATTGAGGAAAATCTTGATCGTCTTCTTTAAAATATGTTACGTTAGTTCTTCTGCTAGTCGCCCTAGTTTTAGATGTTACTCGATGACGGATTTCTAAATATTCTTGACGACTTGGGCATTTTGGGTCATCAGCTCTATGGTTAACGTTTTTTAAGTTCCTTTTTATGCAGTTGTAGCACTTATAAATTATACTACCATCACTATTACCTTTATTGGTTTTCATGGTTTTCGGCGCAGGCTGAACACACTACGATACGATTACAATTTTTAGCGCACTTGGATCATTGTGTGGTACCTTTATTGCCCTTTTGATGTTTTTCCAATATACAGATATATTACAAAAATATCTTATTTTCATAACCTCTCTTTTTGAAACATGTTGACGATCAAACTCATTGATATAGAGTGCGTCATCTACACTGGATCATTTTGTTGCTAGTTCTTTAATGCTTATCGGGTTTATGTTGAGCGAGCTTACAAATTCTTCGCCAATTATCTTTGTGTCCAGTTGTGGCAGCCCAAATAAAACCAATTTAAAAGTTTTTGCATCCCTCAATTCATGCGTATAATACTGGAATTTTTTGTCTTTGAGAACACTCAAAGCTTCATTGTACAGCGATATCGAGTTTGATACCAATAGACATCCGTTTGTAAGTATACTTAATCCGATCACAGTTGAAAAACTGTGGGTTGAGTCCACAATTATTGGTGGAATCTTTTCTTTGATAGCAACTGCTTCTTCTTCATCTTCAGACAGAAGCTTAAACCTGTTGGAACTAGTGCTGGGACCGTCTATAGTTTTTGGCACCTTGAATTTAGGGCTATTGCCCCAATGCTTTCTTCTTTTTTGAGCAAACATTGGCAAACAAAAGAAAGTTAAAGCAAATTTAAGTAGTTTTTTTTACACTTTTTAATTAAAAATTCAATTAAATTTTCAAGCAAAAATTAACACGATGTTTTTATCTTGAGGCAGAGATGCCAGATGTGAAGTCTCCAACTTGCCACACATAGCCTCCAGAAGTTTTTAAAGTTGTAGAAATTAAGAATTTCTCAATTAATCATCATAAAGCCATGGAAGAATGAGGTGTATAAAATTATATACATTTTATAATAGCACTGACAGAAAATGCGTAGTTGAAAATAAAAATATTATATTTCTTAAAATTATGATGCGATGGAAATGTTTCATTTAACTTTTTTTCACTATATTTAGACTAAGGAATTATGCGGAATTATTCACCATTAAATTTTTTTTATAATCTTTTCCTAACTTTTTCATTTAAATTTTGATTTTATTTTTTTTTTTTTTTTCTTCAAACTTTTGATGTCTACGCATTTTCTGTCAGTGCGATTGTAAAATTTCTATAATTTTTAAGATCTATGATCATCCGTTAGTCCGGGGAAAATACGTTTAAAAACTTGACTTTTGCATTAAAGTGATCACCCAACCGTTGTAAAAAGAGTGACTGAAAAAATATTTTTTGAGTGATAACCAACATATGGGGTATAAAGCCAATATATTTTTTTGCTGATCTCGGCTTTGATGTTTGAGAGTTTTACAAAAAAAAAAAATTAAAGCACTTTTTAAAATTGACAAAGTTTGGATAGAGTTGCCCAAAACGCTTCCGATTTAGTTTTATACGCATTCACGTTAAGATTTCTTTTGAAGCCATTATAAAAATTCTATAGTCCGAAGTAAAAAAGTATTTTAGAAGTTGATGAATTGTACCTCCTTTTTGGAAAATAACTCAAAAAATATGATTTTAAAGTTTCTACTTCAGATTAATATAACTTTTTATCGGATAGATATATTTATATGATTCTTGCGAACCCCAAGTTATGTAAACTTTAGAACGACACGATTTCGCTGCTTGCTGAGGCAGTTCAGCAGAGTCGTTTGGTTTTTGTCAATATGGAAATAAATGTTTTTTGTGTTTTTTCAACGTTATAGTAAGTATAATTTATTTAACAATTACAAATGACGCAAATAGTCGTTAGACGGGAATATGCGTACATTGTCTCAAACAATTGTCCGTACCCCATGCAACTGAAAATATATTTGATTATAATTCGAAAAATACTTACCCAATTCGAATGTAGTAATTTTTTTTTAAAGTCCAACAAGTAGTTATAAAAATTGCCAATTAATAGTAAAATAAAAAAAAGATTCACTTTTATTTTTAACAAAAAACTTAAAAATAGTTCAAAATATTAACTCAAAATATTGCCCGTACCCTATAAAAAAATTTACATTGTATTTATAAAATGTATATTATGATGATGTATGGTGTTCTTAATATTTAGTGTGGTATCCTTTAGCAGCGATTACGTCTCATAAGCGATTTTTCATCGATAAAGCCAATTTTTCTGTGGTTTCTGCACCAATATTCCGCCATTCTTGAACGATGACATCTTTCAGCATTTGCTTATTAGTTATTTTTTGCTGGCGAATTTTTTTCTAAAATACCCCATAGATGTTCTATGGGATTTAAATCTGGGCTCTGGGGAGGATGAGGCACCTAGCTTTTAAATTTTCTTTTAAAATATTCAAATAACTAAATTTGTCCATTGTGGTTTCCACGAACACGAGATTTCTCACACCTCCAGCTGCCATTGCACCCCACACCATCACCGAGCCACCACCGTGTTTCACTGTTGCTTTTAGATGCTTTAACTGCAACGCGGTGTTTTCTCTTCGCCACACAAAACGTCTTCCATCCGACCCAAAAATATTAAATTTACTTTCATTAGTAAAAATAACTGTTTTCCAGAAGTCGTCAGGCTTGTCTACATATTTTTTGGCATAATCTAAACGCTGTTTTATATTCTTTTTTGATATAAAGGGTTTTTTACGTAGAACACATGCCTTATATTGGTTATCATGCAGAAAGTTCCGTACCGTTTGTGCGCTTAAAGTAACGTTTTCATCTTTTTTAACATTTTTAGCTATTTCCACAGCACTTGTTTTTGGTTCCAGCTTAACCATCCGGTCGATCTTTCTTCCCAATCGAGCGTCTATGATTTTTTTACGACCTGTTCCTTGGGCAATTAAGAGTGAACTTGTTTTTTTATAATTTTGTATCACATATTAGACAGATGATTTTGGTCTAGAAATATTTTTAGCGATTTCAAGATAACTTTTGCCTTCATCAATTTTTTGATGGCAATAGGAATCTTAGTATGATTTTTATTATTTGAACTCATATTGAAAACGCACTATTCAGACAAGCCACTTTATAAGACTGGGCAATTGCCTAATTTTACCTCAACTTCAAAAATTAAAGATCCGTTATATTAGAGAAATCTATATTTCTCTCTGGACAATGATTCGATTTTACAAAAACAACAAAAATGAAAGAACCGTTATATTAGATTGCGCCGTACGACTTTTTCTTGTTTTTTGTATAAAATAGTAGTGAAACATGTTTATTTTATTATTAGTTTGCAATTATTATGAACAATTGTTGCACTTTAAAAAAAAATTACTACACTCAAATCGAGTAATTATTTTTTCGAATTATAATCAAATATATTTTCAATTGTATGGGGTACGGACAATTGTTTGAGACAATGTATGTAGATAGAAATAAGAAAGAATCTCTTTTACTCACAACTAAGCTACTGTCCTTTTTAATATGTAACTCTTGGAAGACACCAACATACACGAATGCCATTTCGGAGTTTGGGCGGAAGTAGTAATAAGAGGTTTAACTTCTAATTTTACTACTATTCTCCCTCTAGTTGCCTATTAAAGCAGTGTTGCCAATTTAGCGCTTTTTAACAACTCAAAAGTCGTATTTTTTTCTATTAGCATTTTTTCAAAAAAGGCGCTAAATTGACGCATTTTACTTTAGTAATATGCCGATTAGGAATATGTTTTTACGTCCCTATTAACTAATAAAAAATAGTATCTTATTGCCTGTGTGAATCGGTAGAATGTTTTTTTAGTAAATTTTAGATAGCTATAAGCTGAACAAAATTCTACTGGCTCATAGGGCTAGTAGAATTTCTGACAAAATTACATAAATTATCGACGTTTTAAAATTAATCGAAAAAATGCCATTAAATTTTATATGTATGTGTTCATTACATTACATTCTTCAAAATACTTCATATTCATTATTAAAAGTCCATTCCGAAAATAGAAAGTTGCTCTTAGAATGAATTTAAAAAGCAAAATTTGTTCATTCACACTCTTATTTAAAGCTTTATTTTCACTTAACTTCACTTAAAAATTTTTCTTACCAGAGAAAAGACATTTTCTGCAATTGAACAATATTATTATTTTTATTAATTTTCAAGCACCAAAAACTAAAACGAGTTTTTTATTTCATTTCGAAATGCCAAAATAAACTTTGATTTTCCAAATCCCATCAAATAAAGGTTTTATTAGAAATTTTCCAGATTCTTCCAAACATGTTCCTGTTTATTTTAGGAACTGCTTTTTTTTGGAAAAGATGAAAAAAGTGGACTGATTAAATCAAAGCTTTTGCACTAAAATTTTAAAGAATTTAACTGAAGATAACATTTTTACAAATTTAAATTCTTAGAAAAAATATATTATGAATATATATTTTTTTTTTATATTGCATAAAATTTGACCACTTACTTCTGTAATAAAACACTAATTTTACGTTTGATTTCAAATAAAATTCATTATTTCTTCCGAAGTTAAAATATCAAAAAAAAAATAATAATAATAATAATAATAATAATAATAATATGGATCTTGTAATGTTTAAGTTTAAAAAAAGAGGTAAAGAGCGCTAAATTGACCCAGAATTAAAGGATTTGGTTCAACTTAGCACTTTTTTTTTTTTTTTTTGGTTACAATAGTTTTGGTTTTGGTTACAAATAGTTGAAAACGCTGTATTAAAATAACCTTATAATATTTTACAATTGGGGAGAATTTATCTCCTCACCAATGCTAGATTTTACCACTTGGCACTCTAATTTTTGAATAACACCGAAAATATTGAGCGGATAAAAAAATAACGTTAAAATAACTTGAATACAATTTTCTTCTGCATCTTTTGGTGCCTTAATTGTCTAAATCGGACAACTCGTTCTCGAGTTATAGAAAAATATACTCCTGTAACTACTTTATTAATGGGGAAATATTAGACATGACCATAAAAAAATCAAGACCTGATAGAAAAAACTGTAGGCAGAACCTTATTCAGCTCGCCAAATTCCACCTATTTCGTTTAAAAAAGAAAAAAATTCTTGAGAAGGCTAGGGCTCGCCGGATGGGGTGTGCTTCTTGGTCTGAGTTTATCCTATTAATGTACCAAAAGGAAATAGTTGAACGTGCAAAAATTTTATTTATTTGTTTATTATGGTAATAAAATCATACATAATACTCGTACTTTAAAAACAAAAATCGCTCAATTTACAGAAATGAAATATCTTAACTCTAATTAACATCCAAAAATTACACAAAGGAAAGCTAAGCACTGATAAGAAAATAAACAAAAACACAATTGACGAAGGAAAATACTACTAATAAAAAATCCTTCCAAATCACGTGCAAAAGAATTTTAGTCACAACTGAAATCGAAATGTTTAATACTAACTTAAATAAGAGATTTACAAGAATTTATAATTTCATGAAATTTAAACATTTAAGCTGAACTTAATGTAAGAAGTATGGAGAAATGCTAAATAAATTAAATTGAAACATTATAGTGAGTATTAAAACAGTAATTTGAAAGAGTGTATTTATAAATGTACCTACAGTAATTTTATTAACAAAAAAAGCCGCTATAACAACTAGACAAATTTTTATCAAGACAAACGTCTTGATAATTAGTATTTGACAGCTGTCAAATACTAATGAATTCACCTTATTGTTGTCTTTGTAAAAATTTGTCTAGTATAGACTCGACGATAAAAACAAGGCAATCGTAAATTATTTTTTCTCTGCCCTGTACAATTACCCGAATAAAATATGACTTCATCAGTGTTCTATGGTTCGACCTCAACGCAATCGCAAAAATTTGGAATATATTAAAAAAGATGAATCCAGTTACATAAAATCTGGCAGAGCTATAGGTTGTTATTAATGAGGAATTGGCCAATTAATGAATCATTTTACTAAAATAAATTATACTTGTAACGATAAATGTTGTCACAATTAATACTGAAATAACTCTACAGAAAATCCAATATAACGAAAAAGGCGTAGGGTCACGAAAGTGTATACAAGAGATGTATCACAGGTGTAAAAGGTATATATAAGTTTGTCATTCCGTTTGTAATTTCTATAATATTCTGTTTTTATAACACGAGAGTAAAAACAACTCTTCTAACTTACATTTAAAATAAAAACAAAATTTCAAAATTTGTTTTTGTTTTAAAGTGAACTAGATGAGTCATTTATGCGCTCGTGTTATAAAAGCAGACAGAAATAAAAACACGGTTCACTTTAATTTTTGTTTCTAATTAAGTTTGTTTAATTTCAATATTTGTTGTTTTTGCTTTATGTTATTTTTAGAATACACTTATTTATATATTACAATTTTATTTCACTGTTTGCCTTGTTTATTTATCTGTTGTTACAATTCAACTGACTGTTATAACCTAGTGTCTACATTAGGCAAATTTTTATCAAAACAAACGTCAAAATCAGTGCGAGTATAAACAAGGTAATCTTAGTTGAACAGCTGATAATTATTTTGGTTATTACAGTTGCCAAACTGCATATATAAAAAACAATCATGAATACGCCATATTGTTGTTTTTCCACAAATTCGCGTTAAGTTTAACTTTTGTCTTGGTAAAAAATTCTCTAATGTAGACACTATGTAAAAAGCGACTAACAATATTAAGCTTTAGCCAGGGTTGTCAGACTTTTTTGAGCCTCTGTCGCCAAATTGGTAACCAGAAATCGCCAAATTAAAATTTTATTTGGTTTCTTAAAGAAATACTCAAAAATTAACTTAAATGTTAAGTGCTATACAGTTTTTAGTATTTAAAATTTCTTATAATTTGTAAATGTAAATTCAGCTTTAATAAAACCAATGGTAATTGGAATAGCTAATAATAATACAGTGCTGGTTGCAAGTTTTACAAAACTAGACATCTTACTGGTAAAGCTAATTCGAGTACGCTGAATTCAATAGTGACATTATTTATGTATATTAAACAATAAATCTATTCAGTATATATTCCAAATCATAAATTAAATCAGTTTTAGCCCGATTTCAAATGTTTTTTTTTATTAGCATCTACAATATATTTAATAAAAAGAATTTATTATTATACACTTCAATGGAATCTTAATTGCTTATGTTATTTAAATTCAAAAAGAATTTCATACATTTGTATGAAAATTTTGATTTAAAATGCATTTTAAATTTAAAAGTGGTTTGTGGGTTAAATTATTAAATTTAAGCTAAAAAACTTAATTTTCCTAAGCATTTTTTAGCCATCCAAAATGAAACAACTCAGAAATGAGTGCTTTTAGATCTTCAATTTTTAAAATTTATTGGACTTTATTACATTTTTAAAAGAATAATTCTAACATTATATAACAATATTGGTCCTATTAAACTTATAAATTGTTTCAAAGAATTAATTTATTCATGAAAGTTTATTTCATTGTAAACGGAATCATGAATATCCTTAATATATTTGAAAGATGATGAAAAAAATACCAAACATTATGTATTTAATGTATTGTAAAATATATTTTTTGGGGATAAAATTTCGTAAACTAAGTTAACGCTATTTACAAATTAAGGCAAATACTAAAAATTGCCGGTTTCTAGTAAGAAAATTTGTCTCCTCAAATGCCTATTTAGTCAAATTTTAAAAATTAGCCAAACAAATAGCCACCATGTTATATATCGCCAAAAAGTTTGCCATGTCGCCAAACAGAAAATTCTGACGCCAAAGTTAATTAAAAATCGCTACGTTTGGCGAAAAATCGCCACATCTGACAGCCCTGGCTTTAGCTAGGAATGAACATTAAAGGAAATAAATGAACAAGAATTAGTAATTAGCCGTATTTTCTGTATGTAAATATTATTAGTTAAAAATAATAAATAACAGAAATATAAACAATATTTTTGTTGTTGTGACTGTCTATTCAGTGACATCTTTAAACATTTCTCCCCCAAGACTGATGAAATATTTATCAAACTCTTATCGGTTCCACATGATCCAAAAATATCTGTTTATATCTGTCAAGGTCGGCTAATCAGGCTATTATTGGATAGAGTTGATGATGAGCTTGACTGTGGAGTTTTGTGTCAATTTAGGATGTGCCGCATTAAGTATTGCACTGAGTAGAGCTAGCTTCTGATATGGAATATAATGATGTCTGTTGAATTGATTTCTGTAAATATATAAAATGAGGAACCATTTCTAGAAATAGTTTTGTTAATTGTTGAACAAAGCTATAAGCTACATTTTAAAAAAACGACAGGTTTCGAAAAAATTCTACTTTTGAGTTATTCGACATGCCGTTTTTTATGTCGGTTATCGGTTTTTAATGGAAGGTACTTTTTAGATTTATCACTTAAACACTCAGTGTTTTCATTTATTATATTTTCACAGTGTACATTATTTAATTATATATAAAATCTTTAACATTCTGAACACTTCCTTCTTACATTTACGTTTTGTAATATTTCTGTATGCATGCAGAGAAACAAGTAGGTACGTGCAAAATTATTGGCGGCGGTTTGCCATTTTTTTGTCGGCAGCGATAAATGTACATATTTATATATAAATACATTACCCCAGGTCTACAACTGAGATTAATGCTGATATAATATGTGAGATAACGCCGGCAGAGGAGAGTAACCATTTTGTTTAAATTATGTTAAATCTTAAATAAGAAGTGCACGTATTCTCATAAATCCTATAATAAATCATTATTTTTGATCAGTCGCAGAGTAAACATGTCCTTTTTATTTAAGCAATTAGCACTTTTTAGCACAATTTTATAAAAATGTTTTTTAACATATAAAATAAACACTAAAAGGAAACAATTTAAAAAAAAATATTGTTTTTAAGTAATTTCCAAAATACACATGCACGCACACAAACAAAATTTCGTATATGTGTATTTTTTGGCAGTTCATCTTATAAGATGGTTGTGTTGAGAAATCTCATCACAACAGTCTCATAATACTAATATTTGAATCTACACGTTAAATATTTCTCTCAGAGAGCGAATTTGACACTCTCTGACACAAAAATCTTACATATTATGTTACGTCTAGACGGGCTGTTACAATTTTTTAGCGATATTGTACAAAATCGATCAGCGGTTGCACGCCGGCAACTTTGATTTTGGAATTGTTTTTCTGTTTTATACTGGCTATTATTTGTGCTTTACATAGTGTCTACATTAGACAATTTTTTATCAGAACAAACTTAACGCGAATTTGTTGAAGCTGGCAACAGTTGCATAGACACAACAACTCATTATTATTTTTTATATATACAGTTTGGCAACTGTAACAACCAAAATAATAATCAGCTGTTTGACTAAGGTTACCTTGTTTACATTCGCACTGATTTTGACGTTTGTTTTGTTAAAAATTTGCCCAATGTAGACACTAGGTTATTGAGAAATGTAAGAAGAAGAAAAAACTTTTGTTTTTTTAACATAGTGTCTTCATTAGAGATTTTTTTATCAAGACAAACGTCAAACTTAACGCGAATTTGTGGAAGGTGGCAACAGTTGCCCAAAAAGAACAATATGGAGTATTCATTATTGTTTTTTATATATGCAGTTTGACAACTGTAACAACCACAATAATAATCATCTGTTTGACTAAGGTTACCTTGTATATATTCGCACTAATTTTGACGATTGTTTTGATAAAAATTTGCCTAATGTAGACACTAGGTAAGCCTGTGCTTTACGAAATATAAATTCTATGAATTTGTTAAAAAAAATTTTCTGTTTGTAATAGTGTGTGTTTGTACAAAAGAAAATAGCCAGATTAAAAAGAAAGTAAATTAAAATAAAAGAAAGCATTTGGATCTTACTGCCTGTTTTTGTAACACGAGTGCAAAAACGACTCGTCTAACTTACATTTAAAACAAAAAAAACAGTTTTTCGAATGACTCGAAAACCGGTTTTATAAAAGTTACGGTTTTTTGAATACACTAGGTCCGATGTAGGTTTTTGTAATGCGACCCAATTTCCATTCATTGGGTGGCAAATTTTTGTCTTTGATGGCAAATAAATTATCTATTTTGAGATTTTTGTTTTGATGTTTCACTTGTAGCGGCGATGTAATTCTTTCTATTATTCTATTTTCCATCTCTTACAGAAAGTATTGTAAATGATTTTCAGACGCTAACAGCGGTTGGCGAGAGTTAAGTTTTCATTCCTCAAGTCTTTTTCAGGTGGAGTCATAACCTAGTGTCTACATTAGGCAAATTTTTACAAAACAAACGTCAAAATCAGTGCGAATATATACAAGGTTACCTTAGTTAAACAGCTGATTATTATTTTGGTTGTACAGTTGTCAAAATACATATATAAAAAACAATAATGAATACGCCATATTGTTGTCTTTGTGCAACTGTTGCCACCTTCCACAAATTCGTGTTAAGTTTAACTTTTGTCTTGATAAAAACTTGTCTAGTGTAGACACTATGTAAATGAAGTACCAATAAGAAAGTGTGCAGGTATCAACGGCGACAAGTCAGTTGACAGGACCCGATTCGGATTATAATTGTAGACATCTCTTTATATTTGGATTATCTTGCGTAAATGTGTCTTAAACCCATACTTGGGGTTCCCGGGTAATAAATTTCCAACTTAAGTTTTGATGACTGCAATGATGAATAACTTGTTGCTAAAGAGTATTGATGAATTCGATTCGATCCTTTTTTTAATAGTTTTGCAGCCCCAACGAAGCTTATTCCATTGTCGGAATAAATAGTAGATGGACATCCCCGCCTTCCCATAAATCGGCCGAATGTGACTAAAAGGCTTGAATCGATAGATCAATCGCTGCTTCTAAATTTACTGCTTTGGTGGCAAAACATACGTAACCTTCTGTTATAAGACGTGCTCTACCAGAGAAGTTTCGGATGTAATCTGCTCCAGTATTTGTAAATGGTCTGGAAAGAGCTGTACGCTCTGGGGGTTATGAAGCCATAATTTGTTCTTGAGTTTGTTTTTTGTATAAAATGTACGTTTTGTTTTACTACTGTTTTTACTAGAGTTTTCAGTTTACAAATCCAGAATTCTGTTCTTATACTTCGGATCATGAGACTACATGTAGAGTAATTTTATGAGTGAATTCTACGATTATTGGAGAGAGTTTGCAATTATAAGGCAGTAAAATGCATTGTATGTTAAAGCTGGATGAGACACCTAAAAGGGATTTAAAGTTAGCAGATAACTTTTCGGTGAAAGTTTTTCTTTATTTTGTAGACATTTATAGTATAAGTTCTTTTGGGTTAATATGAGTAGACGATTTTTAATTTAATTTAAATTCATCTGTAGAGATTTCTAAAGATGGCATGTTATAGTTGCTATTGTGTGGGTCGGTTTTTTTCTCCAACTTAGCATGTAAGCTATAACACGATAGGACGAGGCAAGAAAGATAAGTGATTTAGCGGGTCTTCGTATGTTCAAGTCAAAAGCAATTTTACAGGTTTTGATTCCAAAATTGTGTCATTGGCAGATTTTGGTGCTGACTATTGCAGTTTTGGTAATTTCAGCCAAGAGGATCCAAATCATCATAAATTGTTTATTTTTAAGTCTTCTTATTAACATCCTCTGCTTGCACTGTCGGCTGGATTTTCTTTGGAGTCGATGTGATGTCATTGTTGAGCTCCAACTTTTTTGTAAAATTTCTGACACAAGGTTTTCAACGAAAGTATTTTAGCATTTTGTATGTTTTTTTTAGCCAGGCTAACACGATTGTTGAGTCTGTGCAGAAATAAGTTTTTATTTATAGTTCTGAAGGTTTGGTAGGAGTCCTGAGGGTAAATTTGCTAATAAAACAGATCGGCATAAGTCAAGTCGTGGTAATGATAATTTTTTAAGAGGCCCAACTCGTGTTTTTGATGACTGAAGAAAATTATGTGCAGAGCCATTATCAACTTCAATTCGAGCGTAGAGCACCGCAGAATAGGCTTTTTCTGATACGTAACTAAAGCCATGTATTTCTAAAGTACTGGATGGTGTATATTTTATCCAACGAGGTATATTGAGAGAGACAACTGATGCATGTAAGTGGTTTTAAAGTATCATCCCATTCAATTTTCTCTAACCAGATCATTTGCATTATGATCTTTGCTTCGACAATGATAGGTAATAACCATCCGCAAGGATCAAAGAATTTGGTAATAGTTGATAAAGCTTCCCGTTTTGTGTATACGTTTTTAAAGAGTCTGAAGAAATATTCCATTTTATCCTAAGAGTTTTTGTTCCCACATTTTCTTATAAATTTAACCAGTCTACAGGTAAGAGTGTTTCTTGTGGCAAGTCCTGAATTACTCGAGGGTCATTGAAGGTTTATTTCATCAGATTAAATCTAGCTGATTCTAAGGCCATCCATAATTCTCTTCTGGATTGGATAGTGTCATTTAAACTATGATCGCCTGCGAAGACGTCGTGCACATACATATTCTTGTAGGATTTTTGATGTTCGTGGGTAAACCGATTTAACATCTTCTGCAAGTTGCAATAGTGTTCTTATGGCCAAGAACGTTGCACAATTTACTCCAAATGTTACAGTCAGGAATTCAAAGTCCTCTATAGGATCAATGGGTAATTTACGAAATTATATTCGTTGATAACTTGTTCGAGCTCTATCGACGAGTATTTGGAGATATATTTTGGTAATATCTGCTTTGATCTCCACTTCAAGACGAGGAACACTAAGTCCTGTTATAGAATGGGCCCAGGATATAAAATGTCATTCAAGCACATTGGAGTTTCCAAGCCTAAATCGAGGACGATCAATAAGTCTATAGGACGAAATTTGATGTGGACTGTATTTGGTGTGTCTGAGCGGCGGAATTTGTACTTGGTTGCACTTGAAGAGGTTCCTGGTTTGTGCTTGTAGACTTCTAGACTTTTATGTAGCAGAGTGTTGTGTCCTTGTTTACAGACTCAATAACTATATTTGCTTTGACAATCCTAAACACTGTGTACTATTGAAAGGCAATTGTAGCAGGAATTTGTTATTTTGACTAAGTGAATTCTATCGTTAACATTTTTAGTTAAGAAAGAGGGGCACAATCGTAGCGAATGAGATTTTTTGTAATGTTGGCAGTTATACTTTCAGTAATTTCGATTAGCCTTATTGAAATTTGAGCGATTTTTATTTTGTGAGCAGACTTCAGGATTTGAGGTAGTGATTTGAAAAGAATGAAACATTTTTCGTTTAAACTTTTATGGTGATTATCCTGCCTGGATTGGGTTTTTTTACTATTATATTTGTTGATATGCCTGACCAATTCTAATGTTTTGAACTTATTTATGGGTCAGAAAATCATCAAATTCTTTCCAAGAAAAAATTTTTGTGCAATCATCTAACACAATTCTTCTAAAAATATCTTAGGAAGTTTGGTAGAACATAAATATGTCAAAATTGGATTCCAGCTTTGTGTGCTCACATTTAACTTCTTTAAAGTTTGAATACAAATATTTATGGTTCTTTGTAGTTTTTAATAGATTCGGCAGAATCAGCAGTAACTTGGGGGGGGGGGGGGTATCAAAGAGGGGTTTGAGTTGTTCATTTGCATTCTTAAATTTTCATAATGATAAATTAGGTTTTTCTATGCTATATTAAACCCATAGTTTGTTAAACGGACGTGAGTATAATTTCTCTGACTTCATCCTTTGTTTTTTGGGTAAAATGGAAAAGTTTTCTAACCTTACTTAATTTGGGACTTCGCATGTGTAGGGCTGTAAATAAATCCTGGAAGTTTGGCCAAGAACTATAATCCAAATAAAATGTATCTATATTGCAGTGTGACAACCTTATAAAAGAATTTGTGTCGACTTCTTCATTTTCATGCTCGCTAACTTGAGAAATTTGCTCCACAGTTTGAGAAGGTTCCCTAAGAACTTATATTTCTGCATTTATTGATCCGAATATTTTTACCTTTATCTATAGGGGTTTTATATTTGTCAAGTTCTTCGTCCATATATACCTCGTATGCTCTTACTTTTCCCCATAATGTGTTACTTTTCCCCAAAACGTTGTCTTCAGCTTGCGTTTCGGCATGAAAGTTTTGGAAATGAATAACGTCCTTTATGCGGTTTATGAATTGGGTCAGAGGCATTTCATTATTTTGTTACAAGTAAAAATAAAAAGTGGTCGAGTAAGTCCCTGCTCATGAGTCAACAATTTTTTCTCCAATATATATATATATATATATATATATATATATAAATGCTGCGCCGACGGTAAAAATGAGATGGCTGCTTTTTTGATTTTATTTTTTTATTATTTCTATTAGTAGTAAGGAAATGGGAAGGCAATAGTTGTTTTTGTTTTTAATGAAGAGTAAGAGCAATTTTGAAGACCAGATTGTTTGTATGAAATTGAAAACCAATGAATTTATTTGTAATTTTTTCTTGTAAGTGCATTAATAGGAGGAAAAATTGTTTTGCATTTTATGAAATTGAAAAACAATGTATTTATTTTGTATAATAATATGTATGTATGTAATTATGTTAAAAGTACATACAAACAATTTAACAGGGGAGACTATTTTTTATTTTTTTTTTTGCACTTTTAATTGTGATGAAATTAAAAACTGATGACTTGTATAAATAGCGTTTGAGTATTTTTGGTTTATTCATCTACATATTTTTGTATGGTTATTTTTGTTTTTGTAAGGTGGAAAATAAACTTGAGAATTGTTTTGTTTATATGGAAAAAATAACTTTGTGTAAGGTTCTTTGACTCCGTGCGGAGTCTTTACTTGTTTACTCCCATCGGACGCGTCCCCAGGTGGCGGATAGGAGGGACTGGACGAGAGGCACTAATGTACGGTGCTGGAGCCCTCTCCCTTTGCCGACGTTAATACATCCTTTGTATCACACCCAGTCCTGGAAACGGAAGGCTTGCTGCATTGATATATTCTATTTGGTGATTCTGCCGAAAGGAACGCATCTCTGACACTGGGTACGGTCTTTATGACATACGTTTTCCGTGGATAAACAGGTATCATGCATTTTTACGATCAAGGTGGTAGGAAGCAGTGCCGAGGATCTGAATGATTAGTTAGTGCGAAAAGAAACTAATCGGGAACAGCTCCCCTCTGATGCTGATGGCAAGGGTCAGTTGAATTACAGCCTAGTTCGCGTATGCCGTCACTGCGCGAGATGGTCTATATTTTACGTGCATACTCGTGGGACAAAATTGAAAAAGAAACATACACAAAAACAAATAGGTTAAGGGAGGAAAAAGACAAAGGGATAATGGACAAACGAGATTGGGTTAGAGAAGTGAAAGTGACGTACGCTGACACAGGAGCTAGGGATAGGGTCAAGGTAGGGAAAAATAATGACGACGTTAGGGAAGGGGGGAAGCATGAGGATGAGGACTATGACATTGACTTTATGTGACTGCATAAGAACATCCTCATGCAACACGGACAATTACTGACCCAACTAACGGAGGAGGACAGCCTGCTGGACTCGGCGAAGGATCTTGTAGGATCCGGTGCGACGGAGGGACTAGAGGACCTGTCTCTTGGATCCGATGAAAAACATGAGACAACAGTTGTCTCTGCTCTTGATCGGGGCAAGGAGGGCGAAACTGCAGTCACTGTGTCATCACTGGATATGGAGCAGGAGAGCTCGACGGAGGCATCAGGCATATCAAGGCCCATGGCCAAAACTATTGTTCGGCAGGAAGCGGTAGCAAATCCAATGGATTAGCAGGCCGCAACCGACAGTCGAACGAGATACGAAAAGG
The DNA here is from genome assembly GCA_932274085.1 of Protocalliphora azurea. Classification (NCBI taxonomy): domain Eukaryota; kingdom Metazoa; phylum Arthropoda; class Insecta; order Diptera; family Calliphoridae; genus Protocalliphora; species Protocalliphora azurea. Next base: position 54,160,995 of record OW026520.1, read on the forward strand.
CGAAGAACGGTATTAGGGCCTCCATAGCTGCACTAAATAAGTTGACTAAAAAGGACCCATCGCTGTTAGACGGACGGGATAGGCATGTTCGCAGGAAACACCGAAAGAACATTTACAGGTTTGAACAGACCTATGGCTCCATCGGTGATATCTTGGGAATGTGTTATCCCGAGGGTTTTAAATTGGAGGTAGAGGAAGGTCCGGAAATTGCTCGTAAGGGTAAAGAGTCCGTGTCTACCAGCACTTTAAAACCACAAGTCGGCGTTGGCAATTATGGAGTTGCTCACAAGCCATCCAGCAGTCCTGTAAGTTCTCTCAAGGGAAAGGACAGGTCAGCTAGGATCGGTAGAGGACAAAACACATTAAGAAGAGAGTAGAGAGGGTAAACCAAACTCCTGCGAGCCCCGCTAAGGAATCTCAAATGAGGTTCATTAGGGGAGCTCAGCCTGGAGATGAGATACCCTCTACCTCCAAAAAAGCTGGTCATGTACCGTATGACTCTTTTAAGGGTCCTCCTAAGGGGACCATAAAAAGAGTGAGGTCTGGGGATGACCCGCAGATTCCATCTGCGAAGAGGGCTGGTAAGGCACCAAGTGGCCCGCTCAAAAACTCTCATAAGGGAGCAGTAAAACGGGTAGGTAGGTGGTGACGATCAACCTTCATCGTCCAAAAAGGGGAAGGATTCGTCCAAGTCGGACATTCTTCAAGCAGCAGTCATTGACCGTGCTGAGTCAGATGTGAGAATCAGTACGAAATGTGGCGGCTGATTGAAGACAGACTTATGGATGAAATCTTCCAGGCAAGGCACAGGCCGGGTGAAATAGCTTTCATGGGTGTAGACTGGACAAGGACTGTCAAGACTGTTGGTTGCGGTAATAAAGGAACTTTTGAGTTCCTGAAAGCCGCGATTGGCAAATGTAGCAACCTTTGTTCAGATGCGCAACTGGAGGTTATACCAGCGTCGGAATTGCCTTTGCGGCCAATAGTCACGGTGTGGATTCCACCACCCATTAAGCCGGTGGAAGTCATACTGGGAATATTGGAAGGACAGAATAGGGCGATCAATATAAGTTAGTGGAAACTTGTTTCTTCATTGACTTGTAAAGAGAACCAAGGAAAAGTTTTCCGATTAGCAGTAGATCGGGAATCTATTAAGAAATTGGACTCATTGGTGGGGGGGGGGGGGGTGTTGTTACGTTGGTTGCGGATGGGGCAGATAAATCTGCACCATTGTGAAGCGCCCTCGACCGAATTAATAACCTACCTCAGTGAGACCGATGTGGCCCTAATCCAAGAGCCTTGGTTAAATAATAACCTGGTCTGTGGTCTAAGGGCTAAAGGATACAAATTATTCAGGCCGTCCACTGAGGACAAGGTGAGGACTTGTATTCTAGTGAAGAATGAACTTCAATTAATTCTTCTTAATTCTTTCAGTTATGGTGACCTAACGGTCGTTCAAGGAGAGGCGTTAGGAGGCAGTAAACTGGCCTTGGCCTCGGTGTACATGCCCTATGAGGAGCCGAAAAAACCGGATGACAGAGTGTGGGCCCCAGCCGAGTACGCAAGACGGAATGGAGTTCGTCTATTGCTCGGTTGCGATGCTAATGCACACCACAGTCAATGGGGTAGCAGGGAGTTAATATTTTAATATTTGATTTCATTATTACGAATGATCTTTTAATCTGTAACAAAGGTACTACCCCTAAGTTCAGGACGAAGGATAGGAATTCAGTAATAGACATCACATTGACTAACTCTAGGGACCTAGTTGAGGATTGGAGGGTGACTGTGGGGTGCACTTTCTCTGACCATGGCAGGATAACCTTTAATCTGAACTTTCTGGGTTCTGAAAAGAAACCTTTTAGGAATCCTAGAAGGACGAATTGGGACGCTTTCGGGCGGGATCTGGGGTCAAGATTGATTGGAACTCCGATGGAGTCCTTGTCGAGGGATAATTTTGGCGAAGTGGTAGAAGTGGTAACGGGGTTCATTAACAGAAGCTATAAGCTCAACTGCTCGGTGAGCTATCCGGGTAGAAGGAAACAGCCGGTCTGGTGGTTAGATGAGTTGAGAGCTCAACGGACCACAGTTGGCAGGCTGTACAACAGATCCCATAGGACTGGTAAGAACGAAGATTGGGGCACCTATAGAGTGTGTTTCAATAAGTACAAAAAGGACATTAGAATAGCTAAAAGAGCCTCGTGGATTAAGTACAGCTAGACCATTGACTCTGTCAGTGAACTTTCTAGATTCAGGAAGATACTGTCGAAACACCCTAGTGTTCCTGGGAGTATCCAGAGATCAGATGGTTCATGGACGGAGTCTAGTTCTGAGTCACTTGATGTGCTTTTGGAAACCCATTTTCCGGGTTGTAGGGATCCATTGATGGAGGGATCAGGTGAGGAAGAGCACTTCTTTACGGAGTCCGCCAGTGAGATAATTGAAACAGTGGTGAGAGACCTGATTACGGTTGAGAAAGTTACATGGGCGGTCATTCGAGCCTTATAAGTCACCATGTTGCAGAATGCACCGTTGGTGGTTCGTCTACTACTGGTTGAGATTTTTAGAGCGTGTCTGTTACACAGGCATATACCGAGGGGATGGAAAGAGGTAAAGGTCATATTCATACCTAAAGGTGGTAGGACCTGTCACTCCAAACCCAAATACTATAGACCTATCAGCATATCGTCTTTCCTTTTGAAGACTTTAGAGAGACTGATGGACCTATATTTGAGATCTTCTGTTGGCACCAACATCATGAGTAGTGCTCAACATGCTTATCTGCAGGATAAATCTGTTGAGAGAACAAGGACTTCGGTATAAGAAATATACCATGGCCGCGTTCTTGGATATTGAGGGAACGTTCAACAATATCAAGCAGGCGCTGGTGGATCTTAGAGTACGTGACTTCTTGATCGAATGGATAATCCACATGCTAAACAATAGGATTGTCAATTCGATCTTGGATGGAGTATGCTTAAGGAAAGTAGTGACTAGGGGGACACCGCAAGGGGGAGTACTCTCACCCTTGCTGTGGCTGTCGACGTGATTTTGCGTCAATTCGACAGCAGGGGACGGAAGATCGTGGCATATGCTGATGATGTGGTCATAAAGGGAAAATTTCTTCCCACAATCAGTGAGATCATGCACTCCGCGCTGGGTGAGCTGTCCTCGTGGGCCGCTGATAAGGGGCTGGGAGTGAACCCGGAAAAGACGGAGTTGGTTCTGTTTACTGAGAGGTACAAGGTAGAGAATTTCAGACTACCGGTACTGTGTGGAATTGAACTGAGGCTTTCTGACTCAGCGAAATATCTGGGAGTTTTCCTCGATAGTAAGCTGACCTGGAAGGGGAATGTTCAAGAGAGACTCAAACGTGGCCTCAATGCCTACTACACCTGTAGAAACTCCATAGGTAAGAGTTGGGGGCTCAAACCAAAAGTTGTAAATTGGATTTACACTTCGATGGTGAGACCAATTCTTGCTTATGGTTGTGCTTCAATTGGCATTACAGGTGCAATGAGAAGCACACCACAGGCGGCTCTGGATGTCATACTTCATCTCTTACCCATTGAAGAGTTTGTGAAGGGTATGGCAGCAAAGAGTCTGCTGAGACTTAAGGAATTAGGACTATTAGGCTGATCAAGAACAGGTCACTCCAGGGTCATATACGAGATCAGCTATGGTGAGGTTAATCTGAACTCCACAGGGGCATCAGATTACATGGCCGCTGAATCAGACTTTGGGCTAAATCCTGTCGTGGTGATAGCTGATAGGGAGATCTGGTTCGGCACTGAGAGACTATATGAGGGTTGTGCAGTGTTCGCGGACGGATCGAACACTGCACGGATCTGAAAGGCTCATTTAGACTCCCTGTGCAGCGTCTTTCAGGCTGAGATTCTCGGCATCCTGAAAGCCGCAGAAATAATGAGAAAGAACGTTGAGAGGGGTACCGAAGTTACTCTCTATGTGGACAGTCAGGCGGCTCTGAAAGCCTTGGGGACACATTTGGTGAAATCCAGGCTAGTTGCTGCCTGTAAGAAGACACTGAGAGAGCTGATGGAGGACTACATGGTGAGACTCTGCTGGGTGCCTGGCCACTGCAATATTTCAGGCAATGAACTGGCAAGGCAAGGCGCAGCAAAGGATGTCTCTCTTCTGGGCTTAAATAGGAAGAGCTTAAGAATCATGATAGGGGCCATAACGGGTCACTGTTTGATAGGGAAGATGAGGTCTAGATGGGACGCTAGCAATTCCGATTTTTGTGGAATGTGTGGGGACGTCGACGAGACCGAGTCTATTGAACACATTGTGTGCCATTGTCCACGATTGCAGCATCGCAGGATGAATTGGCTGGGTAGCCAATTCCTCGGCGGGCAAAGTGACGTTCGGGACGTAGATCTTGTACGAACGTCATAGGGTTCGTCACGGGAATCGACTGTTTAAGGGGGAAGCAGGGGTATAACCCTAAGGGGAATAGTAACATTGCTAATCCTCCTATATCATTATACTCCTATTCTTTTCTTTTCTCTTCTATTCCTACTCTCCTATTTTCTGTATTGTATTCTATATTTCACAGCTCTTTAAACGAAGTGACTCACAATGGACCGAGATCGGTCTCTGTGTGGAGATGTGGTACTTTCTGGTATCACATCAACCTTCTCTATCTATCTAAGGTTCTTTGACATTAATGAAGATATATTTTATGTTGTTGAGTATGGTCATGATTAATTTTGAATATTCTAATAACAAATTAAAAGGGAGTATATTTTATTTACATAATTAGTATATAATTCAATATTTCTATATGAAACCTAAATTAATATTTTTCTCTATTTGAAATATTAAAGGGAAATACTCAAAGTATTCAATTTACTTATTTAAGTATAAAAGAGTATTTTTTTAAATTTGTATAAAAAGAGGAATCAAATCATATTTGTTACCATTTATTTGAGGATTACTTCAAAGTATAGTTATCAGAATGGTAAGCTATTACTATTGGAAAATGCATTTAAATTTTCATGTATTTATAAATTTCTTATTTTTATTTTTTTAGATGTATGAACAAATTATTAAATTGGCTCTTGATATTAAGGCGGAGTATACAAAAATTGATGATATTCCCTTACATCAGCCATTCAAAATTTTAAAATTTAAGTGGAAAAAAACACAATATGGATCAAAAGTTATCACATATTTAAATAACAATAAATGGTTTTATCTTCCGCAACGATTCGTGAAATTTTTAAACAAGGAAGATCCTTATTTAACGCAATTGAATGTTAAAAACAGGACTATTATTTACAAAGGTCGTCAATCTTCAAATGGGCTTGCAATATTTGAATTTAGTTATAGCTAAAATTTTACAAATAAAACAGTTTTTATATTTTTGTATTTTTATACTTATTTATTTAATAAGAACATATTAAACTTATATAGTGTTTATTATTATTTTATTTACATAATACTTAAAAATTATTCTATATCTAAATTGAGAAGAATATCCTAGTCTTCGTCCATTATTTTTTTATATTCTTCTGGAATTGAGTATGCTCTGGCATCCAGATTTAGTAGAAGATTCTCATCTTCCTACATTAATTCCTAATACTCCGTAACTAAATTCAATGTTGTGCCCTTTGAAGTAGCTGCAGGCTCCAAATAGTTTGAAAAATCTTTCGCTTTATTTTTATGAAAATTATGATATTTCATAAAATGATTTTTTTATTCCACTTTGTGGAAATGGTCCCATTAATACAAAATTCACATGTAAGCTTTTGTCTGTCCATGTTTGAAGTAATTTTTAATTAAAAATTGCTTTATTAATACACCTCTACTTTAAGAATTATTCTTTCAATTTAAAAATGTTTAACGTGGCAAAATACTTTTCCATTAGGTGTATCTGTATGTAAGTATATAAAAATGTCAAACCTTTGATCAATATTTAAATATATATTTTTTTTTTTTTCATTAGTCTGTTGACTTAATTAAAAGTGATTACACATTAATTTTTAACAATATGCTTTATAAACGTAAATATTGCAAGTCAATTTTTGTGGAAAGAGAGTTGCTTGAAGGACATGAGATCCTTCATTGTTCGGAATGCCGGAAATGGTTCTCAAAAGAAAAATATCTAAAGGAGCATGAAAGGACTCATGCCAGCACATCCCATGTCAGTGGTAGAAGTGAGCCTTCCACTTCTAATAAATTTACTTGTATTAAAAGTGCTTTCAAAGAAAGAATTCTGACATACCTCTACAGAAACCAAAAAGAGGAAATTCTACATCCTCAAAAGTTTTTAGAATATGTAAGCCATGATATTTTTGAAATTTTGGAGAATGCTATAAATAAAAACATAGCATGGAAATACAATTTAGAAGTAGAGTGCGAATATATTAAAATTATAGAAGATGAAATAATGCTAACCACCATAACGCATAGAACAAAATGTCACTTATAACCATAAGTGATAGTATTGAAGAATCTTTGAAAGCAGAATACACATATATATGTAAAAAAATTTCAGAATTGCAGGAGAGGGATAGTGGATGGTCCCTAATACGAATGAAGCATTTGGAAGTAAATATAAATAAGGCTTCATTCATTAGAGGCTCCAAATATATAACATTACCACATTGGATAAAAAAATATGCCTGTTTCAACTATCCAAATGATGATGAATATTGTTTCAAGTGGTGTATCATCGCTTCATTGTTATATAATGAAGCAAATGGAGTTGTGAATTGTAATGGATTTGGAAATATTCAAATAGATGAGGAGAAAATATGTGTGGAAAATCAGCTGTTAAATTTCGACAAAACTAGAATTTCCAATGAAATTAAAAGATATAAAGATATTTGGAACTGCGAAGTTAATACTATAGATGGACCATGTTACCTCACATCTGCGGTAAAGAATCATCACATAAATCTTCTTCTTATGGACAAAGAATGGTTTCACTACGTTTTTATTAAAGATATCGGAAGGTAATTTAAATAAAAAATTAACCATGTATTTTATAAATTAAATTATTATTATTCAAATTCATGTCTTCAGTACTCTCCAAATGAGAAGATAATGCAAGATCATGATCTTAACTGCAAAAAAGTGGTACCGAAAATGCCAGAGGGTGATGATAACATCCTATATTTTAAAAACTATCAGAAGCAGTTAGATGTACCGTTCGTTGTATATGTTGATTTTGAGACATATTTGGAAAAAATTGATAACGAGCAAGTAAATATACAAAAACATATAGCTTGTACCTTTAGTTATTATATTAAGTGTAGTTTTAATGATAACTTAGATAAGTTTAATATTTATTTTGGTAATGATGATCCTACAATATTAATAGAAAATTTAATTAATGATGCAAAAGAAATTTACGAAAACTATTTAAATAAGGTCGTACCAATGACACCACTCTCCAATGATGAATCTTTAGCCAAAAATTTAAATAAATAAAATTTATAATCAAAAACAACAACAACAAGAAAAGGAGTATTTTCTTATTATATTGATTCGATGGAGCGCTTTAATGAAAATAATAAATAACTGTACTGATGAAGCTTATGATAATGCTAAATCGGTTTGGACAACTTTTAAATGTAATAACTTGTTAGATTACACTAAACTATATTTAAAAACAGATGTTCTCCTCTTAACATATTTTTCAAGATTTTAGAAATCTGTAAAAGTATATACAAACTTGACTCATGCCAATATTATACTGCTCCAGGTTTATCGTGGGATGCAATGATAAGAACAACTAATATAAGGTTAGAACTTTTAAGTGACGTCAATATGTATAATTTTATACAAGACGGTATTAGAGGAGGACTAGTACAATGTTCAAAGAGATATTCTAGAGCAAATAATACATATTTAGAAGACTTTGATAGTAGTAAGCCTTCAGAATATTTAATGTATCTAATAATTTGTATGGTTGGGCCATGTCAGAATATCTCCTATATGGAGAATTCGAGTGGATTTACGATGATGCTGTTTTAGAAGTTATTGATGTAACTACTATGTCGGATACATCTGATATTAGTTATTTTTGGAGGTAGATTTTAGTAAATCGCAATGATTTACACTTTTTCCGAGAAAATAAATTTGTTGGTAAATCTAAATGTAGAAAGTTGATTGCAGACCTAAAACCAAAAAAAAAAAAAAAAATATCAGATCCATTATAGAGTTCTTAAACAATGTTTAAATTGATTGATATTAAAAAAAAATATACATAGCATTAGAATTTCGGCAGTCTCCATGGTTAAAGACATACATAGATATGAATACATACCACAGAACAAGAGCAAAAAAATGCTTTGAAAAAGATTTTTTTTTAATTATTAGATAATTCTGTATATGGAAAAACTATGGAAAACGTTCATAAACGCAAGGACATAAAAATTGTTACAGATTGGAAAACAACAAGGCGTAATCATTTAGGAGCTAGAGCATTAATAAACCAGCAGAATTTTTTTGCTCTGCAGGTCAGCCACCAATAAAACCATTTATTTCATTTCTAAACCGAAATTCTAAAACATTTGTCTACAATAAAATGCGAATTCAAAGTGAATCATCAATGTTTTGTGGTGTTTATTGTTGCATTTTTATTTATTTAAGATGTAAAAATTTAACTTTTAATAAAATTTTAAATATTTTTAATTATTTTTATTTACATGAAAATGATATGTTAGTCTTAAGTTTATTTAAATACTTTTGTTTGTTTTCATAGAAAATAAATAAATAAGAAAAATATATATTATTTTGTTTTTATTCCAAGTTCTTTTTCCACATTTAGTAAAACTTCCAGGTGAATTTTATCACGACCATCATGCAATGCGAGGAATAGTGGAATGTCTATAGGCGGCAGTATTAAGATTTCTTGAAATTAAATTAGACCCTTGTTTGAAGTATAAATTGATCCAATTTTAGTGTAGTTGGATGTATTCATTATTCTGAATATGTTGTTCTTGATAGATGGTCAATTATTTACTAAAATTATTTCAAAATTCACAAGACCCTTACTATAAAAAAACCAAAAATTTGTTTAAAGTTGTATTAGTTTTTATTTATTATTTTTTTTTTTTTAATTTAAAATTAACATATTAATATTATTAACATTTATTATCTTATTATTATTTACTTATTTTAGATGTTTATATAATAAATAATATCTTTTTATAAAATCCTCTATTTTGTTTATAAGTTGTTTATGCTTCCCACAATTACAAATATCAGGACCAACGTTTGCTTTATCATCCGACCATGAACAATTTTTAAAGTGTAATCCATATTTAGATGATATACGTTCTTCATTATAATTCCCAGTTTTATTAATAAGTGCCAAATATTCTTCCAGTGTTTTTGATGTCAAACAAAATTTAAACCATCAAAATCTTGAAGTTTTTGAATTTTTATATGTGACATCTTTATTATAAAGCTTTTTTTTTACAATTAGTTAGTTTTTAAAAACAATGATACTTATATACTAATTAACAAATTTTCTTTATTAAGAATTTCTTGGAATTTTACTATTTTCCCAACTGAAATACGGTTGAGAATTTGGGATGAAAAACTCTCCCACTTCGTCTTCTCCAGCGGAGTTTTCATTGACTATCTCTTCCAATTTCAAAACATATAAACCATTATCTAACTTCCCCCTTAAAGTAAATTGTACATTATTAGCCCCATCTATTACTTTATCTTAAAAATTATTATATCGTTTGGGAAGATATAACATCCCCTCTTCAAGCTCTGCCATCACCACATTTCCATATTTATTCTTATGGCGGAACATACTTAATATCTTATATGGCTTTGATGGTAGTAAATCCTTTGCTACTAGATATGGTCTCGTTTTTAATTTATTGAAAGCCGCAACAATATCAGCATTTGTAATTTTATTTGATTCCATTTTTGTTCCACCTTTTAAAAAGTCTATTAACTGATTGGAATAATTTTACTTCAGACATTTATATTTATATCTAATCTAATTTATCTCCAAAGAAGAGTAATTTGGGCATATCTCTCTTAATATTTCAAATTGTGAAAATATTATAAATACATAAATATTGAGCCATAAACTAATTTTAAACGTATTCTAGATATGAAAAATGTTTAATGTGAATAAAAAATATTCTCCCCTTAATTTGTTATTAGAATATTCAAAATTAATCATGACCATACTCAACAACATAAAATATATCTTCATTACTGTCATATAAACAAAACAATTCTCAAGGTTATTTTCCACCTTACAAAAACAAAAATATCCATATAAAAATATGTAGATGAATAAACCAAAAATACTCAAATGCTATTTATACAAGTCATCAGTTTTTAATTTCATCACAATTAAAAGTGCAAAAAATAAAAAATAGTCGCCCCTGTTAACTTATTTGTATGTACATTTAACATAATTACATACATACATATTATTATACAAAATAAATACATTGGTTTTCAATTTCATAAAATGCAAAACAATTTTTCCTCCTATTAATGCACTCACAAGAAAAAATTACAAAAACAAATTCATTGGTTTTCAATTTCATACAAACAATTTGCTCTTCAAAATTGCTCTTACTCTTCATTAAAAACAAAAACAACTATTGCTTTGCCATTTCCCTACTACTTCTATTATTTTTTTGCTATTTTCCTATTGTTATTTTTTGGAATTTGGTTTTTCGAATGAATTTTTGCAAACACGTTATTAATTTTGTTAAAAAATTTTTGCAATATATCACAATTTATTTTATTTGTATTTTTGAGTCACAAAGATTTTCCAAAAGAAGATCTTAAGTTTCTTTTGCACTTTGTTTTTGGTCACAAAATTTTTTCCAAAGTAACTTATAAAGTTTTATTTTTTACTTGTTTGTTTTAGGGTCACAAAATAAGTTCCAAATATATTTTTAAACTTATTTTTTTTAAATGCTTAAGCGCCAATAAATAAAAACACCGTTCACTTAAATTTTTGTTTATAATTAAGCTTATTTAACTTTGATTTTTGTTGTTTTGTTTTGTGTGAATTCACTTTTTTATGTTTTACAATTTTAGTTCACTTTTTGGGGCAGAATCGAAATTTTTTGGAAATAAATCTGTAAATTCTGATCGGCTGGTTGGATTTTTGAAATCTGTAATCACATGCCAATTTTTTGTTTCTTGTCAGATTTCAAATATTTTTATATATTGTTGTAGGCCCTGATAAGACATATAAAAGACATGCTTATATGTCCTATTTATCTCTTATAGTTTTCGATTTATTTGCGCTTGAATTTTTAAGCACCATAATTTTGCATGTTCTTGGTCCAGTTTTTTTCATATATACCCTAGTATTTCCGACCAATTTTATTATTTTTTTTTCTTAACTAGTTAAAGAACAAAATTATCTATTGAATAAAAAAATTGAAGTCGATATCCTTACCGAGTCCAAAAATAAACGATTTTGTATTTGAAAATTGCAAAAAAGACGACTTTTTGTGTTTTTTTAGCCGAAAAAGTTTCTACACTCTTTTTTATCTAAAATAAAATTTTCTTTAGCAACATATAATAATTTTGCACTTTTCTGAAAGGTAACTTCACAGAGATGACTTTAAGATAAAAAACATGCCCAATAACTCAATTGGTCATGGTACACACCCTCCCGAATTCGACCCATTTTATATGAAAGTTTTGATTTTAGACCATATTTCCTCAAATCCCAAAGCACGAATCGACAAGCGGAATATATTTTAAGAATCTTCTATATGTTGTTAAAAGTTTTAAATCAAAATATATGGGACTTCGGAAAAATGTGGATTCTAAAGCCAAAAACATAAAAATCCCATTTTTGTGTATTTTAATTAGTTTTTTGGGAATTCAGGAAAACCTTACCCCTGATTTAAATTTGTTTAACGCCCTTTTACTTATATTAGTAAGATCTACATTTCCTGCAAATTTCATTAAGATATCTTTATAAACAAATATGTTATTACAATTAAAAAAAATTTATTTTCTCCAAAAACCCCAAATTGGGCCTTTTGTTTGGTTTATTTCTAAACAGCGAAAGAAATTTTAAAAATATGTATTCCAAATTAAGCTTGTCCTTTAGCATATACAATTTCCGATCTTTCGCAAAAAGATTCAAGTCAATATCATGCCTTATTTCAGAAATAAGCGCCTTTAAACTTTTATATTTCCAATTTATTGTATATGTTTTGCTTGAAATATTTTTATAAAAAATATATATAGAAAATAAAAAAACGGGTATTAGAATTTTTTCTTGGGGTTTTATTTAGCTCGGGTTTTTTTCGTAATTTGTACGTACCGTACGCTCGGGGTTTACAAAAGTGAGTATTGCAAAAAAAATATGTATAATAAGAATGTGGGAAAATGTCAAAGGGTAAAAAACATAGAAAACAGCCACTGAACAATAATTAGTAGCTGTTTACACTATGCTCGTAAACATCCCGCCCCCTTGCAGTACTGCAACAAGAAAGGCTAAAGATTGCGCGGGTAAAATAAAAATAGAAATATGTACCCTATTTTTTACAATAATACAAATAAAATTTTATTCTTTTAGATATCACGTTAATTACTATGGTGGCCGGATTTTGTAACTGGTGGTACTCTTGTTGTGGCTAGAGCTGCAGCTATGGTTGCGGGTAGTGCTGCTGCTGATGATGAAGCTGCTGTTGATGATGGTGGGGCCAACATCAGTGTTGTTTTTGGTGGTGCGCCGCTTTTTATTTCTCCGGCGTTTGGGATGAAAAAAATTATAAAAAAAAAGAAAGAAAAAAAAGGGAGAATTAGTATGTTTCTTTGGGTAAGAGAACAAGCTTCACTATTGGGCGGGTGAAAATGCCAGAAGCTGTTCTCACGTCCGCTGAGCGGACTTTAGAGTCCTGTCCGACGTGGGTCTTAACTATTCGACCTAAACGCCACTCATTGGGGGGTAAATTATCTTGACGAACAACAACTAAATCTCCTACTTGGAAGTCCCTTTCTGGATATTTCCATTTTACACGACGATGGAGTTCTTTGAGGTATTCCTCTTTCCATCGCTGAGCAAACTGATGATGAACCACCTTGAGTTTTTGCCACCTGTTGGCTACACTCAAAGAAAGATCAGAATGATCGGGTTCAGGGGGTGAAAGAATAGGTGCTCCAATAAGGAAATGGCCTGGGGTTAAAGGAACTAAATCATTGGGATCTTCACTTATAGCAGTTAAGGGTCTTGAATTCAGGCATGCTTCTATTCGAGTCAACATTGTCGTAAATTCCTCAAAGGTAAATTTCTGAACTCCAGAAATTTTTCGTAAATGAGTTTTAACACTCTTTATGCCAGCTTCCCATAAGCCGCCCATATGAGGTGCTCCAGGGGGTATAAAATGCCATTCAATGGGTTGAAAACTATTTCGTACTAAGACTTTCCTTCTTAAATCGGGTAAAAAATGTTTGCGGTCTGTTTCTAGGACATTAGCCGCACTTACAAAGGCAGTACCATTAGCCGAGTACAAATGTGAAGGACAGCCTCGTCGGGAGAAAAATCGGGAAAATGCCGCAAGGAATGTTTCCGTCGATATATCACCGGTCGCCTCTAAATGAATTGCCTTTGTTGCAAAACAAACAAACACAAGGACATAGCCCTTAGTAATTCGACAAGCCCTACCAATGTAAGACTTAATATCGAATGGACCAGCGAAATCTAAGCCGGTGTGGGTAAACGGTCTCGAAAAAGACGCTCGTTCCTTGCAATTATGAATCACAGTACGAATTAAGTTCTTTAATTTCGGGACCCAAAACTCACTTCTAATTAATCGGAGCATTAGAGAATGTCCGTCATGGGCTGAACATTTGTGGACATGTTCCACATATAAACGGGTAAAACGTGCCGAATAAGGCAAAATCCTTGGGTATCGCTCATCATATATCAAGCCAGATGATCTGACTAATCGACCATTGATTCTTACGAAACCATTTGAGTCGATAAAGGGGTTCAGTGTGAGCAAATTACTTTTTGCCGGTAAAGGGGTACCTTTTGAAAGAATATTATATTCCGAAATAAAATTCTGTTGACATACGAGCACTAATCGATCATGAGTAAATTTCATTTCTTTTTGGGTTAAATCTAAGGTGTTGTACAAACATTTTCGAGTTTCAAATATGTTAAACACCTGAACCAATACGAAATAATTCGCATTGCTCGTGGTAAATCTGAAAAGCGCTCAAGTATGTCATAAGAGGGTTTTGTCTGAACCAAAAATGATTGAACTTCTAAATGTTGATGATCGGTAGCAGAATACTGGGGCCAATATTCTTGAGGTTTCGTTAGCCACGAAGGACCATGCCACCACAAGGAATTTTCAATTAAGTCATGAGCTAGAGCTCCGCGACTTGCGAGATCAGCGGGGTTATCTTTGGAGTCAACATGAAACCAATTTTCGTTACCAACCTTCTTCAAAATTAACGCAACTCTATTTTTGACGAAAGTGGGCCAATGGCATGGGGGTTTTTTGAGCCAAGATAAAACTATGGTAGAATCACTCCACAGAAAAATCTTTCTCTTGTCTAGATTTAATTGACTACTCAAGGATTCTACCATTTTTGCCATCAAAGCCGCTCCACAAAGTTCTAAACGGGGTAATGTTTCACACTTTACAGGAGCTACTTTCGTTTTGGACGCGAGTAAGTGCGCCGAGATATTATTTGTTGATGCAGATAAAGCACTGTACCATAAGCTTTTTCTGATGCATCACAAAATGCGTGACGTTCAATATCGGAATCGGGGTGAAAATTAACTCATCTTGGAATATTAATTTTCTCGATATTGGGGTAATCATTTAAAAAGGTTTGCCACTGAATTAGGGTTAAGGGTTTTAAATTATCATCCCAATCAGTCTTGTCTTTCCAAATTTGCTGCATGATAATTTTTGCTACAATTATCTTTGGGGATAGCCAACCTGCTGGATGAAAAGCTTAGCAATTTCTGACAAGACAGCACGTTTTGTAATTGTATTTCTACGAGGCTGCGAAACTAGTCTAAAATAAAAGCAATCATTATTTGCATTCCATCGCAAGCCTAAAGTTTTCGTACTGCTAGCATCTGAAATTTTTAAGAAGTCTGCATCAAGCGGATTCTCACGGGGTAAATCTTCTAAGAGACGAATATGATTAGCTGTCCATTTTCTCAAAATGAAACCAGCCGAATTTAGAACATGAGTAAGTTCAACCCGTCTCCTAAAAGCCTCTTCTAGCTCATGAGAGCCAGCAAGTACATCATCGACATAAATTTGGGTTTTCAAAATTTCAGATGCCGCAGGACTTCGGGGTTCACAATCGTTTGCCAATTGTATGAGAGTTCGAATCGCTAAATAAGGTGCACAGTTCACTCCGAACGTGACCGTATTTAACTCATAGTCCTTTACGTCAACTTTGGGGTTTTCCCGGTACAATATTCGTTGGAATTGGGTTTGATTGGGATGAATCAATATTTGGCGGTACATCTTTTCAATGTCCGCGTTAAAGACATATTTGAAAAGTCGCCATTTTAGAATTAGTACCGTAAGGTCTGCCTGCAAAACAGGCCCGGAGTATAAAATATTATTCAAGCTCACGACATTAGAAGAGGGGTTTGAAGCATTAAATACTACTCTCAGTGTAGTAGTGATGCTATCGGGTTTAAATACGGCGTGATGGGGTAAATAATATGTGGTCGCAGTTACACTCGGGAGTTCAACAGCTCTAATATGTCCCAATTCAAAATATTCATTAATCACGCTATCGTAATGTGCTTTTAATTCAGGGTTATTTAAAAGACGGGTTTCATTTCTTTTGAATTGAGACAGGGCGCTATATCGAGAATCTCCTAAAGTTAACTCATTAAGAAATTCTGGACGAAAGGGGAGTGAAACTATATAGCGACCATCGGGGTTTCGATATGTGGTGGACCGATAAAGTTCTTCGCAATATTCTTCGGCTTCTGAAAAACGGGTGGCTAGTGGAACTTCTTCTAGTTCCCAAAACCGAGAAAGTTGATTATTTAAATCAATTTGGGAGCAAAAGTTTGCAACAGAGTGTAGGGGTTCAGATTGAAGAACTTCACCAGTTATTATCCAACCGAGAACTGTTCTCTGGGCGATCAGGTTGCCATTTGGATGTATTTTAACATCCTTAGCTAAAATTTTTGGAAACATTTCTTCCGAAAAGAATATCCATATGGGTACACATAACATCGGTCATTGTAATATCGGGGAAATTTGAGGTTACAATATCAATAAGAGAACACGAGGGCAACCGACCGGTAATTTTACCAACAACATATGCGCAAATTTTCAGTTTAAAATTGGGGTCGATCGGAGATCCGACTGTTACAACACACATGGTTGAAGCTTTTCCAGCATAACAATCCATCATGCCAGTAACGTTAGTCGTTGGCACAGAAAATATAGGAATTGCAAGTTTCCTTTGTAACCTCCTTGAAATAAAGGTACCTTGCGAGCCGGGGTCAACCAGCGCTCGAGCAGCACATCTGATATCTTTAATGTGGACTATACATATAGTCGAGCCTAAGAGGACTGTAGAATGGGGGTTTTGGTTCAGATGTGCTGAATAAGTATGGGTATTTTGAGCGGCTGTAGAAGTTGAAGGGTTATAATTAAGAGGGGTTTGTATTTGATTGTTTGCTGGGTTTATACTCTGAGTGGTCTGCTGGGTAATAGCAGAACCAGTAGCTAAAGGTAGTTGGGATGATATTACACTGGGAATGTGTCCCTGTAGCCTTACATCTCTATGTAACAAGGAGTGATGTCTCTGTTTACAAAGGGAACAAACATGAATATTTTTACAGTTCTTATATTCATGAGAGGTCGCAAGGCAATTTGTGCAACATTTAAGTTTTTTAACGGTCGACATTCTCTCATCAACACTTTGACTCAAAAAGGAAGGACAAAGTCTTAGGGGGTGTGATCCTTGACACATAAAACAACGACAAGTTTTTGGGGTGGAAACAGTTTTTGTAGCGAAACTTTGGACTTTCCTTGGATCATTTTAAGATTTTTTCCAGACATTAAAATTAGGATTTTTTCGGGGGTTTGCAGTACTCAAATTTTTGTTCGGGTTTTGAACGGATTGCGATTGAGACTGCCTTATGTCTGAAATCGATTCAAGAGTCTTGAAATGAGCAGTCAGAAATGCGTCCATATCTTCCCATTTAGGAGTTTTCGTACAAAGTTTCTTTGATTGTTCCCAAAGACTCAGAGTGTTTTCAGGTAACTTTGTAGCACAAATATATACTAACTTCTAAATATATAAAAACTTCTGGGGTTACTTCAAGCAATGAAAGATTCGTAATACAATCATTAATAGTCCGCTGTAGATTTTTTATACTTGGACCATTTTCTTGGGATAGGGGTTTAATACTTAAAAGAGTACGAAGCTGTTCATTAATTAGGGCCCCTTTCTTCTCAAACGTGTCAACCAAATTTTTCCATGCAATTGCATAGCCATCGTTAGTTAACGGGATGGTTTGTATGACATCATGGGCATCTTTGCCAGTTTTTTGTAACAAATAATACAGTTTTTGAACTGGTGTTAATCGGGGGTTATTGCCATACAACGCAGAGAACATGTCTCGGAAAGAGGGCCAGCTCTTATAGTCACCATAGAAAATAGGGGTATCACAAGGGGGTAAATTCATAATGGGTATTGATGTTTCCATTAACTTTTCAGCCTGAGCGGCCGATCTTAAGCGGTCCATATGGGCCGTAATTAATGATATACCACGGGTATATGTACTATAAGAGCCCATATATCGGGACTTAACCTCGACAATTTGCGGGCTTTTCTTTTGTTCAGCCTCAATCAACAAAGTGTCGTATATTGACCTAGCAGCTTCCCATAAACGGTTAAGTTCCTTTTCATGACTAACTAACGAACCTATTCTGTGTTCAGAAGCGGTTATAATGGCAACATAAGCCTCAAAATCTGCTAAACGATCTGTATTACGAATCAAAGCTGATAGATCCATTTCTGATCTTAATTTGTATTGTGTAATTTTGAAAAAAAGCAAATAAAAATGTGTTAAAACTAAAAATCGAACTAGCCGTTCAAAAAAGGGGCGAATTAGCTTTTTTTTTAATAAAAAGTTTTATTTCAAAATTAATTGAAAAAAGCTTGAAAATTATCAAGTTAAAACTGAGAATTTATATAAAAGGGGTAAAAATAATAAAAACAAAATATAAATTTTGCAAAAAAAAAACGGGGAAAATTCGAAAAAGGTCAATAAGTTTCAAAAAAATAAAGGGTAAATATCAAAAACGGCTGGATATAAAAAGGTAGAGTTTAATTTCAAAAAAATAGGGTAAAATAATAATAGCGAATGAGATTTTATACTTTGTTCACTAATTCAGAACAAATATTCAAAATACTAAAGGGTTTAATCACAATTTTCGTAAAAATTTCGGGTTAAAAATATTTTGAAACAAAAAAATTAATTATAAAATCACTTTTGCAGTTACAAATGGTATAAAAATGATAATTACACTAGCACAGATAATAAATAAACACGGTTACTCACTTTCGGGTAAACGAATAAATTAATTTTCGTCAAAAAATATATAAATTATTCTTCAAATTTACTTTATCCCGGGTAAAAACAATATTAAATTAATAAAGTGCACAAATTTTTTCACAAATGAGTTAAAATTATGTAAAAAACTGAGTAAAAATGCACTTTATCAAATAAAATTTAATAGTAACCGGTTTATTCGTTTGTCAAAATTATACAGCACTAGTGTTATGGTAATGTGTAACAAGAGAAACACAAGAAAAAACAACCAACAAGAGGTAATAAAATACAAAACACTCTCAGTCACTAGAAACGACACACACGATATTTTTGTTTGTTTATTATTATCAAAACACTATAAACACAAGAAATATTTATTATTATTTATTATTATTCGGGTGTTTGTCTGTTTTTGTTTACAAAAAACTAACGAGTAAAAATTTGTTTTATTTATTCTCTTTTGTGCTATGTTCTTTAAACTAGCACAGTTGAGTTAAATTGTAATAAACAAAAGCTTTTGCTAACAGAGGAGTTAACAGAGAATAAATAAAATTGAGATCCAAAAAAGAAAACAACAATAATAAAATAAAAGATCAGTTTTTAATAAAATAAAATTAAAGAAAAAAATGAAAAATTAGGGATTAAGACTTTTATTTTATCACTGTTAAAAAAAGGAAAAGCACACGCGAATAAAAAAAACACTTTGGGGTAAAATATAAAAATAACAAAGGGGTTTTTGCCACTTTTTGCTCAATTGTGTTTTGCCGACAGCAATTTGTGTTTCTAGCACTGATCTTGTTTGTTGGTTTTTGTCTTTTTTTTCTTTCACTTGTGTTCGCACTTTTCACTTTTAAATTCAAACAACTTACCTTTTTAATTGTTTGAGGGAGGGTTTAAAAAAATAAAAATAAAACAGGATTTATCCAAAAAAGGAGTGCGGGTTTCCAAAAGGAGGGTTCTGAAAATAAAATATTTTCTTAAAAATATTTCAAGTTCACGGGGGGTTTCTTAAATATCCGGTTAAGGACCAAAAAAATGTTTTGCTTGAAATATTTTTATAGAAAATATATATAGAAAATAAAAAAAATGGGTATTAGAATTTTTTCTTGGAATTTTTTAGCACGGGTTTTTTTCGTAATTTGTACGTACCGTACGCTCGGAGTTTACAAAAGTAAGTAAGTATTACAAAAAAATATGTATAATAAGAATGTGGGAAAATGTCAAAGGGTAAAAAACATAGAAAACAGCCACTGAACAATAATTAGTAGCTGTTTACACTATGCGCGAAACAGTATATATGACTATATTTTTATAAACTTGCAACTTTTGCCTTTAGCTTTTCGTGAATAATTACTTAGAAAATTACGAATATTTCTGTATACTTTTACTAATATCTATACACAAAATATTTTTATAAAAATAATTAATAAATATTTTTTATTTTTAATAGGGTTGCCACATTTCCCAAATTTAAGTAAATCTTTATCCTTTTCTAAACATTTATCATTTATCATCTTTCTTAATAAATATTCTATTTCTAATACAATTTTTTATTACATTAAATTTATGTAGACAATTTTTTTTTATATTTTAAACTTATACTACTTATTTTCTATAAAATAATCTGTTGTATCTGTATACATATCTAAAAGTCTTCAGTATTTTGAGTTGATAAAGGCTCATAATAAATCCAACATTTTCTCATTGATTATAGTACAGGGTCAATAACAATAGGCTATTAAAAATATCCTCGTTTTGTGACGTTCTGGCGCATTTCTTGGAGCTGAATAATTGAACGTGCTTAAAATATCTGTTTCTTGCTTCTTGCGCCTCTTCTGTAAGCTCTCCAAGTGGAAGAATATTTCGTTCAATTATAATTTCGCCATGGCACAATACTTTATGTATTGTTGGTGTCATTTCTTTCTATGGATATAGAGAAACAAGTATTTTAGATATTTCTGTTGCATATTCTCCAAATCGAGCAGAGTTAATTTTGTGCTTACTATTAATTGCCATTAATAGTATGTTAGTCCTTTCAAGTAACTCTTTATTAATATCAGTTATTTTTGATGTAGCTTCGAAATTTCTGAAAAACCTTCTTGCTGTGTTTCCATCATTTGTACTACCACCAGTCGGTAGAGGTTTGTCGACGTTTGGTTGGTTTACGTGGTAGTCCGTAACCTTACGGGCAATCAATTGGACTCGTTAGAATCCGTTTTGATGGAACCACACTACTCGCCAGGTGAATGAGTTGTATTGAGTCTGTAATGAGATAGAAGTATAGGGAAGAACAATGAGAACATAAATTAATTAGATCCAGCCTGTAGCATTGAGATATTTAATGATGTCACTAAGTCTAGTGTCAGATATCTCACAGAGGTTGTCTAATTGGTATCCTCCCAGAAATTTATGTCTGCTTGCGTTCAAGGCTGGGCATTCACAAAGAAGATGAAATACTATCTCCTCCTTCCCGCGATTGCCACAACTACGACAATATTCATTGTAAGGGAGACCAAGTCTGCTTGCATGTTTTGCGATCGTCCAGTGACCTGTAAACAATGCTATTAGTCTCGAGATGTCATTGCGTTTGTAGCC
Organism: Protocalliphora azurea; assembly: GCA_932274085.1. Taxonomy (NCBI): domain Eukaryota; kingdom Metazoa; phylum Arthropoda; class Insecta; order Diptera; family Calliphoridae; genus Protocalliphora; species Protocalliphora azurea. The sequence continues at coordinate 54,182,137 of OW026520.1, forward strand.
AATGAGTTGCATTGAGCGTTTTTCGTTGTAGGTAGGCCACGTTTCTTTCGTGACTCTACATTTGTCCAGATTTCGCCATCTATTTTTTGCCTTTTCTAGAAAGTGTTTTTTGCTTGCCTCGTCAGGGAGTCTACATGTGTCTAATTCCAAGATCATTAGAGAAGACACCAGAGACGACACCGCAGTTCATCTCTGAGCCGTCAGTGTATATCGTAGTGCCAAATTATTCAAGAAGATTTCCCCTTCTCCATTCACTCCTGGTGGGGAATAGGACTTTAATAGTATTTCCGAAGTCCATTTGGGGAATCATATAGTCAGTAAATTGATTGAATTGCGGAGGTATTAAACTTAATATCCTCGTATGCCCATACGTTCTTGATTTCCAGCTTTCCGTTGCAGATAATCTTATCGCACAATTGACTGCTGATTCAATAATGTGTAGGTCTCTAAGTGTTAGGTGCAATATAGTATTCAAAGCTTCTGATGGACTAGTACGTAATGCACTTGCAATGCCAATGGAAGCAAATCTTTGTACCTTGTAAAGTTGATCCACCACATATCTCTTACTAGTAGCGGTCCCCCACACAAGAGATCCATATACAGTGTATAGCCATTTTGTCAATTTTGGACTCAAACCCCATTTCACACTGAACATCTTTCTACAGGTGTAGTATGCTACCGTAGCCTTACTAACCCTATGTTGAATGTTCAGCTTCCATGAAAGCTTGGAGTCCAAAATAATGCCCAAGTACTTTGCATTGTTCATAGTTTTCTAACCGTGGTAGTCTGAAGCTCGTAATCTTGGTCTTTGTGGTGAAAAGTAATAGATCTGTCTTGCCCGGATTCACTCCTAGTCCACATTCTTTGGCCCAGTCACTGAGTGTAGTCAGAGCAGTTGACATGATACCACTTATCATGTTCGGAAACAGTCCTGATACTAGTATCACCACATCGTCCGCGTAAGCCATGACTTTCACTCTCTTGTCTTCCAATTCGCACAGGATGGTATTAATGACAATAAACCACAATAGCGGAGAAATCACACCTCCTTGTGGAGTTCCACGCATAACTTGTTTGGTCTTAACACTGTTGCCTAAATTCGCAGTGACGATTTTTGTATATAGCATTGACACCAGCCAGTTGGTGATATAATCCTCAACTCCTAGTTCGTGCAGAGCTCTCTGTATCGCCATAGTCGTGACATTGTTAAAAGCGCCTTCTATATCCAGAAAGGCAGCCATAGCGTATTGTTTAAATTCAATGGATCGCTCAATGTCCCTTACGACCTCATGAAGAGCCGTCTTTGTGGAGCGACCTTTGATGTATTCATGTTGACTTCCTGAGAGTCGAGTTTCAACTGAAAAGATGAGAGACTAATCGGACGGAAGTCCTTTGCATTCTCATGACTTCTTTTTCCGGTTTTGGAATGAACACTACCTTCACTCTCCTCCAATTCCGGGGAACATAGTTGAGGGTTAGGCAGAGATTAAATATTCTATGTAACCAGGGTATGATGTATATCTTTGCACTTTGTAGCACCCATGGTATAATACCATCAGGCCCTGCAGATTTGTACGGAGAGAAGCTATCCATTGTCCATGAAATTTTCTCAACGGATATTATGTCATCCTCGATTCCTTGCGAGGATTTAATATGCCCCATCTCCTGGTCTGTAACATCTGTACAGCCACTGAAATGAGTATTAAGTAAAATGTCCAAGGATTCCGCCGACGATTCTGACCATGAGCCATTCATCCTTTTAATATAGGATGGGCTGTTATGACCATTTGCCAAAACCTTACTGAGTCTAGCAGATTCCTTGGTATTGTCGATAGATTCGTAGAAGCCTTTCCATGAATCTCTTTTTGCGATCTTTATTGCTTTCTTATATTCCCTACGCTTATCGTGATACAACTGCCACGATTTTGTTCTGTACCCAATATTGAAAGCATTGCGTGCCTCCTTGCGTAGCTTCGAGAGCTCCTTGTTCCACCAGGGTTTCTGAAAGTTGACGCTGTTTCTTTGTAGACGAGTCCAATGTCGAAAAGTATCCAGCAATGATCCGAAAAGGATTTCTCTTTGGATACTCTCTGATAATTTCTCAACTGATAAATTAGATCTGTCTTTCGTAAGTGTAATGTCTAGCACCTCTTCCCATCCACTACGGTTCACCGAGCTCGGAAAAACGAATGCGGGGTCGTTGTCAGAGTTGCATATGGTCAGGTGATTAGTATTAATGAAGTCAAATAGACACTCACCTCTGTCGTTGATTTCCGTGCTACCCCATATTGTATGCCTTGAGTTTGCATCACAGCCAAGGATAATGTCGTCTTGAATCTCTATAGAGGCCAGAAACTCCTTCACTTCGTCTGGCGGGGCTGGACTGTCATGTGCCATATAGCTGGAGGCTATCAGGAAACTTCTATTTCGCACTAATTCGACCCTTGCGACTGTCAGGTCTGCTGAGCTATACTGTGAGCAGAGAAATATATTTATGTGTTTTTTAGCAATAAGGCAAGATCTTGGTTTACCTTTATCTTTTACATACAGTGTTTTATATGTTGAAGTCGGGAATTTGACTTGGGTCCTTTTCCGCTAAAAGAAGCCTCAGATTGTCTGTAGCGCATTTTGAATGCTGCAGATTAATTTGCACGATTTTCATCGTCGGTTGTGGGGTTTTTTGTAGGTTCGTTTAGATGCACGCCTGTCAGCAGATTATTAGCTACCTCTAACTGGTCTGCTTCGCCAGCTCCTGGACCTGTGGTACGGAACACCCTAACCCCAAAGTACAGTTTTAGCCCCGCCTTCTCTAGCTCAACTACGCTATTTTCTGAGACGGCGAAGATAATACACTTGTTGTTGTCCCCATGATCTTCTGAACGGATGACTGTCCAGTCACCCATGGGAATACTGGGGTTCTGCAGCTTCAGACACTCCAGTATTTTCTGGTTGTTGCAGCTCAACTTTGGTAACCAAACCTTTGCCCGCGGTCTCATAGGGATTTCCCCCGCTGGGATAAGCATAAGGCTTAAGCGTTCCCATGCATCGCTAATCTTTGCGATGCATTTGCTGAGGAATTCTTTAGAGAACACGTCCAAGCATTTGATTATCCTGTAGCCCCGGTGTATCTCACCAGAGTCAAAACGAGGAACTGTAGAGTCTTTATTGGTGAGTACGTGTTCCATCACGAGTTCAGCCAATTTAGACTCTATAGCACTCCATTCTGCTACCACAGGTGTTAGATAGCCGCTTTTGTCGTTAGCCATTGCCATCAACAAGTGATCTTTAACCACCTCGTTAAACGACCTTCTTGCTGACGATATTGTGGAAGGAGTCGGAGAGGTTGATTTATCTTGGACCTTTCTCCTCTTCAGCGAATTGCTACCCTCAGCTTGAGAGCGGTTTCGCTTCGCTCTTTCCTGCCTGGGATGTGGATGGTTGAGAGTCCTTAAACTGAAAATACTCGTCAACCACCGATTGGTATTTGACACGATCTTCCTTATCGCGTTCATGGGAAGTGCCATTTGCCTTATTCTTGGCATTTTTTTCCACTATAAAGAGATCTTTGATATAGCGTTGTCTCAGAATCTCTTTCTGGCTCTTCTTTTTCTTTCGTTTCTCCTTCGACTGGTCATCAGACTTGACATCCTGTCGTGGAGCCATTGTGTTTTGTGACAGCGGGGTGCTATGACTTTCTCTCCTGCTGCGAGGTTGTTGTTCGAACAAGGTCTAAACAAGGTATGTTGTTGTTGGTTTTTGTTTTTTTCAATTTTTTCATCCATGCAGGGACGGCGTACATGGACTAGACTACAGAAAATTTTACAACTGGCCCGTGTCCTGGCGCCAGAGGGGAGCTGTTAGCGACTAGTCTTCTTTAACCACTGATAGCCATTCAGGTTCTCGGCACTGCTACCAACCACCTTAACCTTACAAGTGGGGGAAAGAGGATGTGGAATAAGAGGGGAGAAAAGAGGGTAATTGGGGAAAGAGGATAGGGGATGGATAACCTTTGGTCATGAAGGCCTTCAGAGTCTAGACCTTGATTACTCAGTATCCTCCAGGAGGACAACTGAGGCATCAAGAAAGAGACCACAGCCTACATTTAAGCCGCCACATCGCATCAAGATTGTTATCCAGGTGGAGTTGTCGACGTTTAATCCCGTCTCTTCTCTGAATTCATCCTGGATTCTACTTTTCTCAGATATTCTAAGTGTTTTTAAATCCATGTTGGTTCTGGCAGGTTTGTTAAATTTTCTGGCACACTTCTATACTTTAAATCATACGCTATGTGCAAAAATTGCTCCATGAACCGTATTCTGGCGTGAAGTGGAGATATTCTGAAAGACAGAAATTCTTCATTAATACTCCTTGCTTTACCAATATCCGAAAATTGTGATTTCGTCTCATCACATAGTAGGCATTTCCAAAAAGAAGATGTTTCCGTAATGGCATTACTAACCTTTTCATCAATCATTGTTAGACTAAGTTGAAAGGATATGTCTAATGTGTATTGGTTTATGGTTATTGAAAGAGGTTGTAAATCTTTTATTTCATCTTTAATATATTGCACTAAATCCTTTGTTGTCTTCGACTCCCTTGTGTATTCGAATCAAATATTGTTTCGATCCTGGAGTGGTGTTAAGCCATATATCTTCAAATGAGTTTTTACACTTTGATGAAGATTGCTTTAAGGTATAAGATCGCATTCTTCATGGCACCAAAGATGCTATAAATACGCTTTTATAATCCGCCATTTTCTTACTTCCACTAGCATGCTTGTATTCAGGAAGGGCTGATAGTCCGTTACATCCCCACTTACAGATTAATACAACGTCGCTGTTACTTACTTTTTCCAACTGATCTGCAGAAAAATCTGCAACTATCCTGGTAGCTGTATTCTCAGGCAAAGAAGATAGCTCTACACATGCTTCCTTTTCGGTAACCGAAATATATGGTAAAATAGTTTACTTTTTTTCTTGAATATCCTTGTATGATGGTAGAATTGAGTGTCCCTTTTCAAGCAGAGCTCTTCTTAAAATTTGATATTTTTTTCGGCTGAGGTCCAGTTCAATCATTAAAGCAATTGCTTCTTCCTGTGTAAAATTGGATTGTGATGTTGGAGTAGGTACACTTTCGGCAATCCGTTTAAGAAGTTTTGGTGATGCAGTTGGCAGTATTTCAGCAATATTAATTGCACTCTTAGGTTGCTTCTATTTTTTAACATTTCTTTGAATGTATCAGAAACTTCTTCATTCGAAATTATAGAAAGCTTATGGGCTTATCAGTATCCATCCTATCGGAATGTTTAATTTTTAATCTGTTAGTACGCTGATTCAAGGACTTGATTTTACCGTCATACAACTTGAAAAACCTCTCTATTTGAGATTTACCAATGACGTCGACTTTTGCATGATATGTAGTTTTTATGAATTCCACTATAGCTTCTAAACGATTAAGATCATTTTTAAATAATCGCCATGGTAATCAACTTCGTTATTATGTTGATAAGGATTAGCTGCACATTTATATATATCTATTAGATATACCGCACAGTTATATATATTTATAGGTATTCTGTGAATTTTTATTAGGTAAAATATCTGAAAGAGGCAATTTGGAAGAGTACCTATACCGAATTCATTGATATTATATATTGCTGCTAGGTATCACCGAAAAGGATATTACCTGTGCATTGTCACTATCTCGTAAAAATATAGATTTTGAACCATCAGTAATAGATAAATGCTGCAGCCAGGTATCACCGGAAAGGACACCTGTACATTGCCACTAGATCATAAATATATAAATTTTTAACCATCACCAATAGAAAAATACATTTGTTAAATTTAGGTAAACACCATAAGTGTAAACTAATAAAATACTTATTGATTAAGTTAAAATAGACATTTTTTGTTTGTTTTGTTATTTTAAATTCATTATTAGAAATATATGAATGTTTAGAAAAGGATAAAGATTTACTTAAATTTGGGAAACCCTTTTAAAAATAAAAAATATTTATTAATTATTTTTATAAAAATATTTTGTGTATAGATATTAGTAAAAGTATACAGAAATATTCATAATTTTCTAAGTAATTATTCACGCAAAACTAAAGGTAAAAGTTGCAAGTTTGTAAAAATATAGTCATATATACAATAAATTGGAAATATAAAAGTTTAAATTTGCATATTTCTGAAATGAGGCATGATATTACGTGAATCTTTTTGCAAAAGATCAGAAACTATATATGCTAAAGGATAAGCTTAATTTGGAATACATGTTTTTAAAATTTCGATATTTAGAAATAAACCAAACAAAAGGCCCAATTTGTGGTTTTTGGAGAAAATACAAAATTATTAATTGTAATAACATATTTGTTTATAAAGATATCTTAATAATTGCAGCAAATGTGGATCTTATTAATATAAATAAAAGCGCGTAAACGAAATTTCAATCAGGGGTAGGGTTTTCCTGAATTCCCCAAAAAAAAAACTAATGAAAATTCCCAAAAATGCGATTTTTTACATTTTTGGCAATAGAGTCCACATTTTTCCGAAGTCCCTTAGATTTTGATTTAAAACTTTTAACAACATATTGAAGATTATTAAAATATATTCCGTTTGTCGATTCGTCCTTTGGGATTTGAGAAAATATGATCTATAATCAAGACTTTCATATGACCAATTTAGTTATTGGGCTTGTTTTTTATCTTAAAGTCATCTCTGTGAAGTTACCTTTCAGAAAAGTGCAAAATTATTATATGTTGCTAAAGAAAATTTTATTTTAGATAAAAAACAGTATAGATACTATTTTGGCTAAAAAATACAAAAAGTCGTCTTTTTTGCAATTTTCAATTTCAAAATCGTTTATTTTTGGACTCGGTAAAGATATCGACTTCAATTTTTTATTCAATAGATAATTTTGTTCTTTAAATAGTTAAGAAAAAAGCTAATAAAATTGGTCGGAAATACTAGGATATATATGAAAAAACTGGACCAAGAACATGCAAAATTATAGTGCTTAAAAATTGGAGCGCAAATAACCCGAAAACTATAAGAGATAAATAGGACATGTAAGCATGTCTTTTATAGGTCTTATCAGGGCCTACAACAATATATAATAAATAAATATTTGAAATCTGACAAGAAACAAAAATTTGGCAAGTGATTAAAATTTTTTTATGTCAAAGGTACCTAACTTTGAACCCCCTTAGCTCCGCCCCTGACGGGTTTGTTGTGCCCCCCATTCAAACTGCTTCGGCTACACCAAATCCAACCAGCCGATCAAAAGTTACAGATTTATTTCCAAAAAATTACGTTTCTGCTCCATTCTGGAATGGAAGTTAAAGCAAAGAAATGAAGAAGACCATGGGGTACAATAAAGAGAGTAATTAGCGGTACTTTCTTCATGTACATATTATTAATTAAAAATAAGAAATAATATAAATATAAACAATGTGTTTGTTGTGTTGTGACTCTCTAGCAGAGACCTGCGCCGAACGGCTGAAATTCGGCTAAGCCGAGCCGCCGAGAAAAATTTGGAAGCCGCTGGCGCCGTAAAATTTTCGGCTTTACTCGGCTTAAAAGCAGCCCCCGTTTTTAAATTCTTTTTGAAAAAATATGTTAAAAATGAAACTTTTTTATTATTTTAATGCAGTATTTGCCATTTATGTTGTATTTAAATATGAAAGAAAAATATTTGCATCATTTTGAACTTCAAATAATTATAAATCAATCAAGTGTTTTTGGTGACTTATAATTGATTATTTTTTATGCTAATACTGTAAAAAAATAATATTCACAGTTGCTAATAAATTTTAATCCGCCTTAATCGACATCCTGCGAGATATCTAAGAAAACTCGTACACAAGATTTTGTCAGCTAATAAATTGGGAATTATCAAAATAATTGTTATAAATTCCATTATTTATTGTACTTTTTTATTTCTTTAGCATATCTTTCATATCGGAGGAGACCGCTTCTTATTCTAATATGCAAACAGTTATTCTAATATTTTATATAAAAATCCAAAAATATCCTTAGATCACTAGCATATCTTTTTTAATATTTTTTCAATAAATTAATAATTCTGTTTATACGTTCCACAGTGGGGCCAAACGCAAATTTTTTGGTAATAAATCTGAATCTCCTAAACTACTGGTCGGATCAAATTGAAATGTATGGAAGAGTTGTAGAGGAGGACCTAAGCTTTCAGAAAAATCATCTTGTAGTCACCCTGTGATAACACGAGATAAGCTACAGGGTGTCAAAGTTGACTACCTCGAGTATGTAAAAGTTAAAAAAAATCGTAACTTGTACAAATGAAGTCCGATTTTAAAGATTTTTATATTTCTGGAAAGTGCTTGGCAAGATAAAGAAAAAATAAGCTTGCTCATCTAAGTTATCTCTTGCAGTTAAAAAGGTATATACGCTTGAATTTTGAATTTTTGATTTTTTGGCTCGACTTTCTTTCGTTTTTCGGGAATAAGTCCGGAGATATATGAGGTAAAAATTTTTTAAAAATATTCTGTAATTTTCTACATATTTCAAAATAATATGCTGAAAGAATTTTTGGATTATCTCAATTCGTCTAGACGTGAAAAATATTCAAAGTCAGCACTCTGAAATTGGCATGAAAAATGGCTATTTTTTTATAAAAATATAGTACAATTCATTCACTTTTTTCTCAAAGTTCCGTTAATAAAAAAATTTTTTCCTTATTAATTTCAAAAGATAAGGCTTCATAAATGGTTAATAAAGAAATTTTGAATTGATTTAAGTTTGCACCCTACATTCAGCATTGGCCGAAAATTGTCAATTTTAAAAAATAGTTTCATTTTTATCGATTAATAAAAAAAATGTCACGCGAGCTTTTTTAAATTTGGTACCCATATTTTTTATAGAAATAGATTTAGAATGATTTAACACTAAACTGCTTCCCGCCCGGCCAAAAACGAATGCAGGAGTGGAGATTTTATGTTAAAAGTCAGTTTTTTTAACGACTATTTTTAAAAGCATATTAAAAGCATATTAGCATAATATTTTTAATATTATTTCTTATGTAATGTATAAAACACAAATCAAGCTTTCATTCCTAAAAAAAACAATAAAATAGCTCCAATAACCTATTTTTGGTAATTTTTCAAAAATAATTTTTTTTTTTTAAATAGCTGAAAATCCAAAAAAATTTAATTTTTTTAACACAATTCCACTAATTTTGCAAATACTTTAAAAATGTTAAAAGAATACAAAAATAGACTTATTTACCAATTCAACGATATATAAAATGTTGATATAGGTCATTTAATAATAGTAATATAATGGCCTCAAAACTACCAAGTCACGTCAAAAGTTGCAGAATTCACTATTTTGTTCCGCATTTCCATATGTGTGTATACGTAACACTCAACTGCATTGCTTATTTTTGTTACGAGATAATAATATTTATTAATGAATTTATTTAAAGTGTTCATAATTTTTTTCTACTGAAAATGTTTTTAAAATTACCTAAGTACATAAATAAGTATATTTTCCTTCGTTTTTTATTAATTTTTTTTTAAGTTTTTAAATAATTTACCTAGCTACTTAATTAATGTATTATAACAAAAATGATTTTTTTACAATCGCATAGGTACATTTTTTGAAGTACCTGTTTAACACTACAGGTCATAGAAATAAACTGAATGAAATTGGGGGTTTGAGCAAAAATTTAAATTTTTTAATTAATTTTTGCCTGTCACCATTTACCTGATATAAATATTCTTTTTCTATATATAAGTATCCTTATAAATATGCAGATTTATTAGTGAATTTGCCATTATGGAGATTACATTACAACACTTTTCTATTTGCAAAGTAATCTGGGATAATCTATCTGATATTACAAATCGTCCAGAAAAAATAAGAAATCATACGAAAAAAGGATGCAAGCTTCAGATTGGTCAATACCAAAGTTCAAGAAGAAAAATGAAGAGTGGTTGGAGGGAGAAATACCAATTTTCATCGGAAAGCAGAAAAAGGGTCGACCAAAAAAAAGTTACGATGAAGTTCAGCTAAGAACAAAGAGGACCAAATAGGAATCTATTCTAAATTCACATACGAATGCCGAAATAAAAGATACATTTAAAGCTTTAGTAATACGTACGCAACCAAAGGAAGTAGAAAAAGTTATAGATGTGTTACCAACAGCTTCTCCCAATCTATTACATCGGATAATCCAAAGTATAGTGGCACCGAAATCAACATCGTCCTTTACCTCTGAAGATGCTTTAGCTCTAATATTAAATTTAGGATTATCAAGAAACCAATACGATATTTTGAGGAAATCTGTTAGCGAAAAAGGATATGATATCTTTCCCAGTAGCAAATCAGTGAGAAAAGCGAAAAGTAATATTTTACAGCCTATGGAATATCACCACTCCACGCAAGGATAAGATTTTTGGAGTTCTGCTTACATCTTGCATATGATATGAAGTACAGAAATAATCCCGGGAAGGAAAATGCTACAGTAAAAAACAATTTGGAACTTCACGAATTACGAAAAGAGGAGAAGAAAAGAATTCAATTAGAATTCAAAGAACAACTCGGATTAATAATTGATAAACCTCTACATGGCTATGGAAGCTCAAATGATGGAAATAGAGCAAGACGTTTCTCTGAAAATCCGGAACTCACATCTTCAATCACAGGCATTGACTTAAATATTTTGAAGCGTTTTAAGATTATATTGGCAGCCATTAATAGCAAAAAACAAATTAATGCGGACAAATTTAAAATTTTTGCTTACGAAACTAAAGAACTACTTAACATTACATACCCCTGGAAATCAATGACTCCAACAATTGACAAAGTATTGGCTCATGGTAAAGAAATAATAGAAAATAGTATTTTGCCATTGGAAGAGCTAACACAGGAAGCGCAGGAAGCCCGAAATAAAGATGTTAAACATTTCCGACTCTTCAATACCCTAAAATGTTCGAAAATAGCGCAAAATATGGACTTAATGGAATATTTATTAATATCATCAGATCCAGTTATATATTCTATAAGAACACGATGGCTACCAAAAATCACTCTTGAAATAGAAAAAGAGGATTCCGAAGCTAAGGAAGTTAAAAATTTGCTAACGTTTGATGTTTCTGATTATTTTCAAGAAAATATCTAATAATATCTTCGATAATATATTCTTAATAAAATAAATATACGGGATATATGTATAATAAGTATGTAAATATGTAGAACAAATTAAATAAACATTACTCAAATAAAGAATTTACTACTTTATAATAACAAATATATACCTACATAATACATTAGAAAACTAAAATGTTACGTATACGCACATATGGAAATACGGAACAAAATAGTGAATTTTGCAACTTTTGACGTGACTTGGTAGTTTTGAGGCCATTATATTACTATTATTAAATGACCTATATCAACATTTTATATATCGTTGAATTGGTAAATAAGTCTATTTTTATATTCTTTTAACATTTTTAAAGTATTTGCAAAATTAGTGGAGTTGTGTTAAAAAAATTAAATTTTTTTGGATTTTCAGCTATTAAAAAAAAAAAAAATTATTTTTGAAAAATTACCAAAAATAGGTTATTGGAGCTATTTTATTGATTTTTTTTAGGAATGAAAGCTTGATTTGTGTTTTATACATTACATAAGAAATAATATTAAAAATATTATGCGAATATGCTTTTAATATGCTTTTAAAAATAGTCGTTAAAAAAACTGACTTTTAACATAAAATCTCCACTCCTGCATTCGTTTTTGGCCGGGCGGGAAGCAGTTTAGTGTTAAATCATTCTAAATCTATTTCTATAAAAAATATGGGTACCAAATTTAAAAAAGCTCGCGTGACATTTTTTTTATTAATCGATAAAAATGAAACTATTTTTTAAAATTGACAATTTTCGGCCAATGCTGAATGTAGGGTGCAAACTTAAATCAATTCAAAATTTCTTTATTAACCATTTATGAAGCCTTATCTTTTGAAATTAATAAGGAAAAAATTTTTTTATTAACGGAACTTTGAGAAAAAAGTGAATGAATTGTACTATATTTTTATAAAAAAATAGCCATTTTTCATGCCAATTTCAGAGTGCTGACTTTGAATATTTTTCACGTCTAGACGAATTGAGATAATCCAAAAATTCTTTCAGCATATTATTTTGAAATATGTAAAAATTACAGAATATTTTTAAAAAATTTTTACCTCATATATCTCCGGACTTATTCCCGAAAAACGAAAGAAAGTCGAGCCAAAAAATCAAAAATTCAAAATTCAAGCGTATATATCTTTTTAACTGCAAGAGATAACTTAGATGAGCAAGCTTATTTTTTCTTTATCTTGCCAAGCACTTTACAGAAATATAAAAATCTTTAAAATCGGACTTCATTTGTACAAGTTACGATTTTTTTTAACTTTTACATACTCGAGGTAGTCAACTTTGACACCCTGTAGCTTATCTCGTGTTATCACAGGGTGACTACAAGATGATTTTTCTGAAAGCTTAGGTCCTCCTCTACAACTCTTCCATACATTTCAATTTGATCCGACCAGTAGTTTAGGAGATTCAGATTTATTACCAAAAAATTTGCGTTTGACCCCACTGTGCGTTCGCTGGAAAAAACCTCGTCCTATTTTTATGAACAATGTTAATCAATGGGGCATGAAAATATAAAATTTTTAATTAGAAAAATATGTGTGTAATATCAGCCGGCTGGCAGCCGATTTTAAGCCGCCGCCGAAGCTTTTTAACACAAGCCGCCGCCGCCGATAAAATTCCTCGGCGCAGGTCTCTGCTCTCTAGTCAGTAAATGATAACTACAGTGGGACATCGCTAAAGAACCCCAAATGGTATATATTTTCTGGATCCTTATTGATAGGGAAGTCGATATAACGATGTCCGTCTGTTTGTTGAAAGCACTTTTTAGAAAGCCCCAGTTATGGGATATATATATTCTATACATTAAATGATAAGAAAATATTCCTTAGAATGACATTAGTAAAAATAAACAAAATCGGTCCATTAATGGCCGAGATATCGCCAAAAATTCGAAAAGGACTCTAAAAACGTACATGTTTTCGAATTTTCTAAGCCTCTATAGAAGCTAGCGACTTTGTTTTTGCAGACAAAGTTCGGAATCTTTTTGCGGAACAACATCGGTTCATTAGTAACTGATATATCGGTCAAAGCGCATTTTCGGTCTTTGTGAAGCTTCTGTATGAGCTTCAGAATTCAGAAAATTTCGTTTTTCTAATTAACCATATCGATTCACAAACAACCGAGTTATAGGCAAAAATCTAAAAACAATACTAAAAATATACTAAAAATATACACACACAAACACATAAAAAGCAAGCAGTAGTTGTTGATTGTATATATATACACACAATAATTTTTTAAGTATGTTTGGACGTGTTTTAGTTAGAAATAGAAGCATTACAATGATTTAATCTTGTTGTTGTTTTTCATATAAGCATGTATCTACATAAAAAACATATGTATGTATATAAATTTAGTGGTCATCACATAATGTAATTATAAAGTGGCCGAACATTTACAAAAACAACCATTGCTTGCATTTTGTTTGCGTAAAATCTCTGCACATAATGTCAATATGAGCTTTAATTAAAATAAGTAAATGAAGGAGAAGAAGTGTAAAAAAACGTGAAAAAAATGTTACATGCGAGGTATGTACATGAAAAAATTGTAAATCAGCTGAGCTTACGAAGTCACTTTCTTATTACACTATGTAGTCATCAGAAGCTATCAGTGTTGATGTTTTTTAAGGAAGCAACTCTTGCTATGGTAGTTTAATTTTGTGTTTACATTTTTATAGTTTGGAAAAAAATTTAAATTTCTTTTGCAGGTATAAATGTGAAAGTATGAAAGCATACTATAAGGCGTGAATTTTATTATTTGTCGGTAAGGTTCTGAAGGGTAATCTAACTTGTTGTAAATATATATAAACGTGAAAATATGAAAGCATACTTTATGACGTAATATTTGTCGACAAGGTGGAGAAGGATATAAAAGATTCGGTACAGCCGAATATAGCGCTCTAATTTGCTTTTTTTTATGAAAATCTTATTTAAATTTTCACTAAGTGAATTTAAATAATAAATAATAAAATTGTTGAGTTGTTATAAATTGTTTTTTTTTTTTTTTTTTTTTAACAAGAATCTAAAATATTATATTTTGTGAACAGTTTTTGACTTTTGTTATCAACAAAGCGTCTTATATTGAATTATTTGTAGTTAATGATATTTGTTAACTAGTAGTCAACATTTTTATCATAAACTAGCATTTAGCGCGCTGCTGCGTTAGCGGACTTGTGGGAATCTTACATACACATACCAGATATAAACGTGGTAGCTTTAATTTATTTAGAAAAAACAAATTGTATTGCGAAAGTGAAAGAAAAACTAAAAAATTAAATTATAACCCCTAACTTCCATGAAAACAATTATAATATTGATATCATCAGAAAATGAAAAATAATATACATCTCAATCGCACCTTCTAATTACTCTAATTTCATGTCTCCAGATTTATACTTCAGTAAGGAATATTAAAGGACTGGAATATGATACTACTTCGTAACCTTTTATGAATTCATCATTAAATATAACAGGGTACTAAAAAACTACTAAAAAGATATTACCCAATTAAAAAATTTAATTTCATACAATTTACAGCTATTTTTTTTTTTTTTTGAAATAAAATTATTTAAATTTTGTTCTTACATTTCACAGTACAGAAGATATAAAAAGTACCTTTTGTAGACATCTTTACTCTCCAAGACTGCAAATTTATAAAAAAAAAAATTTGGAGGATATATACAGTACAATTTCCATAGGTCATATCTCGGCGTTAACAATAATAAACTTTTTTAAATATTTTCGTTAAAAAGTAAAACTTGTAACCCTTAAATAATAGGATTTTCACAACGTACCAACGACATATTTGATATGTTTGTAATAAGGAGAGAAGTATATATGGAACATTATCGAAATTTTTTCATTTTACGCCTTTACAAAAAAAAAATTTTTTTTTTTTTTTTGATGTAGAATAAGTCTGCATTAATCATTTCGTGTAAAGTCGCGAAAGTTAAAGCGTTTTAAGTTAAACATATAAAAATAGAAGTTAATGTATAATTCTGGTAAAAATTACGTGTATTGTCAAAACCTACTGAGTTATGATGGTATTAGTGTAACATATTTTAGGGTTTCCTAGTAAAATTAAAAAAATCTTTATACTTTAAACAGCATTTTTTAAAAATTTTGCGAAAATTGCGAATTTATTACAAAGAAATATTATTTAATGTTATGATCCTTTTTTAACCCAAGTATTTTTTTTTTTGTCCATGAAATTTATATCTTTCGATATTTTTGGATGCGCCTCTATGAGTACATTTCAAAATCAAAAAGTGTAACTTTTGCGGAATTTTCAAAAAGTCCATACAATTTTTTTATTAAATTTATTTTTAATGTTCCTTCGATTTTATTGTGTAAAATAACAAAGAAACTAAGTTCGCGCAGTAATCCATGCTTTTCCATTACAAACTGTGAATGTGACTTGCGAAAAACTGGCTTTTTAGAAACTTTCGCGGTTGTTAAAAAAAAAAAAAAATTAAATTTAAAATTTTTGTCATCAATATTTGACTACTCTGTATGTAGCTGTTGAAAGTTTGTACAGCAACAAAGAAGGTATAGAATTTATCCACAAAGTCCCATTAGTTTATATAAGATTGAATGATATCAAAAAGTATAAACGCGCGAACGAAAATTATAGAAGAATAGGAGAAATTTTAGTAATTTTTAACCCTTTTTTTAATGTTTTTGAACTATGAACAACAATCATAGTGCTAAAATTTTGCATTCTATTACGTTCTTGTGATTTCAGATATGTAATCGAGTTATTTAAAATAGAATTACCACAAAACTTATTCGGGATTAAAATTAGTTTTAGCCAGGCTAAAAATTTTAATGGCCCGTTTCTTAATATCATATTTCTAGGTTAATTATTAAAAAAAATCAAAAAATACCATTAGAAGAACCAAAAGGTATTAAAAATCCCCTCTTTCGAATTTTCATTTACTGAGGATCATGTGTGTTTAATTTCATGTTTCTAGGTTCAATATTATTGGAAATTCAAAAAGTAACATTAAAAGAGTCAAAAATTACCACAAAGTACCCACATGTAGATTCTCACTCACTTAGAACCACGTATCATTAATTAAATGTTTCTAATTGATTGTTATAAAAAATTCAAAAAGTACCATTTGAAGAAAAAAAAAGTATCACATGGACCATTTATCTTTAATTTCTGCTAGATTCAATACGAAAAGTATCATTAGAAGAACGAAAAAGTACCAAAATACATAAAGTGCCATTAAAGGAACGAGTAAGTACCGCTCAAAAATATATAAAAAGTCCCATTAGACTTTCTTCTTTGGTACCATTAGAGGAAAAAAACTAATCATTAAGCAATAGTTAACTTTTACACTAGCAAATTTATGTATTGGAAATATTTGAAAAGTACCATTATAAGCAAAAAAGTACCAAGTCCCATTTTCAGCCTTGGAACCGTTCAACTTGAATTTGCACTCAAATGATACAAATCTGCATTCAATTACTTAAAAAAAATTATGTACCAAGCTATTTACTAGTTCCTTATTATGTGACTAAATGAACCAACCAATCCTACAAATTTTATTAAAATTGTCTCGATGGGTTTGAATAAAATATAATTTCGCGTTTTTACTCCATTTTGGTACTTTTTCCCCCATGGATGAGCAAAAATTATATTCCAATGAATTTAAAAATTGTAGTGAAGACCCATAATAAAATATTCTTATGAACATTAGGAGTTACCTAATAAGGAAAAGTGTTTAGATTCTTGTCCTCATCCCCTAGAAATTTGCGAATAGCCGAAGAACTAAAACATGCAAATTTTTTAACTAATTGAGTTGTCTCAAAACGATCAAAATCTTTAATCAGATTTTTCTGATCTTTGACCGTGAATATCTAGAGTAAATTACGCGTCATTATCGAAAAATTTTGACATGGAGTGTAAAACACACAACCGAAACTATATATATTCGTTTCTCTCATTCAAATTTTAGTTGAACTCTTATTTTACTGGGGTATACATATTTAGTTAAAATTTAAGTACTTAACTTTAAATTTGATTTAATAACTACTTTATTATTCGTAGTTATTGATATATTATTATTTATTTTTTTTTTTGTGGAATTCAGAAAGTTAAAGTCCAAGATGATTTCAGTTACAATAAATTATTTGTGAATGAACAAAATTAAAAAAATTTCAAAAATTATAGTCTTTTATATATCAATCGCTTTGAGCCACCTCTAAATTTGTTTCAATCAGTCTAAAACTTTGTGTTTTTAATTTTTGGGTTATTTCAGTATTTCTAGGGGTGAGACCCAGAATTTGAAGATGGCCACCCTAATATAGATACATATATGCCAATAAATAGAAAAAAAAATATTTTATGACAAAAGTACAAAAATATGTACAATTCAAAATAGACATTATGAACGAAATTTATTTGTTTTAAAATGCCATTACATTTTAATGAATAATGTCAGAAGACAAAATATGCCGATTTATTTATTTTATTTATTATAGTGTCATATCTAATAGTAAATAAAGACATATACGCTTCTCAATATGCGCTTCTTAAATAGTGGCCAAAAAAGATATGTACACCATACTTTTGCAGAAGATAAAGCTTGATATAGCGCTCATTTTTATTTTCAATTTCTTTCTTTCAGTTTTTCAAAAATATTTTGTAATAACATTTGTGTATTTATTTATTTTGTAATATGTTGGCTTATACAGTGGCTCACATTGTCAGCCGGATAATTTCATTTCAAATATCTAGAGCGTTATGGCCTAGATATTTGAAATGTTCGTGTAGAATATAGCTCTCAAACCAATTCAGTTTATTACGCTTAAGCCCTACACAATGACAGAGCATGTGCTCCACTATCTCTAGTTCCTCCACATCATCGCTAGTCCTACAAAAGTTTGACGGCCCGTGTCTCACTTGATGGTCATATTCCCTATTGCGAGGTGACCGGTAATCATACCAACAATGACCCTTAGATTCTCTCGACTCATGCCTAAAAAATGAATCGAATCTGATGGTTTGAGACTAGGCCATAACGCTCTAGATACCTTGCAGTCCATTCTACTCCTCCAAGCATGATTCGTTCTTCTTAGAATCTATTTCCTTATGGCCATGAAATATGACCCAATTGGATACCTCCACAAAAGACCGGTCCAGCTCCGAGCTCTTACGAGCTAGCTCATCGGCTTTATCATTGCCGAGAATATCGAAGTGACCAGAAACCCAACAGAGTCTTATTCTGTAGGCATCCATTAGCCTTTTAAATTCTTTCCTACACTCAAACACCAATCTGGACCTGACACAATAACTTGACATTGCCATTAGTGCTGCCTGACTATCCACATAGATAGTTACCTCAGTGTCCCTCTCAACAATCTCCTCCAGTAATCTTACGGCTTTGTAAATGCCTAGAATTTCTGCCTAGAAAACGCACATTATCTATGGAGTTTTTCCGCTCCATTTCAGAGGTCCCTACTAGGGATTTCAATAACGGGAGTAGCCTCGAAGTCAATTATAGTATCGATATAATCCGTTTGGGCGGCCGAGGATAATGTTCGACTATCAAACTTGACTTCATTGAGTATGCTAACATGCCCCGCTGTGAAGCTCCCTATTAATCGCAATTCCTTCAGTCTAAATAAGCTCCGCATAAGCATTCTTCTCACGAACTCCTCGATTTGCAAGAAGGTGGAGAATGATGTCAAGTGCTGTCTGAGATGTACTTCTCATGGCACCCGTAATGCTAATTGAAGCACATCTCTGAACTTTAGAAAGAAGGTTCCTATACGTCCCTTTTTCAACGCTTCCCACCATACCGAACATCCATAAAAGAGTATGGGTCTCACAACCGATGTGTATATCACATATACAATTAAAGGTTTTAGACCCCAGTTCTATCCTAATGTTATTAAAGGCCTTTTCTATATCGAGGAATGCGGCCAAGGTGTATTCGTTATGCAGCAGACGTTCAATAAAACTTACTGCATGATTCAGAGCACTCTCAACAGACGTACCCTTAAGATAGGCGTGTTGAGCGTCGCTGATAACCTGAGTTCCCATATTCCTCCTCAGGTACAAATCAATCTGTCTTTCTGTTGTCTTGAGTAGAAAAGACGATAGGCTGATCGATCTATAGTCCTTGGGCGTCGAGTGAGTCGTCCTACCCGCTTTGGGTATGAAAATGAAATTTACCTCTTTCCACGCCCTGGGAATATATCTCACATTCCCTAAATATATTCACGAGTAGTGAGATGTCTCTATTATTGAAATTCTGTAACATGGCCGGGAAAATGCCATCTGGACCCGGTGACTTATATGGCCCAAATGAGTTTACCGCTCATCTTACCTTGTCTCCAGTAATTACCTCCTCTATCTACCTTTATATCCAGGTGTCACCGGGTCCTTGGATAATACTCGTCTAAATCTAGACAACTCGTTGACCGAGTTCATGGATACACAGAAATTCATCCGTGATGTCCCATTCGTCCATCTTATATCCTTCTTATACTTAATGAAGCTTTTCCTATAGCAGTCTCAATCAGTCTGACCCCTCGTCAGCTTGGCTCTATTAAACAGCCTTCTAACTGTAGACCGTTAGAACCTCAGTTCCCTGGTCCACCATGTCGGCTGCCTCCGTTGACAGGAAAAATCACCGGGTAACTGAGCTCAAAGCTACTCTTATATACATCCGTGAAATTATTCACAATATTCCTCGATACCCTCAGCTGAATTCCTCCAGCCCTCAGCATCCCTCAAATCCCTATCAACTAACTCACCAAAGGACTTCCAATTCGTCCTTCTGGAGTTCCTATAAGGTTTCCTTTCAGTCTTACAAAGTCAAGACTGAAGGATATCATGCTATGGTCCGAAAAGCAATAATTAATAGCCACCCTCCAGTCATTGACAAATTTCCCCCCTTGGTTCGCTAGCGCTATATATATAACTTTTTTCCTATCTTTCGTTCTGAATGTAGGATCATTACCCCTATTACAGATATGAAGATCACAACTAGTTATAAAATCAAACACTAACTCACCCCTCTTGTTGATGCCCATGCTTCCCCATTGGTAGTGGTGAGCATTCCCATCACATCCCAGAACCATGTACGTTCCTCTCCTCCTGCTGTGCTCCGCCAAATGCTGCAGAGCAATGCCCGGTGGATCGGCCGCCTCATATGGCATGCATACGGATGTCAGTACAAGCCTACTGCCTCCAGTGACCTCCCATTGGGCAGCTATAAGGTCCCCGTCGCTAAGAGAATAAAGAAGATTAATATTCAGATCTTTCTTAACTAATATACATGTCCGTACCTTCTCCAAAGTGGACGGTATGAACAGGTTATACCCTGTGGTCCTTAAACTACATACCCTGGTGTTGTTGATCCAGGGTTCCTGGATAAGGGCCACGTTTACTTTGGAGTCAATGAGGATCTTTGTCATTTCGGTTGAGGCTACTTCACAGTGGTGCAAATTAGTTTGGGTTTATCAGATTTGGCATACCTAAACCTAATTACCCCAAAACTAAAATTGACAACTCCCCCGGTGACTCCAGCTTCTTCGGAGACTCTTGATACAATGCGAATCTGAAGTCTCTGCCTTAATAAGAAGACCTACATTCAGATTTTCCAAATATGTCAGAATGATTTCAACCTCTGGAATGGGTGGAGGAAACCATGCCTTCACTATTGGACGCAGGGGCAACTCAGACGCCAATATCACCTCAAGTTTCGCCCCCGGATAAAGAGAATCGGTCTTAGCAACTGCGTTTTTAAGAAATTTATAAATCTTTTAAATTACCGCAGTTGATAGTCTTAACTCCTTTCATCCAGTCCACGCCTTTGAAGGATACCTCGTCCGGCCTTCCTCTTACGAGGACGATCTCTTCAATGAGCTTGTGTTCAATCTGTCGCCATAGCTCAACGCTGATCCTCCCATCTGGATCAACTTTGTCAATGACGGCAGCTTGAATACAGTTCTGAAACACTGATTCCTTCGCCTTCTTCGATGTTGAGGGCTGTTCGCTTCCTAACACAGCTCTTTTAATTACCTCCTTGTGGGGCACTTAGCAGATCTGGAAGGTGCGCGAGCAGCCTTCTTGGCCACCGAGGGTTGCTGGTCATCCCCAGACCTGGCCTTTTTAATGACCCCCTTTTGGGGACCCTTAGAAGAGCTGTATGGGTTTTGACTAAAAGCGCTCGAAGTAGAAGGCCGTATGCCAGAGTGGTGTCCTTGTGGTTGCCACTGGTAGAGCTGGTCAGCCTCTGACCTACTGCCTTCTTATTTGTCGATGGCTGATCATATCCAGAACTAGTATAACCGACAATCTTTTGCGAATTGCCAGATTTGCTGCCTGGTGCATCAACAGCCTTACCCCCGGTAGTCTTTGGCTTGTCAGTCTTTACCTGCTGTTCCAGAAGGGTTGCAGATTCAGCTGGTGAGCCACTGTATATAGCTGGGTTGAATTTTACAGTCATATAAAAATAAAATTTCAATTTTCAGATTCAAAATAACAAACAAATACCCATCAAAAATTTGTTTGCTTTTCGTAATGATTACTACTTACTAGACTCAATACCTGGTAATGAGTTGTCATTATTTTTCTCATTTATCTGAGTAGTGGAATAACTAGTTATCAGTAAATAACAAGTTCTTTTAGTTCTGCAATGACTTAGTTCGCTAGAGCGACTGTGCAGCACTTAAAAGTTTGTCGGGTCAATCCCGAAATAAACCCATATTTTTTAGGAAATTATTTGAATTTTTATTGGGATTCTAAAACTGTTAACAACGCACACAAATTTAACGTATATATGACATAGTGAGAAAGACATAAAAGAAAATTTTTGCCTAGTTTCAAATTTCAGTTGAGCCAACTTTTTGTTTTTATTATTTTAGAAATTTAGTAGTATTCGTAGTATTTGTAATGGGGACCCATGAATTCGTAGACATAACCATATAAAGGTAATGAGTTTTTCCACCCAATTATAAGTAGTTGCCACCTTTTGGCAATTTAATATGTTGGCTTACTGGGTAAGTAAAGTTTTGCTGGGACAGTCGTCTTTGGAACATGAAAGAAAGTTTTTGCCTAGTTTCAATTCTTACTTGAGCCAACTTTTTGTTTTTATTATTTTAGCCATTTAGTAGTTTTGTACTATTTGACTAACTACTTAGTTTATTGTTTAAAATTCGTAAATTAGTAATGGATACCCATGAATTCGTAGCCATAGCCATATTAAGGTAAATAGTTTTTCACCCAAATTATAAGTAGATACCGTCTTTTGGAAATATAATATGTAAGAAGGTAAGAAAAGTTTTTACTGCGTAATAACAGATAAAATATTTTTTCTAAAATTTGAATACACAAAAACTAGTTGTCTGCGGCCAGATATTTCCAAATTTTAATGAAATACATTTGTCCAAAAGTTTTCCAAAAAAGTAAAGTAATTCCTAGAAAATAAGAATCTTTTCAAATAATTCAAACAGTATCTAATGATAGCGATATTCAACGGATAAATATCTAGTTGGTCATCGCTCAAATAAGAATTCAAACGGAATGAAATTTTTGAGTGATGATTATAATATTTAACAAACGATTTTCTAAGTTTTTGTATTTATTAGATACATTTTTGTGAAGACAGACGTCAAAATTTTTTTCAAAATAGGCTGAGTTTGTCAGTATTATTGCAGCGTTAAAACAAAATTGTCAGCGCTCAAGTAGAGACAACTTTGTCTTGATGTTGCTTGATAATATAGTGTCTATACTAGACAAATTTTTGTCAAGACAAAAGTCAAAACAGTGCGAATCTGTACAAGATCTCCTCAGTTAAAGAGCTGATATTTTTGCTTGTTACAACTGTCAAACCTTATATATATATATATATCTTAATTACTTAATTCGCGTTGATTTTGACATCTGTCTTGATAAAAAATTGTATAATATATACTCACTATGTAAAGGACTCTACTTTTGTTTCTGTTGGTACGTTTTACATGATTTATTGTGCAAGAGAGTGTCAAATTCACTTTTTGAAATAATTTTCTCATGCGTATATTAAAATATTATTATAAGAAGAAGGGCCAAATATGACATGCAACGAAATAAACATAAAAATTCGAATGGCATGCAATTCAAAAATAAAAAAAATTGATTTTCTTTCATGCTTCGTAGGTGCAACGCATGCACTTAAATTGTCACTTATATTACCATAATGCATATCATGTGTATTTGTCCCTTTTCATAGTGTCTACATTAGAGAATTTTTTATCAAGACAAACCTTAACGCGAATTTATGGAAAGTGGCAACAGTTTCACAAAAACAACAATATGGCGTATTCATTATTGTTTTTTATATATGCAGTTTGACAACTGTAACAACCAAAATAATAATCACGTGTTTAACTAAGGTTGCCTTGTACATATTTGCACTGATTTTGAAGTTTTTTTTTGATAAAAATCTGCCTAATGTAGACACTAGGTTATGGGACTGCTGTGATAAGATTTATGTACACAACTATCTTATAAGATGAACTGTCAAAAAAACACATACGAAGGTTTATTTGTGTGCTTGCTTGTGTATCTTGGAAATTATCTAAAACACAATGTTTTTTGTAAAATTGTTTTGTTTTAATGATTATTTTACATTTAAAATATAATTTTATTAAAATTGTGCTAAAAAATGCGAATTTCTTAAATAAAAAGTACATGTTCACTCTGTAACTTATTGAAAATAATATCTTATAAGGTTTGATAGATTTAATAAGATTTACATAATATAAACGAAATGGTTACTCTCATCTTCCGGCGTTATCTCAGATATTATATCAGCGTTAATATCAGCTGTAGACCTAGGATAATTGATAAAAATAAAAAATTATTTGTAATTCAGACAAAAATTAGACGTTTGGCTTGATACATATTTTTTCTAATATGACTCGACGTTACATTTCTTACTTGTGTATTGAATTCCCACCAGGGATGTCAAAGTTGGTACAATTGTAATTTTTTGGTATATTTCGAATCTGAAGAGTACAGTGGTACATCAATGACCAATTTGTTCAATTTATAACATTTTCTGCTGTTTTAGTTTTTAATAGATTTTTTTGTAGAAAATCTTATTTGGATGCTAAATTTTAATAATGCGAAAGGGTTTAAAAAAGTTTTAAATAAGTTAAGATAAGCCCTATGACGATTTTTTATAATCAGTCTCATCTTTGTATTAAGCTAACACCATAAAATACTTTGCATGTTGTTCACAGATTCCTAAATATTCGGCAAAGTATTCACAAGTTATTTTTATTATTATGGAGTGTGTGAAACGGCAGATAATTTCTATGGCAAAAATATTTTTACTATGATAAGAAGAGAATGTATTTTTGTTTTAACTTTGTAAAATATTTACGAAATTAAATTGTTTTATTAAAAAATTAAAAAGTAGTTAATTCTGAATATGAAGAATTTTAATGTTTTAAACACATTACATTAAATTAATAGATTTGAAAATAAATGTTATATTTTTTAATTTTGTTTAAAATTTCCAGCCTCATGAGCTAGTAAAATTTTATTCAACTATAAAAACAAATGCATTTGCATTATAAATGCAATTTTTTAAAATTTATTATTTTTGCTGATTTTAATACAAAAAGATGAATTATTTGCCTTTCTAATGACTTTTAAATCAATGAAATCGGACCTAAGCTTCAAAAGATATGTATAATTAAAATTACACATAAAGTGAAATATTTAAATTTTTTATGAAATTAAAAATGTGAATAAAATTGCAAGTTTTTTAAATTTCTGAATATCAAATGATAAATAAAAAATATTCAAAATCTCTTTCTTTATTTTGGTACCAAAAAAAGTAAAATTTTTAGAGCTGTTTGATGCAACTTAAAAAATACATTTGACATCCCTGATTCACACAGCCCTTGTATGTGAGAAGAGAAAATGTTGAATTTGTAAGAAAGGTAACTAGTTTCCGTTCTAGTTATTTTTTCTACGCTCAGCACTATATTTGTTTTTTTTTATTTTTAATAACTTTGATATATTGTAGTTTTTTTATTTTTATTTGTGGTTTAAAAATGTTTTAAGCATGCATTGCAAAGGGGGTAGATAGTACACTTAACAATAAATCACTTATGTTTTTAGAACATCATGTGTTAAACATTTACATTTGTATGTGCCTTAGGTTGTTCTAACAATCCGAGGGCGCACTGTTTTTGAATAACATTTTGCTGATATGGTAACTTTGTGCATGTATGGTATTGTCAAATGTAAAGGCTTTAATCGAAAGCTAACGGTACATGCTATAAAGCTTTAAGCTTTAAATATAATATGTGTATTTATTTTAGTACAGTATAGAAAAATATGTTATTTTGTTAAAGCAATAAAAATGTAGAAAAACTGAAAAACGGGAAAGTAAAAGAAAATTATATATAAATATAATATATATATATATATATATATATAAATAAAATAATTATTAATAAAAAGAGAAATTTCAAAAAAAAAAAAAAAAAAAAAAACGAGAAAAGTTAGTAAAAATTAAAAGATTAATTAAAAATATACACAAGAAAACATCTATACATACCTTGAATTAAGTGCGTGTGTGTGTATTGTACAAAATAAAATAAAAATATATATATAAATACATGTATGTAGTATACAAAATGTATACTTACATTATTTTTAAAATATACATAGAACATATCTTTATTTTCATACAAATCTGTAATATTTTAATTCGGCAAACGTTGCGAGGAATTTTATGCGTTTAATTATAAATAAAATAAAATTTGTTATTTGAATTGTTGTTAAACAAAAAAGCATTTGTTTTTAGTTGGTGCAGTGAACAGAAGGAAATATGTATATTAATAAAAAATTTATACATACATATATTTTATGCACATATGTATGTCTGTATATATGCATGTATGTATGTATGTACGTATGTATGTGTGTATGTACGTTCAGAAACTTTAATTAATTTTTATTTTATTTTCATTTATTTCGGTCAAAATGAGAACTGAGTGTACATAAAGATAAAACGTGATGAAGAATATTGTAATTAAATAATTTGCTTTTTATGCTGTAAAAGAGAGCTTATATGTATACATAGGTAAAAATAGTCATGTATATAAATAATTATATTTTTATTAGGAATGTTAATTATTCGATTTTTATTGGAATCGAAAAAATGCATTCGGGTAACGAAATATAAATATTTTCAATTTCATAAAATAAAAACCAGAAAATTTTGAAAAAAATTAAAATATGTATGTATACTATATATACATACATTACGGAAATTTTTTTCCATCAAAACATTTACAGGGTATCACGTTATGGACAATACTGTAGCGACATCAAAAAAAATTTTTGTGCCCTACACCACCATAGCACAGTGGGGTCAAACGCAAATTTTTTGGTAATAAATCTGAATCTCCTAAACTACTGGTCGGATCAAATTGAAATGTATGGAAGAGTTGTAGAGGAAGACCTAAGCTTTCATAAAAATCATCTTGTAGTCACCCTGTGATAACACGAGATAAGCTACAGGGTGTCAAAGTTGACTACCTCGAGTATGTAAAAGTTAAAAAAAATCGTAACTTGTACAAATGAAGTCCGATTTTAAAGATTTTTATATTTCTGGAAAGTGCTTGGCAAGATAAAGAAAAAATAAGCTTACTCATCTAAGTTATCTCTTGCAGTTAAAAAGATATTTACACTTGAATTTTGAATTTTTGATTTTTTGGCTCGACTTTCTTTCGTTTTTCGGGAATAAGTCCGGAGATATATGAGCTAAAAATTTTTTAAAAATATTCTGTAATTTGCTACATATTTCAAAATAATATGCTGAAAGAATTTTTGGATTATCTCAATTCGTCTAGACGTGAAAAATATTCAAAGTCAGCACTCTGAAATTGGCATGAAAAATGGCTATTTTTTTATAAAAATATAGTACAATTCATTCACTTTTTTCTCAAAGTTCCGTTAATAAAAAAATTTTTTCCTTATTAATTTCAAAAGATAAGGCTTCATAAATGGTTAATAATGAAATTTTGAATTGATTTAAGTTTGCACCCTACATCCAGCATTGGTCGAAAATTGTCAATTTTAAAAAATAGTTTAATTTTTTTAAATTTGGTACCCATATTTTTTATAGAAATAGATTTAGAATGATTTAACACTAAACTGCTTCCCGCCCGGCCAAAACCGAATGCAGGAGTGGAGATTTTATGTTAAAAGTCAGTTTTTTTAACGACTATTTTTAAAAGCATATTAAAAGCATATTAGCATAATATTTTTAATATTATTTCTTATGTAGTGTATAAAACACAAATCAAGCTTTTATTCCTAAAAAAATCAATAAAATAGCTCCAATAACCTATTTTTGGTAATTTTTCAAAAATACATTTTTTTTTTTAAAAATAGCTGAAAATCCAAAAAAATTTAATTTTTTTAATACAACTTCACTAATTTTGCAAATACTTTAAAAATGTTAAAAGAATATAAAAATAGACTTATTTACCAATTCAACGATATATAAAATGTTGATATAGGTCATTTAATAATAGTAATATAATGGCCTTAAAACTACCAAGTCACATCAAAAGTTGCAAAATTCACTATTTTGTACCGTATTTCCATATGTGTGTATACGTAACACTCAACTGCATTGCTTATTTTTGTTACGAGATAATAATATTTATTAATGAATTTATTTAAAGTGTTCATAATTTTTTTCTACTGAAAAGGTTTTTAAAATTACCTAAGTACATAAATAAGTATATTTTCCTTCGTTTTTTATTACATTTTTTTAAGTTTTTAAATAATTTACCTAGCTACTTAATTAATGTATTATAACAAAAATGATTTTTTTACAATCGCATAGGTACATTTTTTGACGTACCTGTTTAACACTACAGGTCATAAAAATAAACTGAATGAAATTGGGGGTTTTGAGCAAAAATTGAAATTTTTTAATTCATTTTTGTCTGTCACCATTTACCTGATATAAATATTCTTTTTCTATATATAAGTATCTTTATAAATATGCAGATTTATTAGTGAATTTGCCATTATGGAGATTACATTAAAACACTTTTCTATTTGCAAAGTAATCTGGGATAATCTATCTGATATTATAAATCGTCCAGAAAAAATAAGAAAACTCATTGATACAGTAGTACCTTTTGGTTTAACTCTTACTGCAGAAGACAGTTTAAAGCTCAAAAATTTTTATAAATCATACGAAAAAAGGATGCAAGCTTCAGATTGGTCAATACCAAAGTTCAAGAAGAAAAATGAAGAGTGGTTGGAGGGAGAAATACCAATTTTCATCGGAAAGCAGAAAAAGGGTCGACCAAAAAAAAGTTACGATGAAGAACAAAGAGGACCAAACAGGAATCTATTCTAAATTCACATACGAATGCCGAAATAAAAGATACATTTAAAGCTTTAGTAACACAAAACGCAACCAAAGGAAGTAGAAAAAGTTATAGATGTGTTACCAACAGCTTCTCCCAATCGATTACATCGGATAATCCAAAGTATAGTGACACCGAAATCAACATCGTCCTTTACCTCTGAAGATGCTTTAGCTCTAATATTAAATTTAGGATTATCAAGAAACCAATACGAGATTTTGAGGAAATCTGTTAGCGAAAAAGGATATGATATCTTTCCCAGTAGCAAATCAGTGAGAAAAGCGAAAAGTAATATTTTACAGCCTATGGAATATCACCACTCCACGCAAGGATAAGATTTTTGGAGTTCTGCTTACATCTTGCATATGATATGAAGTACAGGAATATTCCCGGGCAGGAAAATGCTACAGTTAAAAAACAATTTGGAACTTCACGAATTACGAAAAGAGGAGAAGAAAAGAATTCAATTAGAATTCAAAGAACAACTCGGATTAATAATTGATAAACCTCTACATGGCTATGGAAGCTCAAATGATGGAAATACAGCAAGACGTTTCTTTGAAAATCCGGAACTCAAATCTTCAATCACAGGCATTGACTTAAATATTTTGAAGCGTTTTAAGATTATATTGGCAGCCATTAATAGCAAAAAACAAATTAATGCGGACAAATTTAAAATTATTGCTTACGAAACTAAAGAACTACTTAACATTACATACCCCTGGAAATCAATGACTCCAACAATTCACAAAGTATTGGCTCATGGTAAAGAAATAATAGAAAATAGTATTTTGCCATTGGGGGAGCTAACAGAGGAAGCATAGGAAGACCGAAATAAAGATGTTAAACATTTCCGACTCTTCAATACCCGAAAATTTTCGAAAATAGTGCAAAATATGGACTTAATGGAATATTTATTAATATCATCAGATCCAGTTATATATTCTATAAGAACACGATGGCTACCAAAAATCACTCTTGAAATAGAAAAAGAGGATTCCGAAGCTAAGGAAGTTAAAAATTTGCTAACGTTTGATGTTTCTGATTATTTTCAAGAAAATCTCTAATAATATCTTCGATAATATATTCTTAATAAAATAAATATACGGGATATATGTATAATAAGTATGTAAATATGTAGAACAAATTAAATAAACATTACTCAAATAAAGAATTTACTACTTTATAATAACAAATATATACCTACATAATACATTAGAAAACTAAAATGTTACGTATACACACATATGGAAATACGGAACAAAATAGTGAATTTTGCAACTTTTGACGTGACTTGGTAGTTTTGAGGCCATTATATTACTATTACTAAATGACCCATATCAACATTTTATATATCGTTGAATTGGTAAATAAGTCTATATTTATATTCTTTTAACATTTTTAAAGTATTTGCAAAATTAGTGAAGTTGTATTAAAAAAATTAAATTTTTTTGGATTTTCAGCTATTTTTAAAAAAAAATGTATTTTTGAAAAATTACCAAAAATAGGTTATTGGAGCTATTTTATTGATTTTTTTAGGAATGAAAGCTTGATTTGTGTTTTATACATTACATAAGAAATAATATTAAAAATATTATGCTAATATGCTTTTAATATGCTTTTAAAAATAGTCGTTAAAAAAACTGACTTTTAACATAAAATCTCCACTCCTGCATTCGGTTTTGGCCGGGCGGGAAGCAGTTTAGTGTTAAATCATTTTAAATCTATAAAAATGAAACTATTTCTTAAAATTGACAATTTTCGGCCAATGCTGGATGTAGGGTGCAAACTTAAATCAATTCAAAATTTCATTATTAACCATTTATGAAGCCTTATCTTTTGAAATTAATAAGGAAAAAATTTTTTTATTAACGGAACTTTGAGAAAAAAGTGAATGAATTGTACTATATTTTTATAAAAAAATAGCCATTTTTCATGCCAATTTCAGAGTGCTGACTTTGAATATTTTTCACGTCTAGACGAATTGAGATAATCCAAAAATTCTTTCAGCATATTATTTTGAAATCTGTAGCAAATTACAGGATATTTTTAAAAATTTTTACCTCATATATCTCCGGACTTATTCCCGAAAAACGAAAGAAAGTCGAGCCAAAAAATCAAAAATTCAAAATTCAAGTGTAAATATCTTTTTAACTGCAAGAGATAACTTAGATGAGTAAGCTTATTTTTTCTTTATCTTGCCAAGCACTTTCCAGAAATATAAAAATCTTTAAAATCGGACTTCATTTGTACAAGTTAAGATTTTTTTTAACTTTTACATACTCGAGGTAGTCAACTTTGACACCCTGTAGCTTATCTCGTGTTATCACAGGGTGACTACAAGATGATTTTTATGAAAGCTTAGGTCCTCCTCTACAACTCTTCCATACATTTCAATTTGATCCGACCAGTAGTTTAGGAGATTCAGATTTATTACCAAAAAATTTGCGTTTGGCCCCACTGTGCATAGGTGGGGAGGGTATTATGCGCTTATTCTGATGTTTGCAACACCCAAAAATATTGGTCTAAGATCCACCATAATGTATACCAATTGGATTAGAATCACTTTCTGAGTCGATTTAACGATATCCGTCTGTCTGTCCGTTCATTCATCCATGTAAAGCTTGTAATCAAACTACAGGTCGGAATTTAGAAAATAATTTTTCATACATATACTTTATGGTCCAAGGACGAAGCCTATTGAAATTAGTTAAGATCGATTCATTATTTCACCTAGCCCCCATACAAATGTCCTCCTGGAATATATGTTTAACGTTCATAAATCCCTTACATGTAAAAAATCTTTTAGTCAAATTTTGGCACATGTAAGTTTTATATAAACATAAATCTACTATTGACCATAGTTCTCATATTAACCCTTCTTTAGAAAATCACTTTATATTTGACAAAAATCAGCTTTATATAAATAGAAACCGCAGTTCCAAACTCTAATATAAGATCCACTTCCAGAAATTTTATAATGCTTATGTATGTTTCACAGAAATATACATACCTAATGGTGCACAGTGCGCGATTCAAAAAATGAAATGGATATAATTATGGAATTTCGAAACGATTCGTCCGATTTCAATGAAATTTCACATAGTGATAGATAGAGGGTCTAAGTTTTGAGCTTGGACCATATAGACCTACAGGTTGCGGGTCCACAGGGTCACAAAGTTGGACACTTCGTGTATACAATTTTTTAAAAACGATTCTGATTTCTTATGTCTGAACAGATTTGAAAGATTTTTATATAGGAGAATTCTGTTGGTCGAAATCTCCAAAAAAGCATCATCGTATGCATATGTTATTTCTTTTAGTTTAAGAGGTATTAGGCTTCAAATATTAAAATTTTTACTTTTTAGCCTGCCTTGGTGATGTTTTTTCGCTACAGCAAGTCCATATTTCATCCGATGTTTTGGAATTTTTTTATTTCATTATCAACAAATATCATACAGAAATAAATATAGAAAGAATCTTTCTAAAAATATCTACGGAGTCGAAAGTAGGCATTTAATTTTGAACTTTGAAGAACATACAATTTTTTCGCGTTTTTTTGCCAAACAAATTTTTCTTAATTAAGATATATGATATTTATATTTTTCTGAAACATAACTCTATATTAAATTGTGTAGAAGAAAAAAACTTGTAGAAACTTTAATCGTGCGAGAACCATGGTCTCCCAAATTCGACCTATTTTTTCATGATTTTCCAATTTAAAAAACTATATTAAAATTAATTTAAAAAAACTATATATATTTTTATATAGTTTAATGTTTTGATAATATAACTTTTTGCTCCACGATATCGGCTGGGAAGATATGGCAAAAAATATAAAAAATCCCATTTTTGGAAATTTTTGAACATTTTTTGAGAAACTAAGCGTTAAAAAGTCTAAATAGTTGTAAAATTTCATTAAAAAATGTCTATTAATAAAAACTTTTTCCATTATTCATAATGAATGAGGATTGAGTTGAGATTTTGTGCTATTATTCATTTTGAATAATGCAATAAATTTTTTATTAATATAAATCTTTTAATCAAATATCAAAACTATTTAGACAGATAGGTCCCAACTTAGAAAATGATTTGTCATACACATATTTCATGGTTCAAGGACGAAGCCTATTTCACCAAGCCCCCAAACAAATGTCCTTCCGGAATATGTGTTTAACGTTGATAAATCCCTTAAATATAAAAATATTTTAATAAAATTTGGCACATATAAGTTTTATGTAAATATAAATCCATGTGCCGAACTTCGGGAAGATCGGTCCACAATTTTCCATTTCTGAAAAATTTTTAAAGTTTTTAGAAATTTTGTCTTTTTTTTCAAATATACATAAACATTTTTACAATACGAAATTTTGTTGAAGACATTTTGAAAAATATCGAAAAAGAATTGAGTTGAGATTTTGTGCTATTTTGGGCCGTTCGGCCTCTGGGTGTAGGCGTGAATGCGCCACCCTTTCCAACCTAACCTTTGTGCTATTATTTATTTTAAATAATGCAATATAATCTTTATTAATATATATTTTGAATGAAATTTTACAGCTTATTAGACCTTTTTACATTTATTTGAAACTGAGGTTATTTTTTTAGATTTATCAACGGGAATCCCGTAATTCTCATAAATCTTTCAAAAGTTTCCAAAAATGGAATTTATTACTTTTTTGCCATATCTTCCCAACCGATATCGGAGAGCAAAAATTTCTATCAAAAGAGTGAAGGCACGTTAAGCTATGTTAAAATGTATTTCTTTTTTTTTAATTTCATTTTTGCGATTTGAGAAATTAAGGCAAAAATTGGAAAACCTTCACTTCCTATAAAGTTATCTTTCAGAAAAGAATAATTATTATATATGTTCCTTAAGAAAGTTTTTAAATAAAAGAAAAAGAATGTAACCACTTTTTTTGCAAAAAAAAAAAAAAAAAAAAAAAAACGGAGAAAAATCGACTTTTATCCAAAATTCAAATTTAAAAGTCTCTAACTTTTGACTTCGTAAATATTTTTCCAAAATTCTCTATAGAATTTTGCTATTTGTTGTTAATGAAATAAAAAAAATTTGCAAAAAATCGGATGATATTTGGACCCGCTGTGGAGAAAAAACTTTACTAAGCCAGGCAAAAACGAAAAAAATTTAATTTGTGAAGCCGAATACCTCCTAAACTAAAAGATATAAAAATCTTTCAAATCGGTTCAGATATAAGGAATCAGGATCGTTTTAAAAAAATTTTATACCCGAGGTGTCTAATCCTGTGGGCCCGCCCCTTGTAGGTCTATATGTTCCAAGCTCAAACCTTAAACTCGCCTACCCCTCTGTATCACTATTTGAAATTTCATTGAAATCGGAACAACCGTTCCGAAATTCCATAATTATTTCCACTTCATTTTTTGAATCGCATTTTAATACAGACAAAAATAGGTTACTATTCTTTAAAGTTTTTTATTTACATATGTATAAAAGATGTTTGAGCCTGTTCTATGTGAATATTTCTTAGAATGTGTTTTACTAATAGTTGAAAATGTTGTATTATTGAATTATTTTACAAAAATTTTTAGAGAAACTAATAAATTTCGAAATTTGAATAAAATTTTCAACATTATTAATTCCATAGTAGAATTCCATTTCAAAAAAAAAAAAAAAAAAAAAAAATGTTCCCTTATCCTTAATAATCAAATTAACAAAATGATAATAAGGTAATTCGATAAAAAAAACTAACTACAAATATTTATTTTATTTAATTTCATGGGAACAAAAAGAAATATTTTTATACAAAAGAAGATTTCTAAAATCCATATTTGAAGCATGAACGCGTATAAGAGCGAATGACTCCGATTTTTCAAAATGTTTCTTTTTTTTTTTTTGCATAATATTACTTTGGCAACCAATTTACATCTAGTTATATAAAAATAATTTTAAAAAATCCGTCACTTCACTGAAAAAACGATTTTAAAGGCACGAATTTTTTTAATTTTTATTTTTATTTAGATTTTTTGGTGTTTTTGAATAAGTGGAGTACAATCCAAATTTATTTATATTTACTCATATCGCAAAAAATGTATTATCTTGTGAGCTTTAAAGCTTCAAATTAAGTATAAATAAAAAAGCATATATCCATCATTTTAATAATATTTTGATGCGATTATGTTAATAATTTCAGAAAATTTATTCGGAAAAACAAGTAAACATGTAGTTGGAAAAGTCCGATCAGTTGATCCCGTAAGTAGGTCTTATATGGGAGCTATGGTCAATTATGGACCAAAAATGATAAAATTTTTCACCAGGTTTTCTACTCATACAAAACTTATTGTCGTCAAATATTATGTACTTATGTACTTTAAAATAATTTTCTGAAGAGCGGCTTATAAGGGAGCTATGGTCAGTTTTCTATCGATCTTCGTGAAATTTGGCACACTGATTTCTGCTTACATATAGCACACTTGATCCTAATTTTAATGAAATCGTGAATAAAGCATTAATAAATATAAGCCTGTATTTCATTTTAAAATATTTTCAGACGCAAAATTTGGTATGTTTCGGTATGAATTTTTTACTGATACTTTGCATAGAGATAGATGCTTAATAAATCTTGCCAAATATCGAAAAAAGTTAAGAAAATGATTAAGTTTTATGATCTTATGAAGTTTTTATCGACTCCTGTAAAATTTTCTTTATTGTTTATACGCCCTTATACGCGTTCATGTTTCATTTATTGAAAAATCTAATCAGCAAATTATGGTACCCCTTCTAAAATAAATATGAATGTTAATATTTCATATTCCCTTCTTTAGTCCCACTTTTCCTCTATTCTGACAAAAAATAAAATTTTCTCCCTTTTTCCCTTCGCTTTAAGTTTCTTTGAAAAATTCACTATATAAAAAGTAACATGAATATGTATAGGAAAATAGCTAAATCAATTTATTATTATATAAATATTTATTATTAGTATTTAACCTGTTAATGTGTTAAAACGGAATGTACGGTGCTGAGAACAATTTACCAAATATCAAAATTTTATTGAACGATATGTGATTTTAATTTGTTAAGTTAATTTGTTAAGTTATGTACTCTAAAAGTGAAAAAAGGAAAAATTGAACTATGACTCCCATACAGTGTTGCCAACTCTTAGTGACCAAATCTGGCTAAATTCATGGGAAAAAAAGGCTAAAAAATTTCTGAAAAGTTTTAATTAAAAAACGCAAAAATAATCAAAAAGCTAATATAATTCATTAAAAAATGCTAAAAATTGATATATTAAATTAAAAATGTTTAATGGCTAAATTGATTTTTTCGGGCTAAATAATATTAAGAAGTGTTAAATATAGCCCAAAAATGGCTAAATTGGCATACTTCTCCCATAGGAACAATTATAATATTTGTGGCTTCAGAAAATAAATAACAAATATCTTAATCGCACTAATTTCATACCTCCAGATGTATATTTAAATGAGGAATATAGGAATCCGATATTGTACCACTTCGTAACCCTTTATGATTTCCTCATTAGATAACACAGTAATAAAAATCTACCAAAGTATAGATTTCTTCCAAATAAAAAATTAAATTTCATAAAATTTTCCAAATCTTTTGAGAAAAAAATGAAAAACTTTTGTTTCTACTTTTAAAGATATAAAGAACATCAATTCTACCCGTATTTTCCTTATAAGAAAAAGTATATAATCTTTGTTGTAT
Source organism: Protocalliphora azurea (assembly GCA_932274085.1). Lineage (NCBI taxonomy): Eukaryota > Metazoa > Arthropoda > Insecta > Diptera > Calliphoridae > Protocalliphora > Protocalliphora azurea. The sequence goes on from OW026520.1 coordinate 54,218,432, forward strand.
TCTCATTAACTCTAGGTTAATTATATAAAAAATAAAAAGTACTCTTGTGAATCCTTACTCAGAACCGTGTATTAAATTTCATTATTATATAAAAATAAAAAAAGTACCTTTAGAATAAAAAAAAAAAAAAAAAAAAAAAAAAAAAAATGCAAATTTTATTCATAAATTTGAGTACATATTTTCGAAATGCTTATAATTATAATTTATGCACGTATGATAAAATGATTAATGAGGAATTAATAAATGTAAAGATACCAAAAATGTATATAATTTTACTATATATTTTTAAAATATGGTGTTTTTCAGAAAATTACCTCGTGTGACGAAATTTACTGGTAGAATGTCACATTTTTTGCGATACCTTTAAACACATATCGAACTATCTAATTTAATTCGCAAATTCGAAATCAACAACCAAATTTTTTTACTAGCTAAAAAAGTTGAACTTTTCTTCCAAAATTGATTACTTTCGAGTACGTAGGGTAAAAGTTCAAAACTTTTCAAAATTACACTTATACGCTTTCTTAAGGTCCAGTCTTTTAGAAAATGTCAGAAAATGTTAAACTCTTTTAATAAAATTAAAAAAAATAAATGAGTATATAAAGGTACTCTTTTGTAAAAAAAATTGCAATATTTGAGACTTTCGATTTAAAATTGTTTTTTTGAGTTATCGAATTAAGATAATTAATTTTTTTAACATTATTTAGAAAATTATAGATAATTTCACCATATTTTAAACAAAATTTAGAGATTTTAATTCAAAAAGTTATACACCAAAATTTAATTTTGAAGTCAAATATCTTTTAAAAAATAGGATATAATTTAGTATAGTATGTTTTTACGTTGTATTGCTTAAAAATTTGAAATGTAAAAATATATAAAATCGGTTCATATTTGTAAAAGTTACAATCTCCGATATGTTTTTCACTTTCGAGGTGGTTAACTTTGGCCCAGTGTAGCGCCGTACGTGCTAGTCGAAAATATCCGGACTTATTACCATTTATTTTTCAATTGGCCTTCCCCCAGTACGTTATAGTAGTTAAAAACTTGAGAACTTGAAATTTGTAAAGCAATATATTATACAAATGAAACTTAAGAAAAAAAAAAAATTCCCCAAAATTACGTCTTTGCCCGTAGGTTCAGTTTATTAATGAAATATTGTCTACCATAGTATGGTTTATGTCCTAATTTAAAATATGTTAAAATATTAACAAAAATGGATCAGGAATAACAACTAAAAATGTAGGTTTAAAAATATATTTTTCTCAAAAATTTTGTAGTCTTTAAAAAAAAAATGTAATTATTCTTATTTTAATTCTTTTTGAATAATTTATCCTTGAACGTCACCACTATATCAACTTCTAATTAAAAAAATTTAATGACTTAAAAGTATCCATTTTTGTATTTTTTAATTTTATATGAAAAAATTATCATTTTGTTAAATTTTACTCAAATTTAGTAGGGTTTAGAAAAAAAATTGGATAATATGATTTCCATATTTTTTTATATGATATGAATTAAAATCTTAATATTTATCACCATAAAAATAGTCGTAAAACGTAACTTTTTCTATGTAAAAATTCATAATTTACGAACCGATTTTATTTTAAAAGATCGGAAAGCAATGAAAATTTGCCTAAATAAGTTTTTTTTTTACATTCTGATTTTCATTGTAATACAAAATTTTAATATACTAAATAATAATATCTAAATAAATTTACACATTTTTGGTTAAAAATAACAAAATGACCTACATGTTTTTTTTTTCATTTAGTGCTTCTTTATTTCCTAATTTTCCCTTAATACAATCTTTATGTAATCTACTTCTGTTAATCTTGCAAACATGTTAAAATTGCAAACATCTTTTTAAATCCTTGGTTCAGAATTTATAAAAAAATTAAGTAAAAAAATACAGTTTTGAAGATATTATTATATCGAAAATTATTTGACGTCAAAAGTGAAAGAAATTTATTTTCCCCATATCAGAAAATATTTTAATAATTTAAAAAATTTGATTTTTGATTTGAAATTAGCGGACAAATTTACATATCAGTTCAAATTTTTATGACTGTAGGACATCTCCTATTTCTTTCCATTTGTCTATAGGCTCGATTCACCGTGCCACGTAAGTTTAATTTCATGTTTTTAAGTACAAAATACAAACAGTAAAATTAAAGGGATGAAAATGTACCAGCAAGTCCCGCTTTTGTGGATTCTAACTATTATTTTTCACGGGAAATCCCGGGATGGGAATTATTCCTAAAATTTGTAAAATTATTTTTGACTTTCTCAACAACGAATCTTACTTCTGAGTCATTCCATTTAAAACCAACACGAAAAATTACAAATTTGAACTTTACCTCTCCGAATTTAATGATATTCGGTACAATCATTATACTTATCAAAATTAAGACTCAAATATCAATTTATTGACTCCTTGGTGCTTAAGAGAGTCTCAAGTATTTTACTTTGATAGTAAAAAAAAAATATGTTTTTTATATTTTATTATGTTAATTAGATGTACTTTGTTAAAGTAAACATGTGGTGTATATCCAATTGAAAGTGGTAACGCGGAAGAGTTTCGCTTTAATGGAGTACAAAACCCAGTGTTGCTAATTAGAATTTAGGAACCTAATTTAAATGTTTTTTTCAGTGATAGCTTTTCGAACTAGGCATATATCAATATTACCGGAATTATTGATTTTTAAATCATGCAGATAACGATTAAATAAAACTTTTACTTGTGAATAATCTATGTGCATATGTTTGTTAATACATATGTGTCATACATAAAAAATATGTACTTTAAAATATATCTTTAATGATATGTAACATTACTTACTCATTAACTGCTTTCGAAATGATATTTTTAATCGAACTATACCCCTACTTTTAGATCCTTTGGTGTTAACTGTATTCCTCCTAGGACATGTCTATGTTAAAGTGACTTGTCACTTTAACTAAATTAACTGGTTTGTCAGGTGACTGACTCAATGTAACCAATAAAAGAATTTCCATAAATTGACGTTTTTGAACTACAAACTACATCAAAACTTTTTGGACTTGGCATATATGTACGTTTATGGTTTTATTAAATTTGTAAAAAATATGTTTTAAAGCTAATAATTAGGAATGAAATAACACTAAAATACATATCTAAATAATTATAATATTAATTTATAAACATTAGTAACAAAAATATTCAATATAATAAAAAATCATTTTAGTAGTTTTTATTATATTGGGGTATTATGGATTTGTGCTAATGTTCGTAACGCACAAAAATATCGTTTATGTACACCAATTTATTCGGAATCACTTTACGAGTCGATTTTACGATGTTCGTCTGGCTGACTGGCTGTGCATGTAAACCTGGTGAACAAAGTACGACGAAGTTTATTGAAATTAGTTCTATCAGTCATTATTTAAATAAAATTCGACATAAATAATATTGACAGAAGCTTCAATCAGTATTCCAAATTTTATGAATATCAGTCCATAATGGACAATTGTACCCATACAAGGCCCACTCCCCTAAATCATTTAACGTACATAAATCACATAAATTTTTGTTTCATGATAATATTGAAACAAATGTGTGGACGGTGCCAGATTTTATGAGGATCGATCCATAATTGACCACAGCTCCCATATAATATGTATAATAGTGTAGGGTATGGTCGGTCTAGACCGACTATAGCTTTCTTATTTGTTTTTGGTTTACATTTATTGTGGTCCTAATCTAAATATTCAGAACAACTTTTTACCATTTTAGATTAAAAACGTATTTAACATACTACACACCTAATTTTGTTATAATTTTTTTAATAATTAAATCAGAAATAGTTTCATTTTACAAAAAAAAAAAAAGAAAAAAAATCTTCAAACAAAAAATATTATAAAATATTTTTTTCAGAAAAAACTAATTTTCATCGCTTTTGAAGTAAAAAAGAAAAAAAAAAAAAATAAAATATTAATTTGAATTTTGTAAAATAAAGGAAACTTTTTATAAAAAATAAATAAATTCATTGTTGATTTTCATTTAACTTATTAATAAAACCAACAAATTGGATGTCGAATAGTCTGCAAATGGAGATTTCAAGAGTCGCTGTAAAAGTACCACGATTTTGGCGCTCGGACCCTTTGCTGTGGTTTAAGCAAATGGAATCGTAATTCATAATGGCTGGTGTTACTCAAGACTCTACGAAGTTTCAGACAATTGTGGTATCAATAGAGCAACTTTCTTGAAAAACTACACGATATAAACATCAACCTTCCATCAGCGGATAGAAAGCCATCGGACTTCTTAAGTCAAATTCGTTCCTTAGCTCAAGGTAAAGTATCGGATGATATTTTAAAACAACTTTGTACTACCATCACAAATGAAAGTCATTCTCTCTATCAGTGAAGACCGCTTAGAAAAACTAGCTACAATGGCAGATAAAATTTGTGATTATTCCGACACAGAAATCAATGCAATTTCGACGACAATTGAAAGTCGCATGAGCAGACTTGACAATATTGAACGTCAACTGGAAAGTCTATGCAGTAAAATGGAATCTTTTGGAAGATTAAGAAGCATGAACAGAAAGTCAGGTAACAGTAATCATTCTAATTCCAAAAAAGATAAATCTTTGTGTTGGTATCACTTCAAATTTGGAAATAAAGCTAAGAAGTGTGTTACATCCTGCAATTTTAACCAATCAAACTAGGAAAACTAGATGGCACTCTATCTTCGGTGACGGATGGAAGCAGCAAAAAGCTATTTCGCCTGTTTATTCGAGATGTTAAATCCAGGTCGATTCGGAAGCTGATGTTTCCATAATTCCAGTATCGTCCCTAAATTACAAATAATCACCAAGTTCTCTCGTTTTATATGCAGCAAATTACTCAGCATTTGAAACTTTTGGAACTAAATCTCTTACTGTGGATTTGGGATTCAAACGCAAATTCACGTGGAAATTGTTCATTGCTGATATACAAAAGCCTATAATTGGATCAGATTTCTTAGGCAACTATGGTCTACTCATTGACGTTAAAAACAACCAATTGATTTATGCTAAGTCGAAGCAAAGTTCCAAAGGTATTGTTGATAATAAATAAAAAATAACGTGAATAAAACCATTAGCACCTTCATCTCCATTCTAATCACTTATATGGAATATAATGATTTTTCAAAAATTAATTTTCATTATAAAGCAAAACATTCAGTTCAACATTTCATAGAAACTACAAACTGTCCTCCAGTATTTTGCAAGCCTAGATGTTTTTCACCTGAAAAGTTACTAATAGTAAAAAAAGAATATGTCATGGAATATGTCACCCTTCCAACAGAAACTGGACAAGCCATTTGCATATGGTTAAGAAGTCCAATGGTGAGTGGTGCCATGCTGTGACTACCGTAATTTAAACGTCCGCAAATTAAACGGTAACAGGTTGCTACGCAGTTCCATACATTCATGATTTTGGCATGCTTTTTTATGGTAAGAAAATATTTAGTAAGGTCGATTTAGTGAAAGCGTACCACCACATTCCAGTCGCAGAAGATGACATTAAAAAGACTGCAATAACAATTTCGATAGGCAATTTTGAGTTGCCACGTATGACATTTGGTTTGTACAACGCTTGTGCATGAGGTTACAAGAGAGTTGGAGCTGAATTGCTTCAGAAAACGAACAAGAGCATCAGAAACATTTGAGAAGTTTATTTGAAAGACTGCGTCAATGTGGTCTTACCATTAATTTTTCGAAATGTGTATTTGGAGTTTCACAACTTGAGTTCCTTGGTTATTTGATAACGACTTTCCAGTCGTGTTGAGGCTATTTTGCAGAATAAACAACCAAAAACTGTCAAGGAGCACAAGTGTTTTCTAGGTATGGTTAACTTCTATCGTCGTTTCATACCAAGAATACAAGCAGTCGAAAGATGTAAGCAACAACTTGCTAATACAGCACTATTAAGTTATCCAAAAGAAAATGTTCCTCTTCTTTGTGTGTTGATGTTTCGGATACCGCAATGGGATGTGTTTTACAGCAGTTTGTAGAAGATGAGTGGAAACTTCAGGGATTTTTTTCTAAAAAGTTGAATAAAACCCAAATTAAAGTGCATATGACCGGAAACTATTGGTAATATTTTTGGCATATTAAAACTTTTTCAATATATTTTGGAAGGTCGTCAATTTTTAATTTTTACCGACCATAAGCCACTTATTTTCGCTTTTAAACAAAATCCAGATAAAGCTTCTCTCAGACAGTTGAGACAGTTAGATTACATTAGTCGGTATACAACAGACGCTCGTCGTATAAAGGGAAAAGACAATGTCGTGGCGTACACTCTCTCCCGTCCGCTTTTACTCCCGGTTTGGAGTACCAAAACAAATAATACCAGACCAAGGTAGACAATTTGAAAGTAAATTATTTAGAGAACTTTCAGCAAAAACAAAACATATGTAAGCGATCAACTTAAGAATTGTGAGTATGTTTTCGTCAGGTGTGATGCAGTTAAAAAACCGTTATAACCACCTTACAATGGACCATCTAAAGTTATTTCAAGAAGAGATAAATTTTTCAAAATAATAATGAATGGAAGAGAAAATGTTATTACAACAGACAGATTAAAACCATATTTTAATTTTACAGATTCCCAAGATGACATGAACAAGTCTAAGAAAACAAAAAGAGTTCGATTCGCTGTATGATAACGCTGGAGTGGGAGTACTAAAATACTACAAAAAAAGGGAAACACTTCAAACAGTAAATGTTATAAAATAACTTTTTTTTTTTAGAAAAAACTAATTTTCATTGCTTTTGAAGTAAAAAAAAAAAAAATAAAATATTAATTAAAATAATAAGAATAACAAATTCGTATTAATCAAGGGAATTTCTAGGGATAAATTTAATATTTTTTTTGTCAATTGGCCACTAATTCCACTACATTTCAACAGCGTATTCACTAAATTAATAATTGTAACGAATTCATATATATTTATGTGAATTTCTGAAGGCGAAGAGACACTAATTGCATTACATTTAAATTGTGAAATCACTAAAAGGAATGGTAGTATAAAATTCATATGTAACACGAGATCAAATTTCTGAGTTGATACTTTTAAAATTCTCAATGGCAATTTTATGCATTACATGTAAATATAGAAGTAGCAGTTTAATTTATGGAATTATGTTTTCTAATTAAAACATTTAAATTCTTTATTACTAATTTCACTAGCGAAATGTAGTGCAGAAGGTGATCGTTTAGCAACCATCTGCACTACCAAAAGTAATTAGTGAATCGTTTAAGTAGTTATATTGGTTATTGCAATGCTTTATATATATATATATATATATATATATATATATATATATATATATATATATATATATATTTAAAAAAAACGACATTTTAGAAAGATATTTACAAAATATTTGTAAAAAATGAATTTGGAAGCTTTACAAAGTCCAAAAATGCGTTTTGACAGATATTTCAGTTAATAATGAACCAATTTTATTCATTTCCGCAAAAAAGTTCCAAAAAAAGATTAAAAATTTTCTGTGCAAAAATGAAGTCGCTAGCTTATTTAGGGGCTTAGAAAAGTCGAAACAAATATGTTTTTAGAGGTCATTTCGGTTTTTGGCGATATCTCCACCATTAATGGACCGATGTAGTTGATTTGCCATTCTAAAGAATATTCCCTATAATTTAATGTATGAAACATATATATCCGATAACTGTGTCTTTCTAAAAAGTGATTTCTACAGACAGCCGGACATCGTTGTATCGACTTCCCTATCAATAAGAATCCAGAAAATATATACTTTTTGGGTTCTAAGACGAATATTGTAGGAATTACAAAGAGAATGACAAACTTGTATATTATACACTTTACACCTGTGGTGAAGGGTATAAAAAGTACCACAAAGTGCCTGCTTATGAATTCTTACCAACATAGATATATGTTTAGTTTCGTGTTTCTTTGTCCAATATTGCAAAAAAGTATCATTAAAAGAATGAAGAAGTACCATTATGTATTCTCATTCATTTAGGACCATGTATCTTTAATTTCATATTTCTAAGTTCAGTATTATTAAAAATGCAAAAAGTACCACAAAGTCCCCCTTGTAAATTCTTATCCACATAAGACCGTGTATTTTTAATTTCATGCTTCTGGGTCAATTATTACAAAAAATTTAAAAAGTACCATTAGAAAAACAAAAAGTACCAAAAATTCTCCTCTTGTGAATTCTCACTCACTTAGGTCTGACTACATATACTTAAGTTCATGTTTCTATCTTTAATATGGTATAAAATTCATTGAACTTAAATAAAACGTAATTTCCCGCTTTTATCCCATTTTTGGAACTTTGTTTCCCCGTGGATTTTACAAAAATTTTATTCCGATGAATTTCTAAATTGTAGTAGGATCCCATATTAAAAGACGCATATGTATATGTCAATAAAAGGAATAAAATATTTTATGAAAAAAGTATAAAAAAAAAATTTAATTTTTACCCTTAAACGTTCAAATTTCCAGTGCCACAGCAAAACAATGTAAAACAATTGTTTTTAATTTTTAATAAACCTGAAACATTGGACGGATACGGCGTGTTTTCAGATAGTAATATATTCAACAAATTGGTTGCACTTTTTACCGAAATGTTTCAGTTAAGATACCACTCTTTAAATTTTTCATTTAAACATTATTGGACTTGATTTCAAATGAAGGATGTTAGTAATTTTCTAAATTATCTGAAATATGAAACTCAATAAGGTCTTGGTTAGCACTGTTTTGAAAACTAAAAACTTTCACATTAGACGCAGTATCTAAATTTTCTTTTTGTTGTCATTTCTACTTATTTATTTTAAGATACGCTATTTTTGTTTATAAATTTTGTTAGCATTAAATTACTTAACACAAAACTGATGTAAGTACATACATTTTTTTAATTTTTTGAAACTTTTACACTTTTGCGTGGCATACCTAGAATAATAATATTATTCGATAATATTTGACTTTTAATTTTTTGTGCACATTTAACTATTTTGTTAATTAATATAATAAATGTTCATATCTTTTCTTCAAAATTAAGAGTTAAACAAATAAATAAATAAATGAAAAAAATCATTTTAAAAATGAAAAGAATTTCAGTATACAATTTTAAGTAATTCTTTGTCAAACGTCCACAATTTTTGATTTCTTTGCATTAATTCGAAAAATTGTATCGTACCTTTAATGCAGAACTAGTTTTGCTTGAAATATTTTTTGAAAATATAAAATAAAAATAAAAAAACAGATATTAGAATTTTTTTTATATAAATTTTTGGGGTGTTATTATAGTTCGTGTTTCCTTTTTAATTTGTACGTACCGTATACTCCACAATGGGGCAGAATCGAAAATTTTTGGAAATAAATCTGTAACTTCTGATCGGCTGGTTGGATTTTCATGAAATTTGGTATAGGCATAGCAGAGGAGTGTGCAATGTTAAGTTTGGAAGGGGGGCACAACAAACCCCTCAGGGGCGGAGCTAATGGGGCTCAAAGTTAGGTAGCTCTGACAAAAAATTTATAATCACTTGCCAAATTTTTGTTTCTCGTCCTCCAATTTGAAATATTTTTATATATTGTTGTAGGCCCTGATAGACCTATAAAGGACATGTCCTATTTATCTCTTATAGTTTTCGAGTTATTTGCGTTTGAATTTTTAAGCACCATAATTCTGCATATTCTTGGTCCAGTTTTTTTTCATATATATCCGACCAATTTTATTAGTTTCTTAAGTAGTTAAAGAACAAAATTATCTATTAATTTAAAATAATAAAACAAACAAAAATGTCTATTTTAACTTAATCAATATTATTATTATTATTATTATTGCGATTTATCATCTTCCTTAATAAATATTCTATTTCTAACACGATTTTTTATTACTTATTTACATTAAATTTATGTAAACAATTTTTCTAATATTTTAAACTTATACTACTTATTTTCTATAAAATAATCTGTTGTATCTGTATACATATCTAAAAGTCTTCAGTATTTTGAGTTGATAAAGGCTCATAATAAATCCAACATTTTCTCATTGATGATAGTACAGGGTCTGATGATAACAATAGGCTATTAAAAATATCCTCGTTTTGTGACGTTCTGGAGCATTTCCTGGAGCTGAATAATTGAACGTGCTTAAAATCTTTGTTTCTTGCTCCTTGAGCCTCTTCTGTAAGCTCTCCAAGTGGAAGAATATTTCATTCAATTATAATTTCGCTATGGCACAATAGTTTATGTACTCTTGGTGTCATTTCTTTCTATGGATATAGAGAATCAAGTAGTTTAGATATTTCTGTTGCATATTCTCCAAATCGAGCAGAGTTAATTTTGTGCTTACTATTAATTGCCATTAATAGTATGTTAGTTGTTTCAAGTAACTCTTTATTAATACCAGTTATTTTTGATGTAGCTTCGAAATTGCCGAAAAACCTTTTTGCTGTGTTTCCATCATTTGTACTACCACCAGTCGGCAGAGGTTTGTCGATGTTTATTCCCGTCTCTTCTCTGAATTCATCCTGGATTCTACTTTTCTCAGATATTCTAAGTGTTTTTAAATCCTCATTGTTTCTGGTAGGTTTGTTAAATTTTCTGGCACACTTCTATACTTTAAATCATATGCTATGTGCAGAAAATTCTCCATGAACCGTATTCTGGCGTGAAGTGGAAGACAGAAGTTCTTCATTAATACTCCTTGCTTTACGAATATCCGAAAATTGTGATTTCGTCTAATCACATAGTAGGCATTTCCAAAAAGAAGATGTTTCCGTAATGGCATTACTAACCTTTTCATCAATCATTGTTAGACTAAGTTGAAAGGATATGTCTAATGTGTATTGGTTTATGGTTATTGAAAGAGGTTGTAAATCTTTTATTTCATCTTTAATATATTGCACTAAATCCTTTGTTGTCTTCGACTCCCTTGTGTATTCGAATCAAATATTGTTTCGATCCTGGAGTGGTGTTAAGTCATATGTCTTCAAATGAGTTTTTACACTTTGATAAAGATTGCTTTAAGGAATAAGATCGCATTCTTAATGGCACCAAAGATGCTATAAATACGCTTTTATAATCCGCCATTTTCTTACTTCCACTAGCATGTTTGTTTTCCGGAAGGGTGATAGTCCGTCACATCCCCACTTACAGATTAATACAACGTCGCTGTTATTTATTTTTTCCAACTGATCTACAGAAAAATCTGCAACTATCCTGGTAGCTGTATTCTCAAGTAAAGAAGATAGCTCTACACATGCTTCCTTTTCGGTAACCGAAATAGATGGTAAAATAGTTTGCTTTTTTTCTTGAATATCCTTGTATGATGGTAGAATTGAGTGTCCCTTCCAAGCAGAGCTTTTCTTAAAATTTGATATTTGTTTCGGCTGAGGTCCAGTTCAAGCTTTAAAGCAATTGCTGCTTTCTCTGTAAAATTGGATTGTGATGTTGGAGTAGGTACACTTTCGGCAATCCGTTTAAGACGTTTTGGTGATGCAGTTAGCAGTATTTTAGCAATATTAATTGCACTCTTAGGTTGCTTTTCCTTTTTTAACATTTCTTTGAATGTATCAGAAACTTCTTCATTTAAAATTATAGTAAGCTTATGGGCCAGTTTTTTCTTCTTAGATCTTGTACTTAAATCATCATGTGTCTTGCAGGGTGCTCCAGTTGATACTTTGCACCCCGATATTTCTATATCAGTATCCATCCAATCGGAATGTTTAATTTTTAACCTGTTAGTACGCTGATTCAAGGACTTCATTTTTACGTCATACAACTTTAAAAAGATCTCCATCTGAGATTTGCTAATGACGTCGACGTTTGCATGATATGTAGTTTTTATGAATTCCACTATAGCTTCTAAACGATTAAGACCATTTTTAGATAAACTCCACAGAACATAACACAATTGTTCATGTTTCAATGTAATCACCATGGTAATCAACTTCGTTATGATGTTGATTAGGATTAGCTGCGCATTTATATATAACTATAGATATATAGGTATATATATTATTCTGTGAATTTTCATTAGGTAAAATATCTGAAAGAGTCAATTTGGAAGAGTACCTGTACCGAATTCATTGATATTATATGTTGCTGTTAGGTATCACCGGAAAGGATATTAATTGAGCATCAGTAATAGATAAATGCTGCAGCTAGGTATCACCGGAAAGGATACCTGTACATTGCCACTAAATCATAAATATATAAATTTTTAACCATCACCAATAGATAAATACATTTGTTAAATTTAAGTCAACATCTGTAAACTAAAAAATACTTATTGATTAAGTTAAAATAGAAATTTTTTGTTTGTTTTGTTATTTTAAATTCATTAATATAAATATATGAATGCTTAGAAAAGGATAAAGATTTACTTAAATTTGGGAAATGTGGCAACCCTATTAAAAATAAAAAAAAATTTATTAATTATTTTTATAAAAATATTTTGTGTAAAAGTATACAGAAATATTCATAATTTTCTAAGTAATTATTACCGCAAAGCTAAAACCAAAAGTTGCAAGTTTGTAAAAATATAGTCATATACAGAACAAATGGGAAATATTAAAGTTTAAATTTGCATATTTCTGAAATGAGGCATGATATTAACTTTAATCTTTTTGCGAAAGATCGGAAATTATATATGCTAAAGGATAAGCTTAATTTGGATTACATGTTTTTAAAATTTCTTTCGCTATTTAGAAATAAACCAAATAAAAGGCCCAAGTTGGAGTTTTTGGAGAAAATAAAAATTTTTTAATTGTAATAACATATTTGTTTATAAATATATCTTAATGAAATTTGCAGTAAATGTGGATCTTATTAATATAAATAAAAGTGCATTAACCAAATTTAAATCAGGGGTAGGGTTTTCCTGAATTCCCAAGAAAATTAATGAAAATTCCTAAAAATGGGATTTTTTACATTTTTGGGTATAGAATCCATATTTTTCCGAAGTCTCGTAGATTTTGATTTAAAACTTTTAACAACATATTGAAGATTCTTAAAATATATTCCGCTTGTCGAGTCCTGCTTTGGGATTTGAGAAAGTATGGTCTAAAATCAAAACTTGCATATAAAATGGGTCGAATTCGGGAGGGTGTTTACCATGACCAATTGAGTTATTGGGCTTGTTTATCTTAAAACACAAAAAGTCGTCTTTTTTGCAATTTTCAAATTCAAAATCGTTTATTTTTGAACTCGGTAAAGATATCGACTTCAAATTTTTTTATTCAATACATAATTTTGTTTTTTAACTAGTTAAGAAAAGAACCTAGGATATATATGAAAAAAACTGGACCAAGAACATGTAAAATTATGGTGTTTAAAAATTCAAACGTAAATAACTCGAAAACTATAAAAGATAAATAGGACATGTAAGCATGTCTTTTATAGGTCTTATCAGGGCCTACAACAATATATAAAAATATTTGAAATGGAACGAGAAAAGTCAGAGGTACCTAACTTTGAGCCCCATTAGCTTCGCCCCTGAGGGATTTGTTATGCCCCCCTTCCAAACTTAACATTGTACACTCCTCTGCTACGCCTATACCAAATTTCATGAAAATCCAACCAGCCGATCAGAAATTACAGATTTACTTCTAAAAAATTTCGGGGTTTACAAAAGTGAATTATTGCAAAACTTATGTACACTAAGAATGTGGAAAATATCAAAGGATAAAAAATATAGATAAACGCCATAGTCCCTCAGGCTATCGTCGCTTGGGTCTTTTGGGATCCAGACGCTTTTGGTGCCTTGACGGGTTTGAAGTGTACTTCTAAACGGCGAGGAATGGATGACATCTTCCTGGGAAAAAGGAGTACAACAAAGAAAGAGATAAAAGAGAGAATTAGTGGGTTTCTTTGGGTGAGATAACAAGCTTCACAATTGGGCGGGTGAAAATGTCGGAAGCTTTTCCCATGTCTACTGAGCGGACTTTCGAATCTTGCCCTACGTGGGTCTTTACTATTCAACGCCATTGGTGGTAAATTATCTTGATGGACAACAACTAAATCTCCTACTAGGAAGTCCCGTTCTGGATATTTACATTCTATACGGCGATGGAGTTCTTTGAGGTATTCCTCTTTCCATTGCTGAGCAATGCCACCTATCATCAATGCTCAATGAAAGATCGAAATGATCGGGTTCAGGGGGTGAAAGATGAGGTGCTCCAATAAGGAAATGTCCTGCGGTTAAAGAAACTAAATCACTGGATCTTTGCACATAGCAGTTAAGGGTCTTGAATTTAGACATCCTTCTATACAAGTTAATATTATTGAAAATTTCTCAAATGTAAATGTCTGAACCCCAGAAATTTTTCGTAAATGAGTTTTAACACTCTTTACGCCGGCTTCCAATAAACCGCCGTTTAATGAGTTGAAAACTATTTCGTACTAAAACCTTCCCTCTTAAAGTGGTTAAAACATATTTACGGTCGGCTTCTAGGAAATTAGCCGCATTTTCAAAGGCAGTACCATTATCTGAGTTCAAATGTGAATGACAGCCTCGTCGCGAGAAAAAGCGGGAAATGAAGATATGATTGTTTCCATCGATATGTCACCGGTTGCTTCTAAATTAATTGCTTTTGTGGCAAAGCAAATAAACGCAAGGACATAGTCCTTAGTGACTCGACAACCCCTACCAATATAAAACTTAATATCGAACGGATCAGCGAAACCTAAGCCGGTATGGGTAAACGGTCTCGAAAAAGACGCTCGTCAAGGGGTAATGCAGCCATAATCTGCTGACCAAACTTTTTTCGGTAAATTGTACATTCCCTGCAATTATGAATCACAGTACGAATCAAGTTCTTCAATTTCGAGACTCAAAACTCACTTCTAATTAATCAGAAAATGTCCGCCATGTGTTGAAAATTTTTGGACATTTTCCACATATAAACGGGCAAAACGTGCCGAATAAATCAAAATTTTCGGGTAACACTCATCATAAGTTAAGCCCGATGATCTGACTAATCGACCATTGATTCCTACGACCATTTGAGTCGATAAAATGTTTCAGCGAGACAAATTACTTTTTGTCGGTAAGGGGATACCTTTTGAAAGAGTATTATATTTCGGGATGAAATATAAACGTACGAGCACTAATCTATTACGGGTAAACTGCATTTCCTTTTGTGTTAAATCTAAGATTTTGTACAAACATTTATATATATAGTAAAATTCTATATACTTATCCGATACTTAAATTTTTCTATTCCTCATCAAAGATAACATATATAATAATCATCCCAATATCGATAACCGTTTCGAAAACATTTATAGTGAACTATTTGTTATATTTTCTTAAAACACTTTTTATCCACTATTTTATAAAAGGTGTTCTATAATTTTTTTACAACTAAATTATATATAATCATTTGAAAGAAGACGTAACTTCCTATCCATTGATTTTATGTTAACCTTCTACTTCTCCCATCTACACCTTAACAGCTCTAAATCAATTTTCCATCGGAAATTTGCGCTAAGTTGTGTTTTTCAATCAATTTTAACTAAATTTAGGTATGTAAACATTTTTCATTCTTAAAATATTTTTAAGTAAGGAATGTGTAATGAAATTTCAAATTCAAAAGTGAATTTAACCTAGTTCAAGATTACCTGTTTCCGAAAAATAAGGTTAATAATTAGGTTGTTACTAGGTGTAGATAATCAATCAATAATTTTACTTTAGGAACAAATGTGTATATGTATATATATAATGTATATACCTAAATACCTGTTATTATTTATATATAAAGTATATATAAATATATTTTTTTTGACAATATTCTAACAATTTTTACTATATTAAAAATAAAAATACATGTTAGCTGTATGTACATAAATAATTATGAATATATAAATATAAGAACTTAATTGTAACAAATTATACTTAAATATAAATAAATATTAACAGCAAATTCTTATTTCTTTTCTACAAAACAATCGGAAACATCAAAAGTTGAAAGATCTTTAATATTTTGTGCTTCAACATCGTCTTTTTAAAACTTCAAAGCTTATTTTTGGTAACAATTTACTTCTTATTGTGTACAAAACTGGATTTGATGATGACAACAAATGATACTCTAAATCAAAATTTTGAGCTAATCTTGAACATTTTCGTGTACTATCCATTCGGTATTGCTTCACATCTCTATTTCTTGAGCTTATTCAGTTAGTTATGCTAAGAGAATGATATTCTTTCCCTTGAGATAGTATTTTGTGTACTGTTGGTGTCTTTAATCTCCGTTGATATAAGCTTTTGCTTTTGAACTTCTCTGCATAGTTTTCCTTTTTGGTATTTATTGTCGCCAATATTATTTTTAAATTACGTACTAAGTGGTAATCGATCTAGTAATTAAAGATGTAGTTTCGTTATCCTCAAAAAATCGTCTGCCCATGTTTTCTTCGTTAGAGTTACCATAACTATTAACGGATTTATCAATGATTAATCTACGCTTCTTGAAGTCTTTTTTCTCCACTACTTTTATATCTATTAAATCTTTGTTGTTTCTTGAAAAAGTATTTTCATTTGCTTCGATACTCCTGTACTAAATATCATATGTCAGATGAAGTGGTGAAATTCCAAATTTAAGAGATTCATTGTTGTTCGTTTTATTACGTTCTCCATCAATAATCGTCAGTTTTAAATCAAAAGATACTTTTATGGTGTAATCAATAATTTGAATGGTAATTGATTTCAAGTCGTTTATTTCCTTATGTATATTATTTACAAGATTTTTTGTAGAATTTATAGTTTTCTTTATATACTATAAAAGTATCAGTCGACATAAAAGTTTTGATCCAGGTGTAGTATTAATCCACATATCTTGAAAGGAAGGTTCGGATGAAGATGAAGTTGATTTATTGTATAACCTCATTGTTAAGGGAACCAGAGATGCCACAAATAATGAAGAAAAATTGTATTTTCTTTATTTTGTTATCTGTATTCAAAAAATCCAGTGGCTCCGTCAAAACCCCACTTACAAATTAATGTTAACTCGGAATTATGATACCTTTCCATATCCTCCTTGTTTAAAGAAGATATGGTTCTCGCTGTAGTATTCTTATGGAGGTTCGATAATCCAATACTTGTATTATTTACGTCGATTTTCGATGATAAAATGCTAATCCTTGTTGTCCTTAGCAATTTGGTAAATGGTAAGGTTCCCCATTCTTTTTCCAAAAGATCCTCCTTAAAATATCGTACATATTCCTCGTTAGACCCAAATTATGGAAGATATCTAAGGAACTATCACTCATAAACCCCGTATTAGATTTGAGAGTTGGTATACTTTCCCTTTTATTCTTTTTGGTGAGGCATTATATCTATAATTTGTCCAAATTCATTTGCTCCATTTCTCGTGAATGCCGTTTTAATGGAATATTTAATCAGATCTAGAGAGTATTTATTTATAATATCCTTTTGCATTTTATTTTGTGTCCCTAGCTGCAGTTCTTCATAAGATTTACATCCACAGGGCTTTTTGTTGATAACCGTGCTTATTTCAGTCTTCATCCAGTCTGAGTTTTTCTTTTTAAATTTATATAAATTATAATTTAATTCTCAAATTCTTCTATCGTATGTTAAAAACTTTTCAATTTCTTTCACAGCATCTTGTTGTAACTTATTAAAATTAATTTATAAGGATTATCAATGGTATTTGCAAGGCTTGAACATTTCTCTTGACGTGTTACTTACTCCAAGCGGAAGATATTCCCACATAAATTTACATAAAGTACTATATTTTAATGTTATCTCTACACATGTTTCCAAGGTAAAAATATTGATTGCTTGCACCTCTTAACAACCAAATTATTAACATTCTTTTTCGAACACAAAATTAGTGAAATTGTTAGAAAAAACACCTTAGTGTAAATTTGCGATGGAATGGTGATTTAGGGCTGTTATGATTTATATAGTAAAAGTAGAAGGTTAACATAATATATATCAAAGAAAGGAAATTATATCTTCTTTCAAATGATAAAAAAATTATAGATTAATTTTTTTAAAATAAAGGATAAAAAGTGAAAACGTGTTTTAATTAAATTTACCAGTAGGATGTCATAATTTTTTGCAAAACCTTTAAAAAAAATATTAAATTGTGTAATTTAATTCGCAGAAGTACAGTTTTTTTACAGGCTTTAAAAGTTGAAATTTGACTACTGCTAGATGTAGGATGAACGTTCAGAACTTTTCAAATTTGCACTTACATTTGTTCTTGAGGTCCAGTCTTTCAGAAAATGCCAAAAACTATTGAATTTTTTTTAACAAAATTTTAAAAAATTAGATTTATAATGTTATTTTTTTTGACAAAAAATTGCAATTTTTGAGACCTGTATTGAAATTTTTACTTCGATAGTTGTTTCTTGTTAAAAAAATTTTGCATAATTTAGAAAATTATAAAGAATTTCAACGTATTTTTAAACAAATTTTAGAAATTTTATTTTAAAATTTACACAAAATCCCAAAAAAGTTAAGGCCAAAAATGAGAAATTTAATTTTTTAAGTCAAATATCTTTTAAAATATAAGACATAATTTAGCATAGTATACATGTCCACTATAACTAACAATATTCTGAAAGCTTAACTCCTTCCCTATTAATATTCCAAGTTTCATCTAAAGCGGTTCAATGGCTTCAAAGATCTAGACTTATTATCACTTTTTTTACAATTGGCTCCACTGTGCAATATACCAAAAGACATTGAGAAACACGGGAAGATATATTTTCGTCCGTATTTGTTTTGCCGGTCATTATATCAAATGAATTCATAAAATAAGAAGAATAATGAAACGTTTTATGTCTAACTATGGACTAAAAGATGCACTTGTTGCACATACGGAAGAGGAAATTCCCGTTAAGTGGGGGTATCAGGAACGATCGAGATAAGCTTATATAATTATATGAAAAAGTGTGTTATGATCAAAAATCACGGTTTTGATGTTGTTCGATTAACTGTTTGATCCTAATCTCACATAAAATATATTTAAAATCATATGGGGAATTGTAGATCGCGAAATAATAGTCGCATAATCCAAAATCAAATTTAAGTACCTCTGTGCTATGCAGATATGTACAAATTAAAAAAAAAAAATAGGTCTATAGTACTAAATATTCGTATTAATGAAGTTAACATTTGTATTTAACAAATCGAAAATGTGCTTTAGTTTTATCTCGCATGAAAAACGTATATTTCATATTTTTTGAATTTTTTAGTTTAAATAAAGAAACTTTGTTTTAAAGAATTTGTAGCCTAGCGAAAATAAATTAACAGAAAGAATTGAAATAAAAACGACTTTCCCATTGTTATTCGCCTATATTTTAATAAATGCTAATCCGTGCTTTAATCTTGTCTGCCACTGTACATAGGTCACTTTTTGATTTATTTTTTGAAATCTGTTAATGAAATTTAATATTTTAGAATACATACAACACATTGATATTGATGAACATGACAGATTCTTCGGGTTAGTGACCGGTTCTAGTTCCGGAACTTTTTATGAAAGCAACCTGTCACTTTTATTAGAGGTGGTTAATTAACGCCGTTTGTGTACTATATATATATATATATATATATATATATATATATATATATATATATATATATATATATATATATATATAGATATATATATATATATATATATATATATATATATATATATATATATATATGTATATGTATATATTATTTTAGTTAAATTTTTATAACGGCACCCCGAATAGAACCAAGGTATTTCATAGTTTTACACCAGCGAATTTCTAATTGCACATTTAACAATCATGCTAGATATTAACTCTTAACGTATAATTAGCAGGCGTTGCGGTGGCAACTGGTTCTCAACTGGAACTTTGGTGTCAGTTGATACTCAACTGGTACTGAGGACCAGTTGAGGCATTGTAGAGAACTTAATTACTACTATATAAATAGGTATAGTTTGAAAATTTGGTGAGTCGTTCAGAGTTAGTCGTTAAATAGTTGTTTAGTGGTTAAGTTACAGTTCAGTAGTAAAGTTTAACAGTCGTTGCAGTTCAATTCTGTGAGTTTTTAATGCGTTAATAAAGAGCTGTATTCATATTTAAAAGCAAATTGCGCTGACGTCTTATTATTGCAAATAAAAGAGCCAAGGTTCAATATTATTTTTTGTATGTCCAATTGAAAAGAATTACAAAATAATAGTAATAATAATAATAATAATAATAATAATAATAATAATAATAAATAAATAAATAAATAAATAATAATAAAGATTCTCCAAAAACATCAACGAATCTATTATTTTGATAAGAGTTCTTACAATAATTTATGTTAATTAGTTTTATGGTTGACATTTTAATATTATTTCGTGTTCATAATCAAAACAAAAACACAAGATTACTAATAGTTCACCCAATAAAAAATTTATTGATAGAGTAGAAAAAGTTTTTCCTGAATACGTAAAAAAAAAAATCATAAATATATTTATTTCCTTTTTTATTTTTTCCTAAACTGTTTTTTTTTTAGATATTTTTAAATTGTATATAATGATAATTTTAGATATTTTGTGAGAATTTTGAGTTTATTTTTATTAAACCTCATTTGAAAATTAAAAATAATTTTTGGGCCTATTTGATTTTATATCATTTGAAAAATATAAAAAAAAGTTTTACACCCGTAGTCAAAAACAAATTTTAAATATAGTCGAATACGGTTATAACGAACTCGAATTTAGTTCGTTATAAACGTAGTTCGTTATATTCTTAAAATACCAAAACATTTTATTTGTTAATAAAATATACGTATTTCATTACGATAGATACTAATATTTATAATTAAATCTTATTTCTTTCTTTTGAAAATTGGCTGTATTTAAGATTTTTTTCGTATTAATGATTTTAATATATTTTTTTTGCATTCATTGGTCATTTGACAAGTGGCAAATTGAGATTAATTTATTTTATATACTAACTCAATGTTTTCTTTTATTACAGAGATTTTGAAATTGTCATGTTTTGATAACTTTACTCCTTGAGGAATAGGGATTTTCTAATATTAAGTTCTTAATCCTCTTATAATTTCAATTTTATTTTTAGCTATTTTCGAGAAGTTTTGAATTCGTTATGTTAAAAAGGTCAACAATTATGAACATAAAATTCCTCTTTTATTTGTCCAGTGATTCAAATTTAAAATGAATAAAGTTATTTCTGTTAGTATTCACATTTTTGAAGCATTTTAAAATGTATAATTTTATAAACAGTGTCATTTGCATTGGAAATTTTGGTAAAATCAATGGGAAATCAGAAGAAAACTGTTTGCTTTAGCCATAGTTCGTTATAAACGTGTTCGACTCTACATTTTAGAGAAATGTATGAAAAATTTGTTTTAAAGGGCATTTTAAAGTTGTTTGTGGATACGGGTCTTAATTTTTAAGAAAATTTTATTGAATATTATGAAATGAAGTCAATGAAAATAATTTTTTATTTATGTACAATTTTTTTTTCTCTGTAATTCTAAAAATCCAAATGGGAAATATTAAAATAAAAACTCTTTAATTTTTCTTAAAAACTGAATATAAAAGTGTGTGTCGCTTTTTGAAATTTTGTTGACAAATTTTGATTT
Organism: Protocalliphora azurea; assembly: GCA_932274085.1. Classification (NCBI taxonomy): domain Eukaryota; kingdom Metazoa; phylum Arthropoda; class Insecta; order Diptera; family Calliphoridae; genus Protocalliphora; species Protocalliphora azurea. Next base: position 54,240,067 of record OW026520.1, read on the forward strand.
ATTTATTTATTTATTTTATTTATTTATTTCAATTCACAATAATATAAAAAGCCTTCTTAGGCCAATAAATATATATTGCAAAGTTTTGCTCCCGAATAAGGATATATTAAATATTATATAAAAACTATAAAAATTAATTATACTTATATTCAATAATCCAACTCAAAATTTTTGTATTCAAAAACAAACAATTGTAGCTCAATTAAACGCTTCTGTGGAAATTACAAACGGAATGACAAACTTATACATACCTTTTACACCTGTACGAATAGTTTTATACTCGTAAGTAAGTCGTATTTTAATTTTCTCCGTCATCTGAGAGCTTCAGAAACTGTGGTAAGAGAAAACATGCTTGAATTTATATATATGAGGAATTTCAAAAAATTTCGAAACAAATTGGAAACCAACTCTATGCGTTTTGTATTTCTAAACTTTGTTTTAAAAACAGGAAAACTGTCGATGCATTTTGGTAGACCTTACAAAATAAAATCCAAAATTTTAGATCAAAATCTCAAGCAAATACAGCCATTTAAACAAAAAAAAAATAAAAGTAAAAATTGAGTTGAAACTTTCGAAAATACTTTTATTTATTTCAGTTTTGCATCTTTTAGATTCAAACTATTAACTAATCGACAGACGACACTTAGGAAATTCATATGTTGTATAAAAAGTAATCGTCTTACTATCTGGTCAAAAGTTATGCGGCAATAAAAAATTAAACCAAAAATTAATGATTTTTTAAATTTTGCAGTTTTTTAATTAAATTTAGAGAACAGAATTTTAATGACAGAATTTTAAAGACAGAATTTTAAAGGAATTTTCTACAGCTTGATTTATGTATATCTCGTTGATGTCAGAAATCCAGGCATGAGATACCATCATCACAAACTTCCATATAATTGACCTAAATGTTTGTAAAATGTATGTTTTTCACTACTGACAAATACCGCTTTTATATAAATTGCCCAAAATATCGCGTAAACTGAATTTCTTAATAAATATACTTCCGAGTCAAAGGGGCGTTAAAAAAAATTAAAATACAAAAATTTTATGCACTTTTTAAAATTTTCACCAAATTTTTATATTTTGTTCTGATTTTTTTAAGACCAGATATGACTTTAGAGTTGGTAATGTGAAAAACAAAAATATTAAGAAACGTCATTTGTACCGGCTACAGCGGCATTCTTTACCAAACACATTTCACTCGCTGACAAATACCGCGAAGTATAAATTGCGTTAATATTAATTTCAAATGATTTTATTTGCTTAATACTAAAATTTGGGGGGCGTCAAAATATTTTAAGGACTTATGATTGTATGGACCAGAACACGTATTCTTAAACTCAAAAATCAGCCCCACATATTTCGCATAATAGTTCGAATTTTAAAATAATAAAAACTATTTTCGATGTAAAAAATTGATTAACGCGAACATACTTTTACGCATAAATATTACTTAATAAAATAACAAATCATATATTGCACTATATTGCGGCCCCTGTTAGATCTGTGATTTTCCATATTTAGCCCTCCAAGCTATTTTCGCACCCACCCATGTTATATAATATTATTTCATTATTTATATAATTTTATTAACTTATTAATGCCAGGTAGCAGCTAAAGCTGCTAATGGAGATGTAACTCTTTTTCAATCTCTGGGTGCAAGTGTGAGTAAACAAAAAGAAAAAAATTCATTTGATATTATAATAAACACCTGTTTGCATATATTCCATTTAATTTAATTTCATTAGATATTGTCGTTTGCATAATATAATCTTTTAAATTTTGTGAATTTTTGCAAATCGACTTTCTACCGAGTTAGTTGAATTAAAATGTAAGTAATTCTAGCGTAATGAATGTATTTATTGAAATGTTGGTTGCTTTAGCTAGATATGTATGTAGTTCAGTATTTTATTTAGTGATTTGTGTTGGTGGCAGCAGAAGATGCCAATGTACACTTACATTAATTGTTTTAGCATATATGTCTGTTAAGCCAATTGATTCGGATATATGTTGTATTGTATAGCAAATCACAATGGATGTGTGATTCATGCTCATAGTAACAATTTATATGTGTGCTTCGTTCATTGATGGCTGTTCTTTCAAAAAAGTGCTACAATATATATTTTATATGAAATTCAGAAGACAATCTAGGTGGGAAAAAGTGCTGGAATTTACAAAGAAAAATGCTAAAAAGTGTTAAAAAAAATGCTATAGAAAAGTGCTAAGAACAAAATTTTTTATATTTGTAAAAAAATAGATATATTATTTATTTATTTTCATGTTTAAAGCTAAAAGAACACTAAAGAAATCACAAAGTAATAAAATTAAAGTGAAACAAAATTTATGATTGGTAGTTTTAAGCATATAGACAATAATTTATCGTAAACCATTCGTCTTACTTAATAACATATAGGGGAAAAAATAAAAAAAAAAAAAAAAAATAAGTTACAGATTCCATTTCCTAAAAAGTTTTAAGTTAAAAGATGATGTTTACAGAGAACACCACGGTGGGACGTTGAAGAGTGCTGATGAAGGTCGAGGCGGACCAGAAAATGCATTCCATTCTGTCGAGTGTCCAATAAAACTTTTACACAGTATTCTTCTACAAATATTTAGTGAACTCCTGATTCATGCTTTTTAAGCCCATCAATAAGATCGGAAACATCTATTGAATTACTGGATGCTATTGCTGATATGGGACTATTCCAAATAAACAACATAGTAAACAAGCTTAGCAAACTACTTGATCTTGTATTTGTTGATCAACCTGAAGAAATTAATATTCTTCGCATTAATCCATTATTAACACCAGAAGATGCGTATCACCCCACTCTTGAAATAAGCGTAAACGTTGAAACAAAAATATCATTACAATCCAATGTAAATAATGAGATGGTTTTTGATTTTAGTAAAGCTGATTATTCCAAATTAAATCTCCTACTTTATTCTGAAAACTGGTTTGAATATATTCCTTACAATAAAGTATGTCCTCGTAATATTGACATCATTTTGAATAAATTCTATGATGGCTTATTTAAATGTTTTAAGAAATCAATACCAATGACGAGAAAAAAAATTGCACATGGACCGCCTTGGACTACAAAGCAGCTCAATGGCTTAAAAAATTTGAAAAACAAACATTATAGAAAATACAAAAAATCCGGTTTACCTATTGATTATATGAGGTACTCCATATCAAGATCAGTTTACAATTCGGAAAATATCAAATGTTACAATAATTATCTTTTTAGGGTGAAAAGAAACTTTAAAAATAATCCAAAATATTTTTACCAGTTCGTAAATTCTAAGCGTCGAGTCTCTGAATATCCGTCCATGATGAAATTTGGAGATAAAGAATCCTCAAACGATGCAGATATTTGCGATATGTTTGCTGCTTTCTTCTCATCCGCCTATTCTGATAAAGATTCACATGAACTTTCCAATTATCCATATCCAATTCCAGCTGCAACCCTTATAAATTGTCCAACATTAGATAAATCGATGGTACTGAGAGCTGTACGGAATCTAAAATATTCTGATAAATGTGGACCTGATGGTGTTCCAAGCTGTGTTCTTATAAAATGTTTACATTCTCTTATATCTCCAATAACATACTTATTCAACATATCAATATTTAGTGGTTACTTTCCTGAAGTTTGGAGGAAATCTTATATTATACCTTTGTTTAAATCCGGTAGCAGATCCAACATTTCCAATTATAGAGGTATTGCTAAATTAAGTGTTATTCCAAAACTTTTCGAAAAGATAGTTACTGAAATCCTTTCGCATCAAGTTGTATGTTATCTTTCGCCATTTCAGCATGGATTTAAAAAAGGATGTTCCATTACTACTAACCTTTTGGAGTTCACAACCTCAGTTATAACCGCATTTGAGTCCAGTTTACAGACAGACGTAATATACACAGATTTCAGTAAAGCCTTCGATAAAGTAAATCACGATCTCCTACTGTTCAAATTGGATAAGCTCGGATTTTCTCCTGTTTTCCTTAAATGGATCTCCACATATCTTAAAAATAGATGCCAATGTGTATTATTCAGAGAATGTACATCAAAAACCATTCCTGTTTTATCTGGTGTTCCACAAGGTAGTCATCTCGGCCCCTTACTATTCCTAATATTTATAAATGATCTACCAGCTTGCATTAGGAATTCTAAAATATTAATGTATGCTGATGATGTAAAGCTGTTCCATAGCTTTAACTATTCCTATCAATGTTCCTTACTCCAATCAGATCTTGACAATCTTTATGATTGGTGTATGATGAATTTAATGGATCTGAATTTAAAAAAGTGTAAACACATGATGTTCTATAGAAGAAGTCCAGTACTCTGTAGATACACAATAAATGAATATCAACTTGATCTAGTCGAAGAATTTCTTGATCTGGGTGTGATGCTTGATTGTAAACTATCCTTTAACTCCCACGTTTCACAAATCGTTAATAAGGCAAAAGGAGTTATAGGTTTCCTCAAGCGCTGGGGAAGAGAGTTTAATGATCCTTATGTTTCCAAGCAATTATTCATATCTTTTGTAAGACCAATCCTGGAATATGCTTCCGTGGTCTGGGATCCTCAATACGAAGTTCATATAAAGAAAATTGAATCGGTCCAGAAACAATTTCTCTTATTTTGTCTTCGTAATCTTCCATGGAATCGTAATATTAATTTACCATCATATGAAAGTCGATTACAGCTTATTGATCTCCCTACTCTTGAAAGTAGGAGAAAATATATGAATATTTCATTTGTAATTAATTTAGTAAACGGTTCAATTAATTCTGAGTTCCTGCTTTGTAAGATCGAATTCGTAATCCCAAATCGTCCAACTAGAAATTATACTCCTTTAAAAATAAAATATTTTCGAACCAATTATGCCAACTTTGATCCCATGAGACGTATATGCAATCAATTCAACAGTTTCTATCCATATATTGATTTCTCATTAAATCCAATTCGCATTAAGAGGATTATTTTTAACTTAGTTAAATAATAAGTTTTTGTTATTGAATGATTATGAAAATATTTTATTGTTAATAGCTTTAAGAATAATATATATGCTAGCCTGTAAGAAATTGTAATTTCATTGGCTATTAAATAAATAAATAAAATAAAAAAAAAAAAACTTAAAAAAAAAACTTAAGCCGAACATGCAAAAATTCTATAAATAACTATATGAAAGAGTAAACTAATTTTTCAAAATTCTAATTTTATCATAAGTTATTTAAGTATGTGTTATCTGAATTATAGTATTATATGTTATTTCAAATAACACATATCTTAAGATTTTGACTAAGTACAATCCGATTCTTTTACCGAAAATTTGATTTTTAAAATCTCATTTATCGTTAAAAAAAAAGCAGATATAGTATAAACTTGATAATTCTGATAACAGACTCCAATCCTAATTGTCGAATTTCCTTTTTTTCTGGTCAACTTTTGTTAAAAAAAAATTATTAAAATATATCATCTATTTAATATGTGAAACACTTAGGATATAAATTTAAAATTTTCAGATTATATAAAAAAAAATTCTTTTTGAACAAAAGTTAACTGAAAATGAAGGAATTCAACTACAATTAACTCGTATATCATAATTCTTACGAAATATGTTCAAAATGTGCTAAAAATGCTACAAATAATTCGAAAAAGTGCTAGAAAAAGTGACATTTATTTCGTGTAAATGAGTTTAAAATGTGATAGATCTAGCACTAAAAATGCTAAATTGGCTACACTGTTTATTTTACAAATTAGAGCAGGCCAACCATCTTTGTAAAAAAAAAAAAAAAAAAAAAAAAAAAAAAAAAATGTGAGGAACGATTACATATTAAGATTCACATAATTATTAGGGGAAAATCACAATAACATTGTTGCAAACTTAACAATAGTTGCACAATATAGCCAAGTTTCTCTCCACCCAAACAAATATTTTTCTGAATTCCAAAAGAAATCAATATATATTGGATAGATTCACATCCTACACTTTATTGTAAATAAGAAGTATTTTTCTTTTTAAATATTTAAAAAAATCAATAAAAATGTAAGTAACTACTTATATTACATATCCTATACATGAAAAGACAATGTGTTCCAAATTGTATCTCAAAATTCCAAGAAAAATTTTTGGATTAAAGGTATTTTGAGACTGCAATATTTAGTATTAAGATTTGTCAAAATATTGTAATACGATAAAATAAGACGATTAAATTGTATTATAAAATTTTATCGTCACAAATTGTTTGATTATGGAAAAATACGTTAGCCCAGGAAAATAAGAACAAAAAATAACTAATCATCCTAATTCGGTAGAGGCAAGCGTATTTTGACATATATGTAGCTTCGTCTTTGCGTCTTATATATGCTGTTAAAAGTCACCGATAATAACGTTTTCCTACACATTTGTTTTAAAATCGGACCACGTTTGGACATAGCACGTATACAAATGGATTAAATTATAATTTTTTATGCTTTCGTTAAACTGGTTTCTAATATACATAAAAATATATATGGGCTGTCCTCTTATAAGCTAAGTTACATGATCGAGATTTTTTCAGTTTTTGGAAATAAATTTGTAACTTTTGATCGGCTGGTTGGATTTTCATGAAATTTGGTACAGGCGTAGCAGAGGAGTGTACAATGTTAATTTTGTAAGGGGGGCACAACAAACCCCTCAGAGGCGGAGCTAAAGGGTCTCAAAGTTATTTACCTCTGGCATAATCGGCATAATTAATAGCTTGCAAAATTTTTGTTTCTCATCCGATTTCAAATATTTTTATATATTGATGTACGCCCCGATAAGACCTATAAAAAACGTGCTTACGTGTCCTATTTATCTCTTATAGTTTTCTAGTTATTTGCTTTTGAATTTTTAAGCACCATAATTTTGCATGTTCTTGGTCCCGTTTTTTTCATATATATCCTAGTAGTTCCGACCGATTTTATTAGTTTTTTTTCTTAACTAGTTAAAGAACAAAATTATCTATTGAATACAAAAAATTTGAAGTCGATATCTTTACCGAGTCCAAAAATAAACGAATTTGAATTTGAAAATTGCAAAAAGACGACTTTTTGTGTTTTTTTAGCCGAAAAAGTATGTACAATTTTTTATATCTAAAATAAAATTTTCTTTAGCAACGTATAATAATTTTGCACTTTTCTGAAAGGTAATGTGTACCATGACCAATAACTCAATAAATTATTAACTCGAAAACTATAAAAGATAAATAGGACATGTAAGCATGTTTTTTATAGGTCTTATCAGGGCCTACAACAATATATAAATATATATATATATATATATATATATATATAATATTTGAAATCGGACGAAAAACAAAAGTTTTGCAAGCGATTAAAAGTTTTTTATGTCAGAGGTACCTAACTTTGAGCCCCCTTAGCTCCGCCCCTATATGGTATATACCCTATCATTTGGGTATATACCAACAAAGAAAAAAGGTATTGATAACAGTGCCCTAATAATTTCTCTAATGTTAGTGGAAATAGCGTTTCGAAACCCATCCTTGACCTTAGTAGCGCATTTAAATTTTATTCAGGATCGATGATCAAAGATTATAGAAAAAGTATGCAAAGCAATGACAAAAATAATACTAATTTAAAGCACTAAAAAAATTATTGCTCAGTTAAAAATAAGAAGAATATTTTTTTTACGTTTTCATTTGTTTTGTTCTTTCTAATGCGTTTGCTCTAAATCTGTTTAAAGCGAAGAAGAACGAAAGTTAAAAATAACATTCTTTTCTTTGTTTTTTTATATACTGTATAATATTATAAAAGAAAAATTAAATACTTAATAAATAAAAAAAAAATGTGTAATAGACCTGTAATTTCACCATTTAGTTTGTGACAAATAACAAAAAACCAAAAAAAAAAATATATATAATTATTGTCTTTAATAATTTGAATATTTCTATAATAAGAGCAATTGTAATTTATTTTTATTTAAAAACTAAATGTGAAAATTTCAGGTTTATTTAGTGTTTGTTTTATATGGAATTCAATAACATTATACCACCTCAAGTTCCTTGAACAACAACCAAAATTTATCAATGAATGAAGTTGTAAAGAACTAATAAAAAAAAGTAAAAAAATAGTGTGTAGAAGTTAATACAGTTTAGTTCGCGAGGTTTTTGATAGGTTTTCCACCTTCGTATAACTTTGACTCGAGATCTCAATTTCATATAGGATTTCAAGGACTTCTGTCCAGTATTAAAATTATTTCTTGCACAATATATTTTAGGAAAATTTAAGGTTTAATTTAGAAAATGAATGATCACGTGTTTTAAACAGGAAAAACTCTTACCAATATTGTGATTTGAGTTCCGAAAATCTGACACAATTTTTGAGATGCTTAAGCATCCACCATGTGGTTATTGGTCTCAATAATGTAACCAAAATTTTGGTCACGTTTTTCAAAAGTTTTAATTTTTATTTTAATAAATCACCATATTTATTGCAATCGCGGTTTCAACAGTTTTTTTTTTATATAGAATTTATTATAAAATTTCTTGGAATTTAGGAAGCGATGATTAAGGTTGATAAAGAATTAGAGTCAGGAAAATCCGTCTAATTTCCACGACGATTCAAGTAAAAAGAAAATGGACTCGGTTCTATACTTAAGAGACCCGAATATTGATGTTTCGAAGAGTTGTATTATTGAGTACAAGTTTTATCAGTTCTCATATGCAACGAATCAACATTATGTATCACCGAATAATATAAGCCACCGAATAATTAACTACGAATAATTTTATTTTTCCCAGCTTTTTCTCCCAAAAATTCCATCTAGCACAGATACAAAATATTTACCTAAATGTGTATATAAAAGTAATAAAGTTATATTATTATTATAAATATTTGTAGAATGAAAAATTATTCCAATAATTTTTGCAAAACTTTAAGTCTCCCTATCAAATTATAATTGTAAATAATTTATCTAAACATAAAAAAATTTTCATAGCTATGCTTTAAGCAACTATTCGTTTTATATTATTTTCTTAGCTTCACGAAAAGTGATCCATATCTGAAATTTTTACATCATTAAAATTGTCATAATAACTACGACACATTGATTAGCAAAATGTCGCATTAATTTTTCTGGTGACGGTTATGACAAGATTTGTTTATCGACATTTGCCTTTGTATATTGTAAGCTAGATACAACACAATATTTGTACAGCGCACAGTGGGGTCAAACGCAAATTTTTTGGTAATAAATCTGAAACTCCTAAACTACTGGTCGGATCAAATTGAAATGTATGGAAGACTTGTAGAGGAGGACCTAAGCTTTCAGAAAAATCATCTTGTAGTCACCCTGTGATAACACGAGATAAGCTACAGGGTGTCAAAGTTGACTACCTCGAGTATGTAACAGTTAAAAAAAAATCGTAACTTGTACAAATGAAGTCCGATTTTAAAGATTTTTATATTTCTGTAAAGTGCTTGGCAAGATAAAGAAAAAATGAGCTTACTCATCTAAGTTATCTCTTATAGTTAAAAAGATATTTACGCTTGAATTTTGAATTTTTGATTTTTTGTCTCGACTTTCTTTCGTTTTTCGGGAATAAGTCCGTAGATATATGAGGTAAAAATTTTTTAAAACTATTCTGTAATTTGCTACATATTTCAAAATAATATGCTGAAAGAATTTTTGGATTATCTCAATTCGTCTAGACGTGAAAAATATTCAAAGTCAGCACTCTGAAATTGGCATGAAAAATGGCTATTTTTTTACAAAAATATAGTACAATTCATTCACTTTTTTCTCAAAGTTGCGTTAATAAAAAAATTTTTTCCTTATTAATTTCAAAAGATAAGGCTTCATAAATGGTTAATAAAGAAATTTTGAATTGATTTAAGTTTGCACCCTACATCCAGCATTGGCCGAAAATTATTAATTTTAAAAAATAGTTTCATTTTTATCGATCAATAAAAAAAATGTCACGCGAGCTTTTTTAAATTTGGTACCCATATTTTTTATAGAAATAGATTTAGAATTATTTAATATTAAACTGCTTCCCGCCCGGCCAAAAACGAATGCAGGAGTGGAGATTTTATGTTAAAAGTCAGTTTTTTTAACGACTATTTTTAAAAGCATATTAGCATAATATTTTTAATATTATTTCTTATGTAATGTATAAAGCACAAATCAAGCTTTCATTCCTAAAAAAATCAATAAAATAGCTCCAATAACCTATTTTTGGTAATTTTTCAAAAATAATTTTTTTTTTTTTTTTTTAAATAGCTGAAAATCCAAAAAAATTTAATTGTTTTAATACAACTCCACTAATTTTGCAAATACTTAAAAAAAATGTTAAAAGAATATAAAAATATACTTATTTACCAATTCAACGATATATAAAATGTTGATATAGGTCATTTAATAATAGTAATATAATGGCCTCAAAACTACCAAGTCACGTCAAAAGTTGCAAAATTCACTATTTTGTTCCGTATTTCCATATGTGTGTATACGTAACATTTTAGTTTTCTAATGTATTATGTAGGTATATATTTGTTATTATAAAGTAGTAAATTCTTTATTTGAGTAATGTTTATTTAATTTGTTCTACATATTTACATACTTATTATACATATATCCCGTATATTTATTTTATTAAGAATATATTATCGAAGATATTATTAGAGATTTTCTTGAAAATAATCAGAAACATCAAACGTTAGCAAATTTTTAACTTCCTTAGCTTCGGAATGCTCTATTTCAAGAGTGATTTTTGGTAGCTATTGTGTTCTTATAGAATATATAACTGGATCTGATGATATTAATAAATATTCCATTAAGTCCATATTTTGTGCTATTTTCGAACATTTTCGGGTATTGAAGAGTCGGAAATGTTTAACATCTTTATTTCGGGCTTCCTGTACTTCCTCTGTTAGCTCTCCCAATGGCAAAATACTATTTTCTATTATTTCTTTACCATGAGCCAATTCTTTGTGAATTGTTGGAGTCATTGATTTCCAGGGGTATGTAATGTTAAGTAGTTCTTTAGTTTCGTAAGCACAAATTTTTAATTTGTCCGCATTAATTTGTTTTTTGCTATTAATGGCTGCCAATATAATCTTAAAACGCTTCAAAATATTTAAGTCAATGCCTGTGATTAAAAATGTGGGTTCCGGATTTTCAAAGAAACGTCTTGCTGTATTTCCATCATTTGAGCTTCCATAGCCATGTAGAGGTTTATCAATTATTAATTCGAGTTGTTCTTTGAATTCTAATTGAATTCTTTTCTTCTCCTCTTTTCGTAATTCGTGAAGTTCCAAATTGTTTTTTACTGTAGCATTTTCCTGCCCGGGAATATTTCTGTACTTCATATCATATGCAAGATGTAAGCAGAACTCCAAAAATCTTATCCTTGCGTGGAGTGGTGATATTCCAAATTTTAAAGAATTTTTATTAACAAGGACTTCAGAATTATCCTGAAATTGTGAACTTATTTTTCCACATATATTACATTTCCATGTAGATGTTGTATCTGTTATAGCGTTTGCAACTTTTCCATCAATCATCGTTAATTGTTGTTGAAATGTAACTTTAATAGTTCTGTTTGATACTTTTACATATATTGGGGGCAATGCTTTAATTTCTTCTTCCAATTGGTTGACAATGCTGTTTATTGTAACCGTGGTTTCTTTTGTGTAATCAAAAAGGATTGGACGGCACAAAAATTTGGATCCTGGAGTTAAATTTATCCATATATCATCAAAAAGCGAGTCATTTCTTGTCGATGAGGAAGGCTTATTTAAGCGCATTCGAAGTGGTACCAGAGACGCTATAAACAGCGAGGAAAATTATTTCCAGAATTACTTCCATCCAGTTGTTTGTATTCCGAAAATCCTGATGTTCCATCGCAGCCCCATTTGAATATTAGAATAAGTTCAGAGTCTTTGCATTTTTCAATGTTATCATTGCTGAAGGTAGATATAATTCTAGAGGCAGTATTTTCAAGTAATTGCAATATATTAACTTTAGCACTTTTAACAGAAGCATTAACCGCGTGCTCCATAGGCTGTAAAATATTACTTTTCGCTTCTCTCACTGATTTGCTACTGGGAAAGATATCATATCCTTTTTCGCTAACAGATTTCCTCAAAATCTTGTATTGGTTTCTTGATAATCCTAAATTTAATATTAGAGCTAAAGCATCTTCAGAGGTAAAGGACGATGTTGATTTCGGTGTCACTATGCTTTGGATTATCCGATGTAATCGATTGGGAGAAGCTGTTGGTAACACATCTATAACTTTTTCTACTTCCTTTGGTTGCGTACTTGTTACTAAAGCTTTAAATGTATCTTTTATTTCGGCATTCGTATGTGAATTTAGAATAGATTCCTATTTGGTCCTCTTTGTTCTTAGCTGAACTTCATCGTAACTTTTTTTTGGTCGACCCTTTTTCTGCTTTCCGATGAAAATTGGTATTTCTCCCTCTAACCACTCTTCATTTTTCTTCTTGAACTTTGGTATTGACCAATCTGAAGCTTGCATCCTTTTTTCGTATGATTTATAAAAATTTTCGAGCTTTAAACTGTCTTCTGCAGTAAGAGTTAAACCAAAAGATACTACTGTATCAATGAGTTTTCTTATTTTTTCTGGACGATTTATAATATCAGATAGATTATCCCAGATTACTTTGCAAATAGAAAAGTGTTTTAATGTAATCTCCATAATGGCAAATTCACTAATAAATCTGCATATTTATAAGGATACTTATATATAGAAAAAGAATATTTATATCAGGTAAATGGTGACAGGCAAAAATGAATTAAAAAATTTAAATTTTTGCTCAAAACCCCCAATTTCATTCAGTTTATTTTTATGACCTGTCAAAAAATGTACCTATGCGATTGTAAAAAAATCATTTTTGTTATAATACAATTAATTAAGTAGCTAGGAAAGTTATTTAAAAACTTAAAAAAATGTAATAAAAAACGAAGGAAAATATACTTATTTATGTACTTAGGTAATTTTAAAAACCTTTTCAGTAGAAAAAAATTATGAATAAATAAATTCATTAATAAATATTATTATCTCGTAACAAAAATAAGCAATGCAGTTGAGTGTTACGTATACACACATATGGAAATACGGAACAAAATAGTGAATTTTGCAACTTTTGACGTGACTTGGTAGTTTTGAGGCCATTATATTACTATTATTAAATGACCTATATCAACATTTTATATATCGTTGAATTGGTAAATAAGTCTATTTTTATATTCTTTTAACATTTTTAAAGTATTTGCAAAATTAGTGGAGTTGTATTAAAAAAATTAAATCAATTCAAAATTTCTTTATTAACCATTTATGAAGCCTTATCTTTTGAAATTAATAAGGAAAAAATTTTTTTATTAACGGAACTTTGAGAAAAAAGTGAAAGAATTGTACTATATTTTTGTAAAAAAATAGCCATTTTTCATGCCAATTTCAGAGTGCTGACTTTGAATATTTTTCACGTCTAGACGAATTGAGATAATCCAAAAATTCTTTCAACATATTATTTTAAAATATGTAGCAAATTGCAGAATATTTTTAAAAAATTTTCACCTCATATATCTCCGGACTTATTCCAGAAAAACGAAAGAAAGTCGAGCGAAAAAATCAAAAATTCAAAATTCAAGCGTAAATATCTTTTTAACAGTAAGAGATAACTTAGATGAGTAAGCTTATTTTTTCTTTATCTTGCCAAGCACTTTCCAGAAATATAAAAATCTTTAAATCGGACTTCATTTGTACAAGTTACGATTTTTTTTTAACTTTTACATACTCGAGGTAGTCAATTTTGGCACCCTGTAGCTTATCTCGTATTATCACAGGGTGACTACAAGATGATTTTTCTGAAAGCTTAGGTCCTCCTCTACAAGTCTTCCATACATTTCAATTTGATCCGACCAGTAGTTTAGGAGATTCAGATTTATTACCAAAAAATTTGCGTTTGACCCCACTGTGCAGCGAGAGAGAGGTTAAACATATTTTAAGAAATGTAAAAACAAAATATTTGGCAACATTATTAGGTAGTAACAAATGATTTTGTCGTATACCATGTAAGTGTTAAGATTTAAAAAAAAAATTAAAAATGTAAAGAATTATAGTAAATATAAATATTTAAATCATTTTTATTGCAAAATGAAAAGTGTTAAATCGTTCACCACACACTCGTAATGCAAGTACCGATTTTTACCATAATTTCCGCAACAATTCGGATTTATAATATTTCAAAAATAAGATAAATTGCCTTTACCCCTAGTCTTAACGTAGAAATTTTGGCAATTGTCAAATTCAATCTCTTTCCTTAAAATGTTACGTATGGACCCATGAGAAATCTATTGCGTAATCTATTTCCCAGTAAATGTTTAAATTCAAAGCTGAGCAATAATGTTTAATATAAGCTGTCAAATTTATTGTACTCTTTTAAAATTTTGCCCTTTTTAATAAAAAGAAAAGTGCAAATTTTGTTAATTTTGTTTTTGAAAAGACAAATAATTAAAATTTTTGATAAAAAAAGTCAATTTAACATATAAATTTCTCCTGTACGTTTTCTCCACCACTTAACACAAAGTTGGAAATAAAATTGTTTTCCCGTTATTCTGCCGATATTATTTCTAATGTTAAGAAATAAAAATGTCTTTGTGTAGACGTAGTTATAAAAATACAAATATGTTTCAAAATATACAGTGGTGGTCACAATTTTAGCCCATGTATCATGCATTTTTGAACAGTATTTTCTTTTTCTATAAAAAATTTTTAATTGTTTTTTTAATTCTATATATTGACCTTAATGTACTAAATACATTGCAGCCAAGACTCGCAGTATTAAACTCACAATTAAGCAAAAACATTCCTTTCCTAAACTTCTTTCAGCAATTCATTGGAAAGAATAAGATAAGAGCTTTCAATCAAGCTTTAAATGGTGATACATATAAAATCAACAAGCATATTCCCTGTGATATATTTCCTAGATCAGTCAATTTTGAGTTCCTTTCCTAAACTTCTTTCAGCAAGATTTATACATCGTTTTAAAGAACAAGTTAAGAGCTTTCACTCAAGCTAAAAAAATATACTTATAAAATTCCCACTTTCAAATACTAAAAAATAAGATTGATATTATTATTAAATGACAGTAAACTTTGTGAGGTAAAATGGATAAAAACGCCTTAAATTTTTAATTTTCGACAACTAGTAAAAATTGTACAACTTTAACTTTGGAAGGGGCACCACCGTTTGCTCCTGAGTGGTCTGTGGGCCCCCCTTTGAAACTTAAAATTGTGCATTCATCTGCTACATCTATGTGAAATTGTATGTAAATCCAATCAAAAAAAAAAAAAAAAAAAAAAGAAGTACTTGTTTACAAAAATATTAATATTTTTATTGATATTATATCCCATATTTCTTTTCGGAGGATGCACGATATATATTTTTGTGTAATATTGCAAATAATCTTATTATGAAAAGTGGACGTAAAAAGAGAGGTGCATTTAATAAAAATCTTTCATAATATCTTTACATTCCACAGTGGGGCAGAATCGAAAATTTTTGGAAATATATCTGTAACTTATAATCGGCTCGTGCGACTTATATAAAATTTCATGTAGGCGTAGCAGAGGAGTGTACAATTTTAAGTTAAAGTAGGGAAAATTTGGACTTTATCTGCGGAAAAGCGAGAAATCATATTTTTGGGGTTTTCGGGTTTTTTTTGGAATTCCTTTTAAAAAATCTTAAAGTTTTTTACACTTTATCATTTTAAGCGATTAAATTTACAATCACCGAAATTTTTATTGAGATATTTTAACAATTTTTCATTATATACAAAAAGATTGAAGTCGATATCATTTACTGAACAACAAATTACGCTACTTTAAAATTTAATCTGTCCAAAAATAAACGACTTTGAAATTGAAAATTGCAAAAATTAGGATTTTTATGTTTTTTGGCCGAAGAATTGTCCATACTATTTTTCTTTAAGAACAGAAAGCAGACGAGTGCACAGTTTTAAGTTTAAGTTGGGAAAATGTGGACTTTATGGACAAATGGGATTTCTCACTTTTTTTGGGTATTGTGGGATTCTTTTTGCAAACATCTTAAAAGAAACTTTATCATTTTAAACGATAAAGTCTACAATTACCGGACATTTCGTTGAGATATCTTAACTAACAAAGATTTTGTTATAAAGTTCATAGTTTTTCCGATTTTTGGAATTAAAATAAAATTTTTGTAAAAAAATTGTTTTTTGGAGAAACTATAAGCGAAATTTTCGGTGATTGCAGACTTAATCGTTTAAGATGGTAAAGTGTAAAAAACTTTAAGATTTTTGTAAAAAGAATCCCACAATTCCTAAAAAGCAATGGAAATCTCAAAAATCAAGTTCATATTTTCCCTAACTTAAACTTAAAATTGTGCACTCCTCTGCTACGTCTATGTGAAATTTTATATAAATCACACGAGTCGATTAGAAGTTGCAGATTCATTTCCACTTTTCATAATAAAATTCTCTTTTTACGTCCACTTTTCATAATAAGATTATTTGCAATATATAAGTAGCCACATTATTCAACCGATTTAATAGATATTTTGCACAAGTCCATATACATATATATGATTGGCAACTCTGTTATTAAAGTGTCAAAAATTTCTTTTTATTAGCTTCGTAATTTTTATATTTTTTTTTTATTAAATAATTGAAGTTAAAATATATATTGCAAAGTCAAACTGCTTATTAAAGAAATAAATCGTTGAATGAAGTCTCAAACTGGCGGAGTACTACTGTGAGATACGCTGTTATGTGTGTTTGAACATTTCTTACAATCTACACTGGTGGTGGTTGCTGCTTTAACTGGCTGTAAACATTTTTTCTTTTACAACATTGTACTTGACTACAAAATCTGCAGAGGACATACAGCTATTCTCTTCAGTTTAGTGTTTTATTTACAATTATCGTGGTGTATTGCCGTAAGAAACATTTGTTCACATCATTGTCTTTAATCTGTTTGGTGCTTTTTTATTTTTTTAATAATTGGCGCTCCGTTAACAGACAGCTAATTAATTTATTGCATAAATGGCGATTATGACCAAATCTGTAGTTTAAAAAAAAACCGATGAATAATAAACGCACACTTGAAGTTACATCGCCTGATAAATCTGAAAATAATTAAAGTAAGAAACATTTGCCTTGCCTAACTATGGCTGAAAACAATCGGATAATCACCCAAGACGTTTTCTCGTGGAATAGGATTAGCGACCTATTGGATGATGAACTGAAAGATGTTGCTAGAACAACCGACCTGGTAGCTATTCAAACGGAAATCCAAAAATTAAAAGAAGAGAATTTAAGACTCATAGCATGTCTTAAATATATTGACCGTAGGTCGCGGGCTTCGAATGTTGTTGTTTCTGGTTTAAATTGTAAAAATGTACTAACAGCCAGAGAAAAATTTAAAAAAACTATGTAATGATGTACTTAACGTCAATGTTGATGTGGTCTTATCTCGTTGGATTTCTTTTGGAAAATCATTTTTGTTCAGCTTAGGATCGAATTTGCTAAGGGTAATTTAAAAGGTCAACACGTGTTCATACAAAAAGACTACACCGAAGATGAACAAAATGTACAATATAACCTGAGACAATTAAGCAAAAATATTTAAAAAGCTAATGAATCTGTTAAAGTCAGGCTTGGCGAGTTTTGTTTATTTATTAATAACAAAAAAAAAAAAAATATATATATATATATATATATATATACGTGGTCCAGTGGAAAAGTTTGTGCTGATTCTGTTAACGATGCTGAATACTTGAAAAATCTTTTATCAGGATGTAATTACGTGATTGATGTTTGCGTTAAGGACAGTATGAATATAGTAGATTGTAATGTTAAAAATGTAGATATTTCAAACCATTTAGTTTCATATAATGTAGCAAATCTTGAGAAATCATTAAAATTTAGTAATTTTAATACATATATCAATAATTTTGATGTATTTTTTCTTTTTGAAACCCATGTCACAGCAATAGACAGCATTTGTTCTCGTCATATTTTAATAATTATTGTTTACATTGGATTGCAGCTACGAAAACTCACAGAGCTGGACGTGCTAGTGGAGGATGTTTATATGGTTTCAGAAAAAAATCTTAAAAATACGTAGGCTTTTAAATTTTTAGACATTTTCAGTAATATGGTATTAAGTGAAAAATTTGAAGGTAATGTGTTTTATTTTATCCCATGTTATTTAAGTTTGAAGATTTTGTACAGGCACTTGATCCTTCAAATTTCTGTATAGTGGGCGATTTAAATGCAAGAATTGCAGATGAGCAAGTTTTAGAGGCTAACTTTCTGAAAGATTTACCACATATCAATTTAACTAGATCTTCAAAAGACAAAGAACTAAATGCGCAGTGCAAAAAATTTATGAATTTTATTGAAAATGTCGGTGGGATTATGCTTAATGGTAGAACTGGTAACGTTGCTCTAGGAGAATACAGCTTTTGTGGGGTTATGGGTAGTTTTGTTATTGATTATTGCATTCACTTAACTTTTTTACAATATGTTGATGATTTCTTTATCGCATCCAAGCCTTACTCTGACCACATGCCACTATGTTCAAAAATTAAATCATTATGCCGTGAAGTTAATACAAATGAGAAGATTATATCTCAAAGACTGCGCTGGAATAAGAAATTTTCTGCTAAATACAAAAATAATCTTGCTTTACTTGCCAGTAATATTGATATTCATTCTTACGAAACCGTTGATGAATTGGTTATGCGCCTATATGACAAGATAAAGTTAGCTAATGTTACTAAAGTGAATAAATTTTTCTTTGAACCTAAACAGAAATGGTTTGGTTGGAAATGTGCTCGTGTTAGAAAACGTATGCTAATAAATCTTAGGCGTTATAGAAAAAATCATAATACTGTATACAAATTTCGTTATTTTGCATCTAGAGCTGTCTATCTTAAGATATGTAATGAGAAAAAAATTGATTTGCATAATAAAAATATAGAGCAATTAAACAAGGTGAAATGTAGCAGGGATTAGTGGAAGCTATCTAACTCTATGAGATTGCGTACATACACAGTAAAAGTTGCAAATGTTGATTCCCAGACTATCAGTTGGTCAATGTCATATTTTATCGATGCCTTCCTAGACTCTCCCATGGAAATTTGTGAAATTTCTTCCGTTTCAAAAGAACTTAAAGATAGTAAATCACCCGATCAAGATGGAATCTGTTATGAATGTTATAAAAATGCTCCTCATTCTTCTATTATTGAAATATTATCCGTCTTTAACAAAATATTCCTACATGAGAAAATTCCATAATAGCCCATCGAACTATCGCGGGTTATCGCTAATTAATACCCTAAGCAAAATATTTAATACCATTTTACTAAATCGTTTAACGGATTGGATCGATCGTAACATGATTTTAACTGAATTTCAAGCCGGATTCAGAAAAAATTATTCAATCGTTGACAACATTTTCGTTAATATTATGTATCTAAATAAAGCTCACAACAAGAATACATATCCTTTCTTTGTTGATTTTTCGTGTGCTTTGCAATTCCTCGTAATAGTTTATTTACAAGCTCTTGTATCTGGGTTTGTCTTCTAAGATAATAAGAATTTTACAGCACATGTATGAAAATACTGAAAGTTATATCTGGGATGGAAACTCTTATTCTGATCCTTTTTCTGTCGAAATAGGTGTAAAACAGGGTTGTATATTAAGCCACCTATTATTATCATTATATATTAATGATTTAGTAGAAGAGTTACCTGGAGGAGTAAATGTTGCTGACGTTAATGTTAAAGCATTGCTTTACGCCGACGACATAGTTATTTTATCAAATAGCCTAACGGAATTGCAAAAAATGATTGATTGCTTATATAATTATTGTTCAATGTGGTGTTTGAAGCCTAATCTAGATAAATCTAAAATAATGGTATTTTGTGTCGGTACACGAATTTCGTCAAAAAGTGGGCTTTTGGTAGCGATAATATTGAAATTGTAAGTATCTATAAATATTTCGGAGTTAACATCACATACAATCTCTCCTTTAAGAAACACTTAAACAACAAACTAACTGCATCTAAATTGGCGATAAACTCTACTTGGTCTAATTATATTAGCAACCCGCAGATATCACAGAATAATAAACTTAAAATAATCTAAGCAGCGTCCAAGTCAATTATGTTATATGCAGCGCAAGTATGGGGCTATGCAAAATATGATGAGGTTCAAAAACTCTTTAGATTTTTTATAAAAAAAGATGCAGTACCTATCAAACACGACACTTAATTACATGCTGTATTTAGAGGCAAACCTTGAGTCACTATACTTATCTACTTTAAGACTTCACCTCTGCTACATCAATAAAATATTGGATATGAATCCTCACAGATTACCTCGCATTTTAGCATTAAATATAATAGAACAGAACATATATTGGACTAAGGAGTGGGAAAATCTTTGTCATCATGTACAATTTACCCCTAATTACTCAATATTACCACTAAGCAGACAGTGGAAACCTATAATAGATCAAATAAAAAAGATTACAATGTTTCATCTTTATATACTTCATACTTTTCTCCACGTTAAGTCAGTTTAATAATAAGGGCTAGAGGTGGATTACTAGGCTTGAATGCTAGATCCCTTAGAAGTAACTCTGTTGGTATTTGTACAATTTGCAATTTAGATGTAACGGAATACACATTTAATTTCATCGGTGTTTGCCCAATATACAATGAATTTCGAATAAAATATTTTGGTAAAACCATACTAAGTTTAAATGATGTTATATATACTAAATGGCATAAACTTTTATTCCTTATATAAATACGTAGAAGTTTGTTTAAAATATAGAAAATTAATTTTGAATGAATTTGCTTTTTAATTTTCCATGAAAATGTAAACTTAAAAAATAGCTTGTAGCTTTATTAAAAATTATATAAAATCAAAACTATGTGAATATAATTTACTTGCCTATAACACAAATATGTTATGCCATATATAGATTTAGATATTGTAAATGAATTAAATATGTACATACAAAATCTATAAATAAATAAATAATATATATATATATATATATATATATATATATATATATATGTATATATATCGTGCATCCTCTGAAAAGAAATATGGAAATATGTATTAATATTTTTGTAAACGATTATTTTTTTTGAAAGTTCAAATAAAATTTATCATATATAAAATATTTTTTGGAGAAAACTATGGACAAAAATATAACTTAAATGCCACTCCCAATTTTTAGACCACTTTCAGTAAAAAATATTTTTTTTAAGTCCTTAATGCAACTAAGACAACTCACATAACATTTGACAAATACAAGGAGTACAAAATATTGTATATTATTCGCCAAATTTTATTATACTGTCACATTTTTTTAGCACTGTCATCAAAATTTAATTAATTTTGAAATTACTTTACTACTTTACTTGCCATCCTGTCAGTACCTCCGTCAAGTATAATACATATGTGCCAAGTTTTGTTAGAATAACTTCACCTTCACCCGGTTGTTCAAACATAAGGTCATATTAAATAAAATAAACAATATTGTGACAAAAATGGGCGTAAAGAGGGTGTGACATCTAGTAGTCCATAAAACAACAGCAATGCATAATAACATTTTTAATAAATAATTTATTTATTTATTTACTTAAGTCTAAAGAACAGTATTTTTTACAGACTAAGGATTTATATAAACAAGAAATTATAAAAATTTTATAATTATAATTTTATAATTATAATTATACATATTCAATATATATTCTGAAGTATTTAGTTTTAAAATTGGTTCATTACTTCACCTAGTCCCCAAATAAATGTTCTCTTGGAGTATATTTGTCTGCGCCTGCATTTAAGAAGCTCAAATATTTTAAAAACATATAAGCGTATTTCTACAAATTTCTGCTCATTTTAATGCTAAAACATTTTATAGAAAACAAATTATATGTACTTACATAAAATATGGCATTCAGATTCAAAAGGATCGTTTTAAAATTAATTGTAGCTTCTATATAGGGTCCTCTCCAAAAATTAGTTAAAAGTACTTAAATCCCACATAAATATTAGTATATTAATAAAATTTATCTCAAATAAGATTAACCAAGTATGACCTTAAGTATGTATTACTTTAAGGCACATGCACAATAATGCACAGTGGGGCAGAATCGAAATTTTTTGGAAATAAATCTGTAACTTCTGATCGACCGGTTGGATTTTCATGAAATTTGGTATAGGCATAGCAGAGGAGTGTACAATGTTAAGTTTGGAAGGGGGCACAACAAATCTCTCAGTGACGGAGCTAAAGGGGCTCAAAGTTAGGTACCTCTGACATAAAAATTTTTTAATCACTTGCCAAATTCTTGTTTCTCGTCCGATTTCAAATATTTTTATATGTTGTTGTAGACCCTGACAAGACCTATAAAAAACATGGTTACATTGGTCCTATTTATCTCTTATAGTTTTCGAGTTATTTGAATTTTTAAGCACCATAATTTTGCATGTTCTTGGTCCAGTTTTTTTTTCATATATATCCTAGTATTTCCGACCGATTTTATTATTTTTTTTCTTAACTAGTTAAAGAACAAAATTTTGTATTGAATAAAAAAAATTTGAAGTCGATATCTTTACCGAGTCCAAAAATAAACGATTTTGAATTTGAAAAATGCAAAAAGATTTTTTGTGTTTTTTTTTAGCCGGAAAAATACTACACTCTCTTTTATCTAAAAATTTTAAATTTTCTTTAGCAATATATAATTATAATTGAACGAAATATTCTTCCACTTGGAGAGCTTACATAAGAGGCTCAAGAAGCAAGAAATAGAGATTTTAAGCACTTTTTGGTTAAATATTAGAAAATCTTTATATTTTCTATTGATTTAAATTGTTTTCTTCATTGTCAGCTAAAATTGGAATGAAAGTTCACAGGAACCTATGAATTTTTTAAATGTATGATTAATTTTCAGCGCATTCTCTTTTTATTTTTGGCATGATTAGCAGAGTAAATAGCATTTTTAAAACTAAATAATAAACATAAAATTTTGATTTAACAAAAAAGTAACAAAAATGGAAAAAGTCGTCATCTCCACATTAGAAAATAAAATAACAAATTTTGGTTAAAAATGACCAAAACGGCAACACTGATCGTTATCACATTGTTTGTTTTGATTATTTGTTTTCCCAAAAGCAACTTCAGCATATGTCCGTTTACTGATGTTATCAGTGTGTAAAGCATCATAAATAACAGGTTTATTCAAATCTGTCTTTAATTCTTTTACATCTTCACTTATTGTTGAGAGTATTTGTTTAATTTTTTAATTCTCTTAACTCCACTGACAATGATGAAATAATTTAATATAATTTAAAAAAATTTTTAAAAACAAGAAAGGCAAAGGTCAAGTTTTGGAATATTTTAGGATTTTTACCAAAATATAACTCAAAAATATTTATTTTTATCTGGATTTCAAAGCAATGATTTCTTCAATAAATTTTGTTTTGTTAGAATAACTTCACCTGGTAAAAGAAGTCATGTATCTTTTTTATGTCCATGATATTAGTTAATAAAATTATATTTGCACATAGTAAAGAAAAGAGGGTATATCAAAACCAATTGAGGGTTAAGTTTATGTTTTTGGATGCAGTTAGATTTTTGAAAAATTGCATTAAAATATAACCATAAATAAATAATTTTGAGTTTTTTTTTTTTGTTAAAAATCTCAAATATTCCAAAATTTCAGCTTCCAGTTTTAAAGGTTAAGAGATATAATTCTTTCTTATTTTTACTTTCTGTGCAGCATATATTTATCCTAACAAAATTAAAAAATTTAAATTGGTGTTTTGAAACACTCATATTATATCAACGTTTTTAATAAAGCATAAAAAGGGGATTATATTATTCTGCAGGAGCTTATTTTCCATTAACTATGGCGCGAATTTGACTTAGAATAGCATTTTATTTTAGTATTTACAAAAAACAAAAATGTCTGCACGTTGTTTGAAACTAAGTTAATGCTCTAGGGAATTTCTAAAAACTTTAATATTTTCTAACCGATTTGAAAAATTTTTTTATCTTGTTTTATAGATAATTGTGTCTTGGTTATGATTCCTTTACATTAAATTGCAAAAAAGAGTTGATAATAGCAACATTTTTTCAAAAAAAATGTGTAAAAGTCAAAATTGTCCCATATAAATGCACCCTATATACTTCAAGGTAGATGCGACACGTATTAGCGACATCCGATCATTATAATATTTCACACACTATATTTTTACATAAAAGAGAAAAATCATAGGGGGACTTATGGTTGAAATTCAAATGTCAGCTTTTTTTTGAAGCATTCTAATGCATATACATCACATGGAATTAAGTTCTCCAACAGATTTTGGTGACTGTCCCAAACTGGGTACTTGACTGACTACATTAGGGTACCACTAGTTACTTTATTAACTACGTGACTATAATATGGCCATATCCTAGGAGGAAGTCTATTGACACCTCAGGGCCAAAAGGTGGAGATATTATGGGTAGTTAGGTTTTTTGGTATATATTTGTATATTTTTATTTACTTTACTTCATTAATTATTTTTTATTGTTTTGATTTTTTTTATTTTTTTTTTGTCTTTTAGGTTTGGTTAGGTAAGTTTAGGTTAGATGGGCAGTTGTTAATGTAAAATAGACAGCTCACTTGTGTCATGTGAATTTGTTTTTCACATGTCCGAGAATAGGTTCGAATAGAACCAACCTGACGCACGAATAAAAGATCTGCAGAGAGACTCCCAAATTCAGCAGTCCTTATAATCGCAAGAGCAGGACAGTATCAAAGTAAATTTTCTACTGTCTCTTCCTCCTCGTTAAAGCAACTTAATAGTCGTTAAAGGTGTTCACCAATGATCCATCGGTAGAAATTTGAATATTCACTCCTAATACCCTGTAGCACATTATCCAATTTACCGGGATGTTCCTTCTATATGCGGGAATGAAGATGATTTCAGAAGATTTGGATCCATCAGTATGAGACTCAACCGATCCGGCTTTTATAGTGGGATGCACTGAGATTGAAACTGAGAAGCCTCTGTCCAGAAAGGGTTTGGGAATACAATAATCAATATTGTCAGGGATGTCACCCGAAATTCCATAAATGGTTACATGGCCATAGCTCCTATAGGCTTGATTACCATGTCGAAGAGCCATTTCGTATTCTTGGGATTTAATCCCCAAGATTCTTACACATATAAAGGGCAATATTTGCCCTTCGATGCTCTAACTTGGGTGTTCTGAAGCCAGGACATTTGGAATCCAGTATTATACCCAGGTACTTCACACTGTCCGACATCTTTAATTCAACTCCATTTAGGCAACGGAGTGGAAAAGGTGGTATTTTGTATCTCCATGAAAAGAGAACTAGTTCTGTCTTTCCTGGATTCACGCTAAGACCACTACTTATACACCATTTGCTAAGTAGACCTAGCGCATTTTGAAGGCGGTGGGATATAGTATCGAAATATTTTCTAGATACGGCCAGCGCACATTATCCGATAACGCGATGGTTTTGAGCCTCAGGGAATCAAGTTCTCTGAGCATTGTGTTAATGGTAATATTCCAAGGAAGTGGAGATAGAACTCCTCCTGAGAAGTGCCACTATTTGCTATTCTATATATGGTAGTCGCACCCATATTGGAGATTATAACTCTGTTGGTTATAAGTCTTCATATGATGCCAATAATCGATTGATGTATGTTCAGTCTTTCCATAGCCATATATCAAAAAGGACACTAATGTATATTCCTTGTACTCGAGAGCATTTCCGATATACCTTACAAGCGATAATCGATTGATGTATGTTCAGTCTTTCCATAGCCATATATCAAAAAGGACACTAATGTATATTCCTTGTACTCGAGAGCATTTCCGATATACCTTACAAGCGATTGCAACGCTATCTCAACTGATTTGCCTTTCATATAGTCATAATGGGACGCTGACGGTAGGTTGATTGTTTTGCGAAGCTGCATGTCAATCAGCCTTCAGACGATAGACTAATAGGTCTGAAATCCTTCGGTCTCGTACGGGAGGTCTTACCCCTTTAGGGATAAAGAGCACTTTGCATCTAGTCCATGAGTCGAGGATATAAGAGCATGATAAACAAGCCGAGTATATCTAAAGCAACTATGGAACTATAATATCAGCATTATACTGTAAGTATGCAGGTATGATGCCATCTGGGCTTGGGGATTTAAAAGGGGCAAAGCTGTTCAGAGCCCATCTTATTTCATCTTCAGTTATTTTAATCTGAACGTCATTTAAGTCTGAAACTGTCGGAGGGATCTCCGTTATAGAGAGGCAGCTACAGAAGACCTTCCAAGATTTGCGTTTCGCACTCCTTATCAGGTCTTTAAACTTGTTTACTAAGAATTTGTACGCTGATCAGTTTCCCAGTCTCTTTGCCTAATTAAATACAATGCGGCACTCTTTGCGAGTATTACCTATTTCGGAGTTCCACTATTGTGGTTTGCTCGTTTCTTTGCAGACCTTAGGTCTGCATGCTGCAAAAGTCGCACTGCCAAATGCATTTGTTATCAATTCTACAGAGTACTCAATGTCCCACAGGTTACAAATAGCCGGGGGATTCGGGAGGAGTTGGGACAGAATATCATATTGTTTCGTCCAGTTCACTTTTCTCCTGTTTTGAATTTATATATTGCAGTTAATGTATAAATGATCCCCTCCATTCGCTGATCATGTTCGAATGCCTAGCGTATTATCGAGAACTTTTCCTATATTATAAACTACAAAGGTTGGTTCCTTACCATTGTTTAAAACATCTAAACTACTACAAAGGATAAAATCGAAAAAAACTCACCCCTTGTATTGGTATCCGAACTTCCTCAAACGATATAGTGGGCGTTGGCGTCAGCTCCTATCACGAGCGGTAAGTTCCTGTCATTTGCCGTCTTGGTTATTACGCGAACTTTGGTATTTGGTGGTGGTTCGCTGCTATCATGACACAATATAAATGGTGCTACGAGTTGTCTTCCAGATCGCTACAACCGTGTTTTCATCACTAAAATCAGAGAGAACGAAGATACTAAGTTTTCTGCTTTCTACTATACATGAATGTATCCTACCTGACCCTGCGGTGTGTAACAGCATATAATTATTCGCACGAAGTCTGCAAACTCTTTCACTTGTGATTCAGAGTTCTTGGACAAGTTTAAACTGCTCGCCTCTTTCAGCCATTCGGAGCATCAACGCAGCCGAAGCTGCTTTAGAGTGGTGAAGATTAATTTGCGTTCTTTTCACCATTGTTACTTATGCGGGTGATTGTGACGTTGACGTCATCTTGGTTTGAGTCCAAGAAGGCGTCTTCGTCAACTACTTCATCTACCCGTTCAAAAAACTCACACACGTATTCATAGTTTGTGTGGATGGATGCTCTGGTCACCTTTCAATCATTTGTGGGGGATCTAAGGATTACCGAACCAAATGTGTTCCAGAATTTCCTCTGGTTTGGACGGTTCATTCGGCACGCGGGCTATGGCTCTAGATCGACTTTCCAGAATATTCTCATCAGCTTTTTGCGCACTAAATCCCAATTTGCGTGGGAGATAGCGCAGTCAATATCGCTCCTGTCGATGACTGCTCATATGAGATAACCTTTGCCCACTTTACTAAATGATTTGTTCATAGTGTTATAGAGCAAATTGCGGGACTCTTACATAGAGCAGATATAAACTTGGTAGCTTTTTATTTAGAAAAAACATTGTACGATAAGGAGCCTTTTCCTTACCGGCAGCAATATAGAGCAAATCAGTTTTTTGACTTGTTGTCTATATTGCCACTGAATTGTTCGTTGGGCCGAGTAATGCAAAAGGAATGGCGACCGTGAACTGCGAAAAGAAAAACAAAACAAGAGGCGATGTTGCCTCTTTGATTTCAACTAGCACAATAAATTCTTTATTTATAAAATTCTTCAAAAGAAATAGAACAAACGATCATAATAACTAAATGAATAAGGGCTACTGTGTTGTTGTTGTTATTCTATGCTGAGAGACAAATAAAAGAAATTCACCACTAGTAATGTACATATGTGCAAAAAACAAAACAATAAATAAAATATGTACCGGTATTGAATTTTTGTTTACAACAACACATTATGAGATGGTAATACAAAACAAAATAAGAAATAAAATATAACCTAACGGTTAATAACCAAAATAAATTATAGTGGACCATAAAAACAAAATTTACATCAAATTACAGTGGGATGAGTGGCTCAAAAATATGAATAATTTAAATACAATAAAAAATGCAAAATAAAATAGAAATAAATATAAAATAAAACATTAAGTATTATACGGTGACCTAACAAACATAATATAATAAAACATAATGTAATAATACCAAAATTACAGCAAATTTAAATAGTACCATTCAGGGATGATAAATGCGATTTTCATTATTATACTAAATTTAATAAAATTTGTACATTTTTTGATCGTATAAAACTTAAAAATATGTTCGGAAATTTCCTTTGAGTTCTTAAAAAAATATTTAAATTAATAGATATAGTTCAAGTAGGATATAAAAAGTTTTAAAAAGGTTACGTTTCACATATGAACACATAATAACAGAGATAATTCTTGTATCGTGTTCTTAAAAAATACCTAATCCAAAGCAAATAATAATATTCAGATGAGTTCAATTTAAAAGTAAGTTCTAAAAGTTTCACCAAAAGTTGTAAAAACCCTGTAAGAAATGAAGCTTCAAAGCAAGTAGAGTAGAAAGAAAAGTAAAATATCGCTTCTACATTCCTTTATGAATGATATGAATTTTGTATGACGAGTTTTTGACACTAAAAGCGCTCTTTTCAATGCTGAAAAAGAATCAAATGTTTTAGTTATAGTAAACATGTAGATGCATATTTTTTCTCCCTTGCAATGGCAAAGTTATTTGTTTACTTTAGTGCACTGTAGTAAGGCTTATTTCGAAACGTGTGTCATGTTGAACATTTTTTACTGATAAAAAAAGCTTATATACAAATTAAACTTTTTCAAGTAATGGAAAGCGAAACATACGTGCTTGTATTTTCCAAAAGAATGTCAGTGTTGAACTTAATAAACGCATACCAAAATCTTTCTTCAAAAGTCATAACATTCGTGTCTGAAAATATCTAAATGATTCTAACTTTTATGCTTAAATTTAGTCGCATTTAAACAAAATTTAATTACTGTTCTAGAATATTTGTTAATCCAACCAATAATTTTATTAAGAGCAACATTTTAGTACAATTATGTACTAAATTAATCACTGGTGTACTGCTGTACTTTTGACAATAGAATTCTACTTAAAAAAGTACAATTGTACTGAATTTATCATCCCTGGTACCATTGGAAGAACAAAAAGTACCACAAAGTCCCTCCTTGTAAACTCTTATCCAAATAGGACCATGTGTCTTTAATTTCATGCTTCTAGATCGATTATTACAAAAAAATTCAAAAAGTAGCATTAGGTAATCAAAAAAGTACCACAAAGGCCTCTTTTGTGAATTCTCACTCACTTAGGACTACATATAATTAAGTCCATGTTTCTAGGTTTAATATAATATGAAATTCATTATTGAGTTTGAATAAAACGTAGTTTCCCGTTTTTACGCCCTTTTTGGTACTTTTTTCCACCATTGATGCAACAAAAATCTTATTCCAATTAATTCATATGTTACATGTGTTATCGTTAACTCCTCCCTCACTCAAGTGAGAGCCGTCCTCGGTTGTCTTAAAGCTGTCAATGGTAGCCTGGATGGCATGATACTGCCGTTTCTTCAACTGCCTCTGACGTAATTTAGAAATTAAGCAATAGGTTAGTAGAATGCCAATTATAACAACCGTGGAGATCGTTGGGCCAATGATAACCTTATTTTCGTACTCCCCAATGTACTGAATATTTTTGATTCCCAATTTCTAAAGGTATGGAAAGCTTAGTATTTCCTGGTGTCCAGTGATATTTAAAGTTGCCATACTAGCTGAGCTTGGTATTTTTTTTCAGATTTCTTTTCAAAATTTTTATAAATGGACCCATTCACCTGGATCTCGTCATCAAAGGTAATTAAGTATGTTCCGGTGACTTTTTTTTATAGAGTTTTCAATCGTTATTATTACGGCAGAGTCGTCGTAGATGATAATAATACCGTCATCAATTACAACCAAAGAATTAAGAATGACTGGGCTGAGTATCACATCGAGCTATGCCACCAGAGTGCAGTTGTTGAGTACATGTGGGATGTAATGGCTCCTTACAGAAAGTTATAAGTGTTACGCTTCAATTTCTGATGGCGATTATTTTATTTTCACAGTCAGCTACGGTGTTGTCTTTGTGAAGGTGTAATATTGTTTCTTTATGTTGGACAGGAAATAAGCTCACCTTCTTACATTCTATTCTAGGTTTAGGATATTTTGTGATAAAATGTAAAAAATTATTGTCTAATTAGACCTTAATAAATATTTATAGAGCGCGCATTTGCAATTTTGTTAAATCTTCAGAATCGAGAATTACAGGGTTAATTATTCCTATATTTGCAAGGGTTACGGACAGCATCAAATTTTCAAGCTCCGACACCATTATTATATTTCTTGCAAGTAGCATTTCACATAAATGCCCCGTATCGATTTGTTTGTCATTTTTAATAACATTAACGGCTTTTATAATTTTGTTTATCTGCTATTGTGTTTTTGTGTTTATTAGTTTTTGTCTATTTTCTGATTCAATGATCTCATGTAGCTTGAATTTTAAATTCTCAAAATTATCAAAATCCGGTGTACCAGCAACTAACTTAAGGGCAGTGCCTAAAATATTAATGTTTCTAGCATGTCTGTGGTGAATGTCAAATGATGCCAAAATTGCCCTTATTCGAGTATCATCTGATTCCAAAATTTTCAACATATGATCATCTGATTCCAAAATTTTCAACTCGTATGTGTAAGGTAATCAAAATCCTGCCATATGATTACTTCTCCGTCCATAATAGCAATATAGTAGGAATTAGAATAGTCAATTAATTTTGCGGAAATATTGTATGTAAAATCTTAAATAAATAAACAGGACAAAATTAAAGTGGAGCGATTGTATGTGGTTGAGAAGTTAGTTTTATCATAAGTTGTCCTTATGGACCATTCTCCCTTTAATAAGAACTGTAGTTCCTAAGTCGGCCTCTACTCTTTCTTCCGTATATAAAGGGTTTAATTCGCTTCCCAATCTTTTATTATTCCTTACGAGAAAACGTTCCCCAATGTCATAAGTGCTATTCTGTCTTGAATCATTGTTCCTATCAAGTTGATATCGCGTTCGACCTGACCATTAGAAGTGCTATGAAGCGAAGGAGCATTTGCAATCACCACGACAAACTGGTTTTTCAGCATAGCCGTAATGGGCTCAGATTTAAACACTGGTTCATTGCCGCAATAAATATTTTTTGTATCCGGAAAAATGTTCATTAGCTGTATAATTGGGATTTTCAAGTCTATGATTGTACGGGATGGGACTGATTGAACCACAGCGAATTTCGAAAATTTATCAACACTTGTGAGAAAGTATTTTTTGTTTATAGAAAATATATCAATATGTAACATTTCTCCTGTATAAGATGGTACTTTGCCTCACCCATCTCTTGCCTAATCGGATGGCCCTGTTACAGATCCTAAAGTTCGTCACAATTTCGTTTGCCAATTTTGCTTTTTGGTAAATAGTAATCATTAAGAATTTGTTTTACGTTTTCTTGAGCCGCCCTATGAGCTCGATTGTGCTCAGTATTAATTATCTCCAATTGTTCGTTTTTATCAAAAATATCAACCACCATTTTTCTACAATGCAAAAATCTGGTAGCTGGAAAGACCCTGACCAACTCATGATGAATGCAAGCGAGGGTTGGCAAATCACAGTATATTGCATTTACCACTCCTGGATTCACTGCTAATTTAACTTCTTCGATAAGTAAATTCAATATCATATGACGAATTTTTTCAATAAAAAGTATGAAATTTCATATTCGCGCGAAACTTGCTTCTACCAAAACTATCGTGTAGGTAAATGGCATCTCACTGTGTACCGTCTCAATATCAGAACGAATGTGCTGTCGCGACAATACGTCATTGACGTAATTTTCTTTACCTGGTTTGTAGAACATTTTTGTGTTGTGTTCATCCACAGAAGTCTTTCAACGTTTTAACCTAGCATTAGCTAGGTGAAACGTAAGCTGTTGGTGGTCTGTGTAAATATTCAATTCAATTCAGGACCTGGAGGGTCTGATTTTTCCGATCTTCAATAAATTACGTATTTCGTTATTTACAAGTTCGGTCACACTCATCGAGTAAGGGTAAAGCCTTGAATATACCGTATCGTTGCTATTAGTGCGGATGGTGGTGACGATGTTTGTGTTGAAGGGTAGAGATTCATTAGGGTTTGCAAAAGCTCATGTTTTGAAATGTCCTCAGAACTGTGCAGGGTACCACTATATCCTCTACTTGTGTGAAATTTACATTTGCACACTTTAAAAATGTTATTTTCTCTGGCCGTTTTGAGTCTGGAGTTCACTGTTTTTGAACTAATCTGCACTTATCTGCGTTAACAGATCAAGGCCTATTATACCATCAAATTTTGACAGTGATGGCAATATGAGAAGTGTACTATTGGTGTTGAATAGGTTAACGGTGCATTTCTTATCAATGGTGTGAAAACGTTAATAGATTTTACTAAGAAGGGATTATTAACTGGCACTATGTCTTTCAGTTCGCTCAGGGGTTTTATGTAATTTTTCGAAATTCCCGTATCTATCAATAATCTAATATTTCTCCTTGCAATTGTCCTTATTATGAATGGTAGCAGGGAGTTTTTACTAAAAAATTTATTTGATCAAAACCCTTTTCAGTATCAATTTCCGATGTTGCTAATTCCACCTGGTATTCATTAGTGTTTTTGCTCTGTTGAGGTAGTTTCCTGAGAAATATGATTGATCCTCTGTTGCTTGGGGCTTGTAAATCTAGCTGAGTCACTGCCTGACCTGAAGTCTGACTATTGTAATACTGACCCTGCAATGCTAAACCTTGTTTTGCCTGTACCCGGTTTTTGTAATATTAACTCTGAGGTAGTCCACCATTAGCTGGTTTATGTTTCGTCGACTGTATGGAACGCATCAATTGATCAACGTCTATTGGTTGGACAAATTCCCTCTGCTGGTTCTTATTACCAAAATTTTTTGGTTTAAAAAAATGAGGGTTCCTAATTGTCTGAATTCCTGTGGTGGGATTTCTATTTTGATGTCTTGCTTCAGAATTTTTGTTTGTTCTCAAGACACCTAGCACAGTTACTTGCAAATTGGTACTTCTAATGATTAGATTCAACTTCCTGAGCCAATGCTAATGCTGAGGATAAATCACTCGGTGAACTGAAAAAAGCATATCATTTAATCCCTTTTTCGTTCCCGATATGAACAAGTGCATCCATTTTGTATTTTTCATTAATGGATACCGCAGTGGCCTTATCATAAGTCATAATTGTTTTGTTCGTTAATAGTGTCAGTTTTTTCTCGACCTCATCATAGAATTGTAAAAGTGCCATATTTCCTTGACGGAGAATTGACATTTCCTGCTTGATTAAGTAAATCGGCCTTTTGTCCGAGTACGTGAAGCCTAGATCAGCAATGATGGCTTTAAAATTTAAAACCGCATTAAAGGAGGACAGTAGTATATCGGCTGAACCTCTTATCTTATTTCTAATAATGGCTACCGCTTGATAATATCTGGAACTGCCTTCAGTATTTTCAAATACCTTATAAGCGATTTGCGATTTGCGCCGCTTGTCGTCATGAAAAGTATGTTTCATTCTTACCTTCAAAATCCGGTAAAGATTTTACTATATCTAGTGACTCACCACATTGCCGATCCGGTATTATTACTATTTCCCTATAATGTTCGATCGACTACTGGTGTCTGAACGACACATTAATTAAATTTTTTATTAAGCTCTTCTATTTGTTTTTCAAAGCCTAGTTTTTGGGATCTCAGTTCAGTACTTAAGCAACCTCCACTATTGGTCTCAATTATTCTGCTGTCGCAGCCATTGTTTTGCTTTCCCACCATTTGGTCTTTACTACACTTTTTCTGCTTTCTGTCCAAACCCTAATCTATTAAGTCTTTCTACTACCTGATCTAATTTTTCATGATTTTCAGAGTCATTCATAGAAACTTAAATAAATGAACCATGCGAAGATTTAAATTTTTTTTCTAATTTTTCTTTTACTTAAAATTTATACACAAAAAAAAGTTTCCACACCATACTTAAAGATATCCATATACATTTTTAATTTTTACAGTTTTATTGTTGTGTTGTTGCTGTTTAATGTTTTTAGTTGTTGATTTGTTGGTGCAATTTGTTGACGTTTCTATTGTTATGTAAAGTTCGGTAGTTGTTTCAATTTGTTGATGTTTTCATTTGCTGATTTGTTGGTTTGTTCATCACGCATCGCAGGCTATTTCGAAGCTCTGGTTACTATAGCCAATTTTTCAATTGCTTTCGTTGATTAAGTTTTTGGTACTTAAAAATTTTGTATCTTATTTATTTGTTAAATTTTTTTAATTTGAATAGTTAAAAAAATAAATAAAAATCTTTGAATTTCCAAATATTTTCCTGTTAAAAAATTTCTTCATAAGCCGCCTGTTGGGCGCCAATTACTTTTATGTGGTTTTTACGAATTAAAAATTCATTTACTTTGTTTAAATTAATGCTTTTTTCCCAAAGCTACTCTATTACAAAAGTTGTTGAGTTCTGTTTCTTAACTAACTAAAAGAATTAAAAAATCTACCATAGGTGAGCTTATTGCATTTCTTGTTCTTTCTCTACTTTTTGAAAATGTAACATGTGTGTGGAATTATACTACTATTTTCATGTGATACAAACGTAAGCATAAAATGTATTATTTGGCTGTCACCTCATATGTCACATGTGCCATCGTTATCTTATATAGATAATCTTACGAGCTATGTGAGTAGTCATTTTAACATGGCGATCTAGTGGCTAATTTCAAATTTTCAACTGTCACATAAACAAAACTGTCATGGAAAAATTATGTCAATTTTAATGATTTGCTTATGAAATTTTCCATTGTTGGCTATAACGAGCTACTTAGAAAATAAGTTTTAAAGGAATGTTATAAAATAAATCGAAAAGTTTATCAATAAAGTGTCAATCACAGTGCATTGTTCCCATATGACGAATCGGAAATATAAAGGAATTATCATAGAAATATAAAACTTGGTACAATAGTGTCTTATGGCAAAATTAAAAAAATCAAAATTTCAACCAAATCGGGTCAAAGGTACGCAGAATTAAAATTTCTTGGAAATAAATCTGTAATTTCTGGCTTACTGGTTAGATTTACATAAAATTTCACATAGGCGTAGCAGAGGAATGTAAATTTTTAAGTTTGGAAGGGAAGCCCTACATCCTTTCAGGGTTAAAAATATGATACCACTGATATAGAAAATTGTTAACAGCTTGTTAAATTTTTGTTTCTTATCCGATTTCAAATATTTTTACATTTTCTTAAAGCCCTCGAAAAACCTATGAAAAGTTATTTGCATTTTCATTTCAACTATCTCAATTTTGCCAAATCTTGGTCCAATATTTTTATCTGATTTTCTAAAATATTTACGCAATTAATTAAAGGACAAACGAGTCCAAAATTAACCGATTTTGAAATTGAAAATTAAAAATATAATGATTTTTGTTTTTTTAGGCCGGAAATAATTGATAATTTGCTGCATTAAGAAATAGTATGATACTCGTATGTCACTATAACGTTTGTACATGCTGTGTTATTAAATCTTTTCTTAGGTACTATATATTAGTCAAATTTGAATTTTAGTGCAATAGAACTTTTAAGGGTCAGAAGGGGTTAAACAAATTTTACTACCAGAAGAAAGGCGAGTGTCTTCTTTAACCCCATATATAATTTTATACCTGACTGGACTCGTCTGTAGAACACTTTTTCTATTTGAATGAAATTACTCCCAAAATCTTTTTCTATTTTTATTTTATTACAATTTTTTGCGTATTTTACATATTTTTAGCCTTTTTTAGTTTTTTAGCACTTTTTTTATTATGCTACCTAGGAACATAGTATAACGTAAAGTAAGAAAAGGATAAAAGCAAGTGATATTCGAATATAAACTCAATTGTTATAATAATCAAATTTTAAAATCTTTATAAAACATGGAGAGGTTCAGCTATAGGTTATTAATTATAATTATCCGAAGAGTATTTTAAAAACAAAAAGCGGAAAGATGTTCTAAGTTACGTTCAAAAAAAAGTAAACTTATATTCATGCAGAATCGAAATACAATTGTACTTGGAAAATAAAATAATTGATTTCGTCAAAACTTAATAAAGCGCTACAAAAAAGTTGGATGGAGCAAACAAAAATTTTATACCAGCTTTGAAAACTGATTAAAGGGCGAACTTACCGTCCAGGTATCTTTAGTAAGTACAAACCAAAATCACTCGACAACTGTAGCGATAGTTCTAAAAGGCGGAAACTTAAGGACATCAATGAAGAAGTCGGATATGAAAATATTCAAGAAATTTTGCTATATCAATTTCGATCACAGAAACAACCCACAAAAGTCGATATCATTCAAAAAGTTTTTAACGCTAGTCCAGTGAGAACAAAACGGATTCTTAAAAGTGTTCCAATGCCAAGCGAAGGAAACAGATCTCAAATGAAGAGGCATTAGCTTTATTTTTGGATTTGAAGTTAAGTTAAGAAAACAGCAATATATTCAGTTCAGTTTGCGTGCGATTGAAAAAACTCAAATATCTATCATATCATCAGATACCTGTTGCTAAGAATGACTGTTTGCCACCAAAGGACACTATTACAATCACACCGATTTCGGCAGAATTACAACTTTAAGTTCTACTTAATCATATGCTTGCTATTATTATTTAAAGGAAATAATTTGAAGAAATATGAAAACTGCAAGTTAACTCTCTCTTGCAAATGGGGATGTGATGGTTTTTCTGGACAAAAGCAATACAACAATACATGTTGCTTGTATGTGAAAATACTTCAGACACATATATGTTCATGGTGTCATTTGTACTATTGTGATTGATAAAGAATTTGGAAGATTCGGAGCCTTCAAAAAGTAGGATGCAAACAAAAGATATTTGGAAAAACCAAACACTATCTTCTACGAAATACAGCAGAGTAATGTAATTTGAATTTAAAAAGGAAACTCATGATGCCATTAAAAAAGAAGTCAGTGATATTAGAGCCCAAATTGCAACACTATAGCCATTCGAATTAGATTTAGAGATTGACGGCTAGATAATTGAAGTAAGCTACCAATTAGCGCTAACGATGATAGATGGAAAATAGGCCAGACTCTGGCTGACACAAAGGCTGGATGAACAGCTGCATTATATATCAAACCACATCATTCCAGTTAAACCAAGTCCCGAAATAATCATTTGATAATACTGATGTATATGAATTTGAATTACCTCCGTTACATACAGGAATACGATTCATGGAATACATACTAAAAATCGTTATGATTTGGATTTTAAACCTACAGGATTAATAAGAAACAACGACTCCAATAAGGAGTTAAGAAATTTAAAAAAGAAACATGTTCAGGACGAATTTCTTAAATATGGGTAGATTACATTGGTCAACACAATTCTTGTTTCCTTCATTTTTTTCTGTTATTGGGCGTTTCTATAGCTCTGACTATGAAAAAAAAAACTAACAGATTTAATTTTTGAAATATACGGTTTTATTATTTTGATAAAAAAATTATTAGGTCTCGTTGCAAACTCCAGCAGTAGTCTGCCATCATATGTGAGTCGCTCCTTCCCTGATAACGCTCTTCCACTGTGCGAAGATCCTGATGAAATCGTTCACCCTGCTCCTAATTAAAATTACCTATATTTAGTGGAAATCAATATGAATGCGAGTGCAGGAAGTGATTTTTTATGTCAATGTTGCATCCTAGCTTTTGTAAGTTCGATAGCATGCACTTAACAAGCTCGACATGGTCTTCAGATTTTGTTTTGCCACAATAAATAAATTCCAAGCTTTGATTTGACAAAACTGGGATATTTTACGAGTTGCCTAATCCATCAAAAGTACCAGCCTTAAATTTTTCTGTAAGTAAGAAAATTTTTTTCTTTTAAAAGAGATGCTAAAATTTCAGAAGATTCCATGGGTAACTTTTCATCTCTTACTAAGTCATTTAGTTCTTTCTGATTAAATCATTGAGATTCTGAAAGGCTAAATTTGTAGTCTAGATCAGAATCTTCACTTGATGTATTTCGTTCGGGTTCACAGAGATTTGGATCATCAGAAAATTTAGATGTGCTGGATGGTACCTGTCGAGATTTTAATTGAGGTCGTTGAGCAAAAGATAAGTTAGGATATGACCATTAACTTCGCTTTCCAGAGTTAATTCCGTTTATTTTCACATCGCAGAAGTAGCAGTCGTCGTGATGGTTTTTAGGTTCTCGCCAAATTATGGGTGTTAAAAAAATTATTTCACCTCTTTTTTCACTAGTCCATAACTGTAGACATACAACACATTTCTAGCATAAAATATGAGGAGCCTATGGCTTGTCTTGATTCCAAAATTTTATTTTAAAGTATTAATGATACGCAGTTTTCGCAAAGTCCGATATAGGTTTTCGATATTTTTCAAATATATATTCACTACAAATATAGAAAAACCAATCTGGATTAAGCACACAACATCTTCTTGATGAATCTATACTGAAAACAACAACAAAATATATTTTAGTGTCCAATAAAAAACGAAAATGTAAGTAAAAATAGTAAATGAGGGTAGTTAGCTATAACTCAAAAACAAAAACCGTTAGGGAAAAATTGTTGCCGTATACAAAAAATACGCGTTAATTTGAAATAGAAAAAAATTGCAGGAAGCAAACTTTTTTTTTTTTTGACCACGGTTATAGATCAACCAAAACAAGGATCAGGCATCATGAATGATGGGAATATAGCAAGAAGGTTCTCTTTAGATTCCGAAAGAGCATCTGAAATAACAGGTGTTAATATAAATCTTATTTAAAGATTAAAAACAATTATCGATGTACTTATGTGCAATGAAAAAATTGATTCTAGAAAATTTGGTGAAATTGCGAAGGAGAAATATGTCTGCAACAGTTAACAAAATCCTTTATCATGGAGAAGATGTTATTAAACACAATTTAGCCCAAAAAAAAGGAATAAGGATTACAGATTTTATAGAAATCAGAAAAATATCACGAAATTCTACAACCATTTAATATATTACTGGCAATATCAAATCTGCTTATCTCAAGCATTCAAATTCAATGGAAAGTAGAACACAAGAACTTAGATGAAGCAGCAAAAGGGCTGCTACATGACAGAAATAATACAGAACTAAATATGGAAAATTTGCAGCATATTTTCCAACCGAATGAATAATAATTATAATTTTCTTTTATTGTTATTTAAGCTAAAAATAAAATCAACTTTAAAAAACTTAGTTATTATAAAAAATAAATTTTTTCCTTAATATTATTTAAATAAAACACAAAAGAAACATTAAAAAAATCGTAATTTTTTGATAAAATGGAAACCTATTCACAAAATTATCCTGGGTATTATTAAAATGTTTTTTACCTGAGTATAACATTTTTATAAGTAAAGCTGATTCAAAACACTAACATCCGCATTTACATGCTAAATACTATAAAAGAATTAACAGTTCAACTTTATCCATAAATTTTTCAACAACTGCTGAACCGATTTTAATGAAATAAAACTGGAGAAAATTTCAAGAAAATATCTCTCCATCAAAAAAAAAAAAAAAAAAAAAAAATAATAATAATAATTATAAATAATAATAACACTGTGCGACAAATGGTAGGGGTCAGTGATAGGGAAGGGTTAAAACTACCAGGGAAAGTTATATCGGTAAAAAAGAAGTTATACGTGTCCCGGCGTTTCACTGGGTCACGTCTAGGAATCGAGATATATCGATTTGAATTTAGTAACTATCATATAGGGGAAATTGTGACCTTTGGTGGTCTTATTTTTTGACATAACTCGAGAACCACCAGTCCGATTTTGCTGAAACAAATTTAAAAAAAAAATAGGAATTACAATTCCTTTAATCTGTGCATACAACGTTTCGCTATATAAGCAACAGTTTCGCAGTTATAAATAAATGTATGAAAAAAAACTATTTTTTGCCTAAAAAATTGAATTTTATTTTTTAATTCATAAAAAATCCAAAACGGTAAAAAAAGTGTCAAGTCCTATTACTTTCACGTAAAGTCACATAACCTTTAAACAAAATGAAACATAGATCATGAAAATCGATGGACGCGTTTCGCTTTTATTCACAATTAAGTGAAGGTATCTCATTTTGACAAGAATATTGATTTTATGTTTCAATGAATTTGGATAATATTTATTATATATTATTTATTATATATTATTTATTATAATTATTAACGCGTAAAATTAAAAATTATTGCAGGTAATTATTAGGTTATTACATAGATACATAGGTTATAAAAATCGATGAACACAAAACTTATTTTCGTTTGTTTGCTCCCTTTACTTTCTTGCGTGGTGGTTCGCCCACTTGTTCAGAGTCTGTATCGGATGAGGATCTGTCTTCATCTGGAAAAAATCAATTGTTTTTAATCAGTCAGTTAACTTCACTTAACTTCATCCGACTCTGAGGCTAGCTGCTTGCTGAAGTATTCGAGATGGTGATGCAAGAAGTGAATTTTGAGGGACATATTCACTCCAATTTTCTGGAAGTAGTGCAACATCTTGGTCACAAGAGCGGGGGTAATTGTGTGCTCGCGTACTTCCCAAAAAATATCGTATGACTTTCTTTGCTGCCCTCCACGCAAAGTAATCATTACCGTCTAAAGCACCTTTAAATTCCTTTGATTTCATGAGCTTTCGTATATCCGGCCCATTCAGAACACCTTCCTTCAATTTTGCTTCGCTGATTCGTGGGAAAATATTTTCCAAACAATAAAGAATTTTCGGTTGCTTCACAATGGCCTCGATGAAATTTTTTACGATTCCCAGTTTGATATGGAGAGGGGGCATGAGGACGTTCTCCATTAGCACCAGTGGATCATTTACGCAGTTGTGTCCTTTCTCCGTTGGATCTCGAGCAAGCCACTCATGCGTTTCGTATTGGTTTCCTTTAAATCGGGTATCGCAAAGACACAAGAAACATATGTTTTTCGTATAGCCTCCTTGGAGACCTCTTAGCATCGCCACGACTTTCAGATCACAACTGTTCCGCCACATGTGATCAGTGTAGCAAACTATATCCAAAATTATTTTCATGGAATCGTGTGTTTCGCTCATGTCTGTGCTGTAGCCAATGGGAATGCTTGGTTTTTTATTATATTTATGTAGCAAAACGACTTTCAGGCTTGACATAATTAATGGCCTCCATCAGTCCCTTTATATCGTGGCAGTAAACAAATGTGTTCCCTTTGTTGATTATGTAGTACCGTTGGAATAGCAATTGTCGTCTTCGATATCCGGTGACTTTGCATTAGGCTCCAAATTGTTGCCTTCTTTCAAAAGCTGGGCAAGTTTTTCTGCTTCACGTTGAGAAAGGTTTAATTCTGCAACAATCTTGTCCATTCTTGCTTGTGATATTGGAATTATTTTGTTCGATGGGCCGGCTTCTGGTGTTGGTTTATAGGTGAAATCCGATTGATCCATTGTTTCAATA
Source organism: Protocalliphora azurea (assembly GCA_932274085.1). NCBI lineage: Eukaryota > Metazoa > Arthropoda > Insecta > Diptera > Calliphoridae > Protocalliphora > Protocalliphora azurea. The sequence goes on from OW026520.1 coordinate 54,281,944, forward strand.
GAAAAAGAAGTTTCTCTGTCAGGACTTGGAAGCGGTGGAATTGGTATTTCATCCGAATGCGGTAGAGGTATTTGTGCACTTTTAACAGATATGTAAACTCTTCGTTTAAGGTCTTTACGATTTACTCCACATATTTTGTTTGCGCAAGCGTAACAGTTGTCGGAATTGTGCTCTCCTGGATCAGTCCAAATCATTGGTACATCAAAACGAAGTGAACTGCGTTTCCCTTGGATCCACATATTGTAGCACGTTTTACAAATTTTGTCTGGGACCCACGAAACGCCGCGAATTATTTCGCAATCAAAATAAAGTTTAAAAGCGCGCTCCATTTGCTCAGTGAGTAATGCAGCATTTGTTGAAAAAGCTCTTTTGCCACAAACGTAACAAAATGAATTGATATTTTCTGGACAATTTGCACTCATTTCGGTTTTATACTTTTATTACTTTTTCGTCACTTTAAAAAAACCGTACTTTACGCGTTCGGAGACACTTGTTGAATGACAAAAATCGATCAGTGAACACCTATAAATACTACGTAAGTTTCAATATTTTACTGAGAGGTACTTATGAATTCGCGCATCTTTTAAGGGTGGCTATAAACCTTCGAAACGTTCTAAAACATGACCATTCATAAATGTGGGTGCAATTTGTGTAAAAAAATCATGCAGGTAGCCAACGGAAAAAACCCAAATAATTAAAATAGTGCACTTTCCTTTTTTCCTTTTAATTATCAACGCACATTTATGACCGTTTTTTAGTTTGTTACCGCTACCATAAAAATCAAATAATCTTTTGTTTATTACTTTTTTTTTAATTCTGACAATCGTAAAAAAAGTCATCAATGTTTTTTCCAAGGAATTTTGAGCATATCTCGAGCAAATTTTTGAAATTCATACCTTCACTTAATTGTGAATAAAAGCGAAACGTGTCCATCGATTTTCATGATCTATGTCTCATTTTGTTTAAAGGTTATGTGACTTTACGTGAAAGTAATAGGACTTGACACTTTTTTTACCGTTTTGGATTTTTTATGAATTAAAAATAAAAAAATTCATTTTTTTAGGTAAAAAATAGTTTTTTTTTTCATACATTTATTTATAACTGCGATACTGTTGCTTATGTAGCGAAACGTTGTATGAACAGATTAAAGGAATTGTAATTCCTAATTTTGTTTCAGCAAAATCGGACTGGTGGTTCTCGAGTTATGTCAAAAAAAGACCACCAAAGGTCACAATTTCCCCTATATGATAGTTACTAACTTCAAATCGATATATCTCGATTCCTAGACATGACCCAGCGAAACGCCGGGACACGTATAACTTCTTTTTTACCGATATAACATTTCCCGTTGGGTTCATCCCATCCCGATTTTGACTGTCGCATAGTGTAATAAAAGATTCTGTTCCACTGTGAAGCAGCTAAAAATTTTCTATGTGAGAGGTACCCTATTTTGAATCCCAATAGATCCACTAATGAGGGGCATGTAGAAATTTTACGTAAATCCAATAAGCAGGTTCGAAGTTATAGATTTATTTTCAAAAAATTTCAATTATGCCCCTCTGTGCGTTATAAAATTGATATATTGTCATATATTTGAGCTATCTATATATGTACCGAATTTTAGTTAAATCGGTTCAAGGACACACCCACCTCCCATACACACAGAACTTTCAAAATTATGTTTTTTCTGCAATTATAATCATATTGCGTCAAAAGTTGATACGTTGCGATGTATTTGTGTTATATTCGTATATATCAGATTTTAGCTAAATTGCACAAAGGGCCATAATAGTCTTTTTTTGACCAAAAGTCATTTTTGGAAATTAAAAAAGGATTATGTCTGATTATTAGGGACATATAAAACCATATTTACCGAAATTTTCTTTATGGACCGTGTACACCATTTCCTCCTGCATACATTCAAATTTAAAAAATTTTTGAAAATGGATTTTATTGGAGGTACTTTTTTTAAGTTTTTTTTTTATCTTTTTTTTTGTCAATATTTTTATAGCTAAAATTAAAAATTTGTTTCGCATTGTTTAGCCTCTGATTTGATAATTATAACAATGATAACTCGGATTTAAATAATTAACACATAGTATGTTACTTTACATTTTGTTTTGATAGTGACCTTTTACCAAAGAAATCCTCATGAATCTTCAGTCTCATAAATTGCATAAACTTGCTTTAAATGATAAATGTCTAATAGCGTATAATAGCGTTCTTAGATTTTAGAATAAAACAATAATTAATAAAAAAAAAACAATTTTTGAAATGCTTTTAATTATGACAAATTCGCGATTTTAAATACTAAAACTATATGTTGTTTTAGCCAATATTAAACTTTTAAAGAAGAGTTTTTTAATCTAATTGATGGGCTATAAAATTTGTATATTTCTGTTGTTCAAAAAATTCGACATTTTAGAATATTTCTTTAAAATTTTGTTTTTTAAAAGAAATATTTCAGGGAATATTGAATAGATTTTAATGATTTAAATTTGGTTATTATCATTTTACTGTTATCCTTAAAAAATTCAAATTAAAAGTATTCATGATATATTTAATATCTAAAATTACTGATTTAGAAGATAAAGGGAATTACTGATTTAGTCAGATAAGGGGAATTTGTACTTTTTGAAGTTTTTAAAACAATTTTGAAATTTGTAAAATTCACAGAAAATTTTATGAATAAAATAAGTTACTTTCATTAATTTAAGTTAAAAACATTTAAAAATAGATATTTAATATATGTTTTTTTTTTCAAATTAAATAATATCATCAAGGCTTGAATAAATTTATTTAAATGTTTCGCTGTGCAGACAAAAAGTCTTATGTGTTTTTCAACATTCGAAAACACAATTTATATTTTGTATGAAAGCCATACATACAGATTTTTGGAAATAGATGATAACTGAAAGTGTATGATCAATAGGTGAATAATTCGGAAAATTACTTTTCAAGTTCTAAAGCAATGTTTAAAATTTTCTTGGAAATATTTTTAGTTTTTAATGTTTTTAGCATAATGATTTCTAAATGATGTAAATATGAGTTGTAGCATTTTTGAAATACAACTAGACCTAGGTCAAATAAACACTTTCTAAAATCTGTAATTTCTTATCGACATACAAATTTATAAAATCGTATCAAATAATTTTTGAATTTTATGTGTGATGACTCTTTACTGGCTTAAAATATTCCAAAACTTATTATTTCCCAAATTTCAAATTCAGAATTGCACTCGAAATAGTTAATGATGTTAGATTTTTTTCTACACAAAAAAAAAAAAAAAAAAAAAAAAAAATACAAATTTTGTTTGATTTTGCTTCAATCATCAAAATGATAATATTTATTTTATTAATTTCAATTAATTTTTATAATTAAATCAATTACATTTATGATTGAATTTTTGCTTTTAAGTAACTAAAATATTAATTGATTAAATTAACTAACGGTTTACCTTTATATAAAAATATTTCTCCAATAAAAATGCAAAAATTTCAGTAAAATTATTTATTTCAGAGTCATAAATATTTATTTATTTAATAATTGAACTTATGATTACAAATTATAAAATAAAATATAAAAGTATGAGCAATAGCTCTATAGGCCTAAAACTCAAATTATAGATATTATTTAACCAATTTCTAATGATATCTTAATGACATGTGTAATTAATATGTTATATAGTATGAATTATGTATTTTATAACTACGTAAAAAACATAATTCATATAACATTTGTAACAAATATGTATGTAAGTACATTATGCGTTTGAACTGATATTGGTAACGAACAAAATAAAGGTCCCAAACAATTTTTAATTAAAAATTCTTACTTCGAAATAATGGCCTGATTCAGTACGACAATCAAATTGTTTGAAAATAAAATTTGTATGGAAATTACTCATTTCTTCAAATATTTTTTGAGTATTTTTCATACAAATTTTAATTCTAAACAATTTTCTTGTTGTACTGAATCAGACCCTAAATTTTTTTTATAAATAAACAAAAATCATGCTACCTAATTTTATAATAGTCTATCCGTAATTGATCATACCGCCTATATAAATCCAATTTTCCAAAATCTTTTTAAGGCGAATAAATCTCATATTAACAGCAATATCGTATTGGCTGTACTATCCTTATAAAATCCACTCATAATTATCTCTTTATAATGGTGTGTGCTATCAGTAATATGGTATATATTGAATATTTGTATTAGTGAGTATGTGATTTTAAAACTAAATTTAATAATATTTATTTCACTATAAGATCCAGTAAAATTTTTCACGACGGAACGTTTCAACATATAAGATATAAAGGTCTTCCTTTTTACCTAGACGATAACATACCAATAAATACAAATGAGTTTCCTTGAAAAATCGTGAAAATAATCAACGCACTCTTACCTTTTACATACAAATAGAGCCACAAAAAGAATCCTAATACAAAATGCAGCTTCTTCTTTTTTTATAAATAAAGTCATCGACGGGAACATCTATAAAGACGCCTGAACACTTAATAATTGCATGTATTTACCGAATAGTTAACAAAATTTTTATTAAGTCACCTTTGAAATACAACATCATCTTCACAAACTGCACTGCACATTATTTTTCTTAAGGATGTCTCAATGAATCCCAAGAAATTTACAAAAAGTTTCATTTAATTGATAAGTCTAAATATAAATTTCCAAATATTTTTCTTTTTGTTTAAATTTATTTTTAAACTGTCAATGTTTGTGAAAAAAATGTTAATCATTTAAAATGCGATTATATTAATTAATAATTTAATGAATAATAAATATATGCTGTGTACATAATTTGGAGGAAATCGAATTGGATACAGGTTTTGTTAAAATTCGAAATTTGAATTTTCAGATACGAATAATTCAATAACTATAAAAGTTAAATAACATTCACAAATCTTAATGAGAGAAATCTGTAAAATCGGAAGAGAAAAAAATATTAGTGAGCATGTGTGAAATTTTACTTTAATCGGATTAACCGACCACAATTTAAATAATTGGCGGATCCAATCCACTTTTATCAACGACATATTGTGTCCAGTTACTAAAGTTTCTAAGTTAAATACAGTTTTCATGAGATCCTGCCAAAAAATGTTAGCTTTAGCTTATTTTTATTGTAGTTATCCTTAAGGATTTTCAACGTTTATCTTTTCACTTTACCGATATCTTTCAAGTCAAGGGACTTACTAACTTATATTCCAACAATTTCTCGAAATAACTTCCTATTTCTCTATGTCGAAAGAAAAATTCGTTTCGATAATTCAAAATTTCTTATTTTGTAAAATTTTTAAGTAATAATAAAATTTGTTTGTGTAATTTAAATATATTTGTTTAAGTGATAAAACTATCATTTAAAGAAATATTATGCAATAATTTGGAATTAACTTCTTTAAACTAGGAAAAAGAAATGAAATTAAAAATTTTTATCTATTGGAAAAATATAAAAACGCATAAAAATATTGTTGTTATTTAAAACTTAAAAAATCAATTGCATTTCCTACATATTTAATTAAGTAAGTGTCTATTTTTAAAACTTCTTAATTTTGTTTTAAAATTTCAAAGGAAAGAATATGATATTTTCCCTTAAAATGATTTTAGTTCCATTATATTGTAAAAAAATTTGTTCTTCCTTTTGCTATTTTCGATAAACTATTATTTTTTTGCAAAATAATTTATGTTTCCATTTGTAAATTTGTTCTTCCTTTTTAATTTTTTTTAGTCAAAAAATTAATTTTGGGGGGGGGGGGTTAATTTCCTTTTCCCCCTGTATATCCGCGCGTGGCTAGATTAGAAAATTTATACAAAATTTTGTCTGCCATTTTTCTTTAGTCATTTAAAAATCTTTAATTTTTATTTAATTTTTGGAATCAGCATATCCAATATCATTATGAAATTCATTTTTAACCATATCTGGTAACGGTAAAGCCTATTGAAATTGGTTATGATCAGTACATTATTTTACCTAGCTCCCATACAAATAGGGTTTCAACGCTTATAAATATTCTAAATATAAAACAATTTTTGGTGAAATTCGGCATATATAAGTTCCCTATAAACATAGATCAGTATGCCAAATTTTTAGAAGATCGGTATATAATTGACAATTGTTCCTATATAACCCCACTTCCGAAAATAATTTTACGGTGCATAAGACTCATATAAATGTGAATAGGAATATAATATTTTAAACAAATAAGTCTAATAAAAGTAAAAAGCACTGCGTCAAATTTTATTAGGATTGTTCCATAACTGACCATAGCCCCCATATAAGACCCACTTCCGAAAATAACTTTAACATGAAAATATCTCATATAAATATTAGTATCGAAATAATATTTGACTCTAATAAGAATCGGTCCACAATTTAACTCAGTTTCCATATAAGACCCTCTCCGAACTTTTTACGTATATATATACTCGTTTTGTAGAATATTGCTTAAATATTTATGTATTTATTTCTAAAATTAGCCTAAATTTCTTCAGTTTCATATATTTTAAACTAAAATTGTACAAATAGTTTTATATTTGCTGTACACAATTAAGTACTTAACATACATGCAATGCATAGAGGGGTCTCCCAAACAGTTTTTCGGATTATCGAAAACGTCAAAAAATTTCGAATCTTACAATGATTCAAGTTATAATTTGAAAATGATTCAAGTTATAATTTCATAAAATACCTTTTATTCTAGTCAATTATGCAAAAAAAATCAGAAATTTATTAAATATAGCAGAATTTTAAAAAAGATAGCTAGACTTCTGGAAGACTAAGATGTTTATGTATCATATTCCGATTTATATTAGTCAAATGGGAAAATTATTTAATTTTTGGTCATACTAACGATATCGGTCTATTTTTACTTTTGAGAAATTACAAATTTAGACACTTACACTAATTTAAATATTTTAAATTTGTGGTCAAAGTTTTGGACTAAATTTTACACAGCCTAATAAAAGACCGAATATGTTATTAAAATTAAAAATATAGTAAATTTTTTTAATATATTTTTCAAACAAACACAACAAGTCCCATATGTAAATGTTTGAATTTGAAACCTTTATGGATCATGAGTCGTTATCATTTTCTTCAATAGAGGAGGAATTCAAAACAGTCAAAAATAAGAAAAAAACATTTCAAAGTTTCAATATATCAATTAATAAATTAGAAGAAATAGTTGATAATGTTAATCGTACAAACAAATATTCTCAATTGGGAGTTTTAAATGTATAATTCGAAAGGTCATTTAATGACACAGACATAAATCGTAACGACTCCACAGTCAATAATGGGACCAGAAATGCATATTGTCCTCCTAAATATCTAGAAAATGTGAATGTTAAATCTCTGATTGACGAACTAAATTCGAAGAATGTTGAATTTAGAATTAAGAACCAGTCCAAATACAAAAACAAATTGTATATTTTGAAGATTCATCTACGCGTTCAGAAATGATGCAACTTTTGAAAGAAAAGGAAATTACTTTCTATACGTATGCACCTAGAAAGTATAAACGTCAAAGCATAGTTTGTAGGGAGCTTTATGATAAGTCAGATATTAATGATATTAAGTCAAAAATTGTTCCCGATACTGTAGATACAATTTTGAAGTTTTCCACAGAATATTCTAGGAAGCAGGATATTGATACTGGTTTGTTTTTGGTGACACTAAATCCTAATCGAAGAGTAAACTTGATGGGCTTAAAGTATATTCTTAAAATGGAGATGGCGAAAGTGGGGTCATTATTCGAGAAAATATAGTCCATTTTCGTTTGTGAAATGTCAAGAAAAACGCGCTCCAGGGGAATTTCGTAGAAGAATTTAACACATCAATAAATTTTATAATTGAGGTGCATCTAATAGGATTGAAAATAAGAATAGAATATATATTGTTTTTGATAAAATTAAAAAGCTATTAGGAATTAAATATAATTGGCAGAAGGATTTGAAGAGAATATTCGCTAGAACCTTAAATAGGAAATATCCTGATTACTTGCATTTATCTAAACAAATCGACTTAATTAAAATTACTATAAAGGAACAGATAGAACTGGTACAGTCGAATCTTTTCAATAATATATTGAAAGAAATAAAGCCTGGTCCATGACCCTACAAGCTAATTTTTGCAAATGATTGGTAATGTAATGATAATGTCATTAACAGCTTTAGATCAATTTCATTGCCATCTAACATTGGGAAATTATTCGAGAGAATTATACGGGAAAAAATGGATTTAGGATTAAATGAATCATATTTACCACAGACCCAGTTTGGCTTTCAGAAGGTTAATTCTACAGTACATGCTCTTTTGAAATCTCAAACTGATGTTGCGGAGAATTTAAGGGAAGAAAAATTTACAATCGCAGTATTACTTGACATTGAAAAGGCCTTTGGTAAGGCATCATCATGGTATATTGATACAAATTACTAAAATTGGTTTTTATTGTAAATTTGTTCAAAAGCTTTTTCGATGACTGAAAATTCATATTCATCATGATGGATATTTATATTAAAAATAATAAATTTATATTAAAAAAGAAAAACTATAAAAATGTCCGGCAAAAACTACAAACTAATTAACCTTCACACTGGGCACGTTGTAAAAGTGTTACTCTTAACTATTTCTAAAAATAGAAACAAACAGAAAGGACAAATAAAATAACAACAGCAACATTGTTCATTGCTACTTAGTAAGTGGCTAAACAATGACAATTATACATTGCTTCATTTACTACCTAACTGGTAGCTTTAAGCATATAAATAATAATAATTGAAAAAGGAGAATACAAAATAATTGTAAAAAGCTTTATCGTAAACCACTCGTTTTACTTAATAACGTATAGGGAAAATAAGTCACAGATTTAATTTCCCGAAAAGTTATGAGTTAAATAGATCATGTTTATAGAGAACACCACGGTGAGATGTTCAAGAGTGCTGACTAGAAAATGCATTCCATTCTGCCCGAGTGTCCAATAAAACTTTTACAATTATTCAATGAAATCAAGCCTGAATACAGAAATTCTAGAAAAAAAAATAACCTAAAAAAAAATAATTTAATCAGTAAAGATATTTATATTAAATAAAAAATAAAACGTTTTCGTATGCCTGATTTAAAATAAATCGAAAAGTTTATAAAAACTAAATAAAATTTTTTTTTAATTTCATGTTTACTATATACAACAGAGGAGGAATGTAATTAAAATGCTGCATTTAACTTAAAAAAAATAAATTGTTTACTTCCAAGTATCAAACGCCACCAAAACTCAAAACTTTTACTTAGACAAAATGTTCAATCGCAGGTATAGAACTGAAGATGAATTTAAATTTTTTTTAAGTAATTTTTCTGCATTCAGCTCATCGATACTCATCGCACAGTGTCCCATTCAAAAAATGAAATGGAAATAAATCTGGAATTTCCCAACGGCTAGTCCGATTTCTGTGAATTTCACACAATGATAGTGGAGGTGTAGGCGAGACACAACGGGGGCGGGTCCACAGGGTCCAAAAGTTGGACACCTCGGTATTAAAAATATTAAAAACGATGCTGATTCGTTATATCTTAACCGATTTTATATGATTAGATTCTTTTAGTCGAGATCTACAGAAATCGAGGTCGTATGTGTAGGTTATCTTTTTTAATTTAAGAGATATTGGATTTGAAGGATTAAAGTGAAGTTTTTTCGCTATAGCGGGTCCAAGTTTCACCCTATTTTTTAATATTTTTTATTTTATTAGCAACACATAACAATATTTTGTAAAAAATTTTTGATCATTTGAATTTTGAAAAAAGTCGATTTTTCGCCGTTTTTTTGCCAAGAAAGTAGTTACATCCTTTTTCAGTTATAAAAAATTTTTCTTAAGTAACATATATAGCATTTATACTTTTCTGAAAGACAACTTTATAGAAACTTGTGTGAAGGAAAACAATTTTGAAACTTTAATCCTGCGAGAATTCTCCCAAATTCGACCTCTTTTTTTAATGATTATCCAATTTTTGCCTTAGTTTCTCAAATATCAAATCTGGAATTTAAAAAAATATATATTTTTTATATAGTATAATATGTTTTTAAGTTGTTGGTAATAGAAACTTTTAATCCCCGATATCAGTTGGAAAGATATAGAAAAAAAAAGCAAAAATCCCATTTTTGGGAATTTTTTAAAGTTTTTTTGGGATTTGCGGGATTTTTCATAACAAATATAAAAAAGCGCCTACAGTTCCAAATTAAGCATCATGCAAAATTTCATTTAAAAATATTTATTGACAAAATTTTATTCCAAAATAAAAATTGAATAATATGCACAGAAACCAATTCAGCACTTTTTAGGCCCTTTTTCGCAAAAAGTATGTAACGAATTTTTTCGTTATAAATAATGTTATATATTTTTGAAAAGAAGACACTGATGTATAATATGTCTACCTTTACCTTTCTACGTGTGAAAATTAATTATCGAAACATTACACCTCTTAGTAAATATTACTCGTCTAGTTAAGTTAATCATAATGAGTAGATGTAAATGATGTAATGTCTTAGGTAATGTTAATCGTCAATTAATCCTTTATTTTGAGATCTGGAACTTCATTAACAAATGTTTTGCCAAATTTGCTTCGTTTTTTAGTACATGTGGATGACAGGTAACTTCCGAGACTTGTACCTATGATATTGATGTTATAAGTATTGTATATAAGTAAAATATTCTATACGAATAATTAAAAAAGATAAAGAATTTTTTGTAAAATATACTTTTTTTATAACAAGAAAATAACAAAATAACAAAGTAATCACAGTACGGGTTACTGTAAATGTAAAGTAAATCTTTATATTCATGAATGTTTTCATGTGACATATCTGTAATGAAAGAAAAGAATTTGGAATAATTTGCAAAATAAGTTATTAATTTTTTTTTTTTATTTTATTTCAATGATATGTAATTTTTCTGGCAATACCACGAGTAAAATCATTTGGTTATTAGCATTCGTTGTTGTAGCACTAATTCCTATTTTATTGGTTATATATATATATATATATATATATATATATATATATATATATATATATATATATAAAAATCCCTTTATGACAGATATAGGTCCATCACTATCTGACTATAAGATTATGGCAACCATACTTTATTTGCTTTTATCATGTATTTTCGATAAATCATGTATGTTTAATCAGTATGCAATACCTGAGTGTGAGAGGCATACACAGTTATTTATTATTTTTATTAAAGCTTTTAAGTTTTGGAAAAGAATTGAGATGAATAATGTAAGAAAAAAAAGTGGTAGCTGGGACCGATATGAAACATAGACTAGGTAATTGCGTTTTTTCTGAAATTGAAGTGATACCGATAAACATTCAGAGCGGTAAATGTAAATTATTATAATAAAAATAAGGAAAACGTGACTTAAAAAAAATTACATAAGTGAAAGTCTTAATAAATTAAATTAATTAGTCCTTATTAAACGTTTAAAAGATCTTAAAGTAATTTATTATTATTATTAAAAATTATTATTAAAACAAAAGAAAAAAAAAAAACACAAAATTTTATTCAGAAGAAAAGAATCCGAAAAAAAAACTAATTTTAAGACTTATAGTCGAGATAAAGCATACAAGGTAATACAACTTACTATATTTCGTAATATAATTTATATCGATAATTTAAAATTTTTTTTTATTATTTGGGTAGGAAAACGGAAAGGTTTTCGGGAATCTTTACTCCCACATTTTAAATCGTAACCCCTCGAATTTTATTCCAATAAGCGCTACAATTCCTTACGTCCTTATATAAGTCTCAGTGAAACATAAAATACCATAAAGCTTAGACCAGATGCTACAATCAAAAATTATTACGTCCGACAACACATACTTCTACCCACTTCAAGTTCTTTACAACACCCTATAAGACATCTATGACATTAATTTACAAAACCCGTTAAATCAATATTATAACTTTCATTCAATAATTTCCTCAAAAATCACTAATATTATATAAAAGTATTTCTGTAGGCCACTAATTCTTAACCTACATATCAATGTTTTCCTGTCTAAAAACAGTTAAAATATTTTTTTTTTTTATTTAATTTAATTAATTATAATAACCATCTTTTCGATAAAAACTAAATTAGTTTTTTTTCTAACAATAAGTAAAATACTTCTGTTACAGTTTAATTTCCAAAAAAAAAGAAAAAAAAATCGTAATAAGACTAACATATTTATTATAATTTCCCAATACCTAATGTTATAATTCCCTACGTATAAAAGAAAACTCCCTATAAAAAGTTGTTAAAGAAAAGGAAGTTAACACAAAATTTTTAATAAAAACTCAGTTAATCAATATTATATCGTCATACTCTTCGACAAGCTGGAGGCCTTCATGCAGAGTTGGAGACATAAAAGATAATAAGTGATTATATATTTTTTTTTATTGATCATTATTTCTTTGTATTATTTACTTATGCTTTATTATTATTATTATTTTTTTTCTTTTTCTTTTAAATATTTACTATACATTATATACGCGTTTTTATTACAAAGAGATCTTATAGCATGATAGAATTTTAGTGTTAGTATCATTGCACTCTTACCTAAGAGTAAATATCTATAAGAACTCTTCGTAACCATTACACACTTTCATATTTATATATTATTTTTTTCTCTGATTGCAATTATTTTTGTTTTTGGGTTATTTTGTTTTCTATTTTTTTATTTTTTTCTTAGTTTGTTTGTTAAACTTTTATATTTAAAATTAACCCTTTAGTAGCTATATAAAAATATAAATTTTTGTAATTTTTTTTTTACTCTTCTATGTGAACTTAAAGCTATTTAAATATAATGAATAAAACTTGAATGTATTTTTTTTTTCAATAATAAAAAAAAAAATGAATTTTAAAATGAACTAATTTAATATTTTTTGTAAAGCTTCTAGGTCTTATGGGAAAAAGATGATGTGTATTTGGGGTTTTCCACCAATAGTAATATGTAGGCTCTAAGGAAAACCGTAGGCTGGGAGGGTGAAGAGGCCCAGAACGTCAATATCTTGTTCTGTGTATGAGATCTAAGCAATTGTAGTATATATATATATTTGTAGACTAAGGGCAATATAAACACACGTGAGTTTTGTTTTATTGTTAGGCTTAAGGTCAGCCCAGAAACAAGAACCCAGCCCATCATTCCCGAACTAGCTAGTCCAGCAAGCACGTGTGTAATGTTTCTGATAGTGACCATTGGGGATTTCCGGAGAGAATAGGCATAAAATACGATTAATATAAATTTAAATTAACATCTTAAGAAGCAGAAGTAATATTTTGCTTTTATTAGCCGGAGAATCAAGTTGTAGAACTCCACCTACTCCAAAAGCAAAAAAGGAACAATAAAACATAACAAAATGGCGCCCAACGTGGGCCACCCAGGACTATACATATCATTAAAAATAGTAAAAAGAAAAAATTACTGCCATAACATCTTGTAGAAATATGTTTTGGGTGTCTCTATTTAATAACATCGTAATTAAGAAAACTACATATCACTTTTAGGAATATATTTCGTTGCATTATTCAGCAAAGTGTTTGTCCTCATGTTTGGTTTTAGACCAATAATAAAATATCTTTTTGGACATTTTGGGACTTATTGTTTTTGGTTGCTATTAAGATCATAACAATCCATTATGTACTAGATAGTTATTTATTCCTTTTTGTTAAGGAAGTTAATGCAACAAAATATACTCTAGGTATGATATAATGTAATAGAATAATAGTTTTGATGATTAAATTAATGGAAGTACAATTTTATTGTCAAACGCTTTTATATGGCATTAATTGTCCACTTTGATATTCAAAATTTGTAGTGCTGTTCTTTAGTTTTATTTATCATACCCAAAACTAAAATTGCTTATAAGATTTATAGTTTATATTATTTAAATTTCACTCACTTTTCCCAAGGACCTAATTAGAAGTTTTACATAGTTCATATGATTTGTATCTTATTTTTGAAAATAGTTAAAAAAAACAAACAATGGCTCTAGTTCATAGTAATGAAAATTTGTCATCTTTATTAGAAAATACTAACAAGCGTCAATGTACAATATGCGGCAAGGATTATGAGATAGACGACATTGTTGTCTCTACTCCTTGTAATCATATATTTCACAAGGAATGTGTAGTAGAAGTGCTAAAAGAAACACAAGCTTGTCCTGTTTGTAGCAAAGCATGCCGACAAACAAAATTGAAATCTCACAATATTTTGGCCGAAGCTGAAAACCAAGCTACTTCAAACCCAATTTCTACTAACGAAAATATTAGTAATAGAGGCGCTATACCAAAAGTTTCAACTAGAAAGAATACAAGACGTAACTTGCTTGATAATAAAACTTCTCGTACTCCTATATTCAATCGTAGCAATGTTCGAGAGAAGAATAATAATTTACTTAATATTTCCCAAACACATTCACAAAATGTAGTAGGAAATTTTGATGCAAATAATATAAGTGATAATTCACTTCAATTTCTAGTTAATGAAGCAGTGAGAGCTCAGTTAGCTTCTCTTAACATAAACTCAGTTCCCAGTTATAGACCTAGTTTTGAAAATTCTAATATGAATGCTAGAAATCAAAATTACAGTACTAGAGGTAACAGAAATAATAATTTGGGTCGAAGAACTCAAAATAGGAATTCTAGGGAAAGTTTAGAATTTAGAAACATTAATAACTCACAGAGAAATACAGTTGGTAGACAAAGTGTGGGAAACTCTATGGGGAATCAAAATTTGGATTTATCTACGGATAAGGTTTCTTCAATTATTTCTAGCTGGCATTTGAAATTTAGTGGACAAGAAGAGGACGGTTTATCTGTTGACAATTTCATTTACCGAGTTCAAGCTTTGACTATTCAGAGTTTGCGTTCAGATTTTGGCCTATTATGTAGGCATATTCATTTGTTATTCTGTGGAAAAGCGATCGACTGGTTCTGGCGCTTTCACAGGAATACCACTCGTCTCGATTGGACCATTCTATGTAATGAACTTAGAAATTAATCAAAATCGTGATAGAAGGACAGATTTTGACTTAACGGAACAAATTAGAAGTAGAAAACTGCGTATTGGAGAAAAATTTGATGTATTTTATGATGCTGTTCTACAAATATCAGATCGTCTGCAACATCCCATAGATAGTTATGAATTGGTAGAAATTTTAAAAAGAAATTTGAGACCAGAAGTTCGCAAAGAACTTCTTCATTTTGATATAGAGTCTATTTCTCAATTAAGGGAATACGTTAGAAAACATGAAATCTTAGAAGAAGAAATAAACAAATATAAAACTACTAGAATTTTTGTTCCTCGCAAAGGTGTTTCCGAGTTAGATTCTAGTGGCGTTGATGAAGAATTATCCGTGCCCATTGACATCGAAGAAATAAAAGATACGGTGTGCTGGAATTGTTCTCAAAGTGGTCATCGTTTTGAAGATTGCATAGGAGAACGAAGAATATTTTGTTACGGGTGTGGTACCCCTAATATTTTCAAACCAAATTGTTTAAAATGTAACAAATTTTCAAAAAACTACCAGAAAAACCCGAAACCAAAACAATTGGTATCCAAGTCGACTCAAATTTAAATGCAACCGTATGTCAAACAAATTCATTAAACAGTGATGAGAAAAATTATAGTACTACTGATAATAAAAACCAGTTTAGAGACAATCGAGAATTTTTAGTAAAAGATTGTACTCCACAATTTATGAAACCGTATCATATAAGGTTGCAAGAGTACAATGAAAGTAAACGTAGAATTTTTTGTGAAGTAATAAATGAAACGGAAGTTGTCAGAAAAACTAAAAGGAGTACTATAAGATTGAGAAAATTTTAAAAAAATATAAAAAGGCAAAGAAAATATTTTTGTTCAGCTCTTTTACCTAGTAAAAATGAAAACGACATTAGACCTTTTGCATCTGTAAAGATTTTTTAATGAAACTGTCGTTGGTCTGATTGATACTGGCGCTTCAGTGTCCTGTTTGTCGTCAAAGTATGCAAAAACATTTTTAGAAGAAAATAAACATCCATACAAAAAGTTTAAGGTTAATTTAAAAACCACTGATGGCACTAGTCACTCTACCGTAGGTAGTGTTACAACAACATTAACTTTTAGAGGGGAATCTAAATCTTTCAATTTTCTTATAATACCGGAATTGACCCAGAATTTATATTTAGCTGCTGATTTTGTCAGAGCATTTGGTTTAGCAAAAGATTTATTTTCTGAAAATATATCTCATACCTTAAACTGTAAAGTAAGCGAAATAGAAACCGATGAAAAGGTACAAATGTTAGATAGCAATCAGAGAGCTAGGTTAGATGTAGCAATTAATGCATTTCCGTCATTCTCCAAAGAAGGATTAGGAAGAACGTTGCTAGTAACACACGTAATTGACACAGCAGAAAACAAACCTATTAAGCAACGACATTTCGCAGTTTCACCTGCCATAGAACAGTTATTATACGCCGAAATAGATCGTATGCTTAATCTCACAGTCCATGGTCCATGGTCGTCACCAGTGACATTAGTGCGCAAACCGGGTAAGGTAAGATTGTGTCTTGATGCCCGAAAAGTGAATAGTGTCACGGTGAAAGATGCTTATCCTTTGCCATTGATCGACGGAATCCTCAGTAGGCTCCCTAAGGCCAGATTCATCACGAGTCTTGACCTTAAGGATGCCTTCTGGCAGATTCCATTAGAAGAAAGGTCAAAGGAAAAGACAGCTTTCACCGTGCCAGGGCGTCCCTTATACCAGTTTGTTACTATGCCATTTGGTTTATGTAATGATCCCCAAACGATGTCCAGGCTTATGGACAAAGTTATACCTGCACATCTACGGACAAAAGTTTTTATTTATTTAGACGACCTCCTTCTTATTACCGAAACCTTCGATGAACATATCCTCTTACTTCATGAGGTGGCTCTCTGTATACGAAAAGCTAATTTAACTATAAATATAGAGAAAAGTAAGTTTGTTATAAAGTGTGTGAAATATTTAGGACATATTATAGGTTATGGTACAATTAAAACTGACCCGGACAAAGTACAGGCTGTCCTTAATTTTCCGCTACCAACTGTCTGTCCGGCAATTAAGGAGATTTTTGGGTATTTGTGGGTGGTATCGAAGGTTTGTCCGAAATTTTGCAACTTTAACTGTACCTCTCACCGACATGTTAAAGAAAAGTAGAAAATTCACTTGGTCCGAAGAAGCTAAAACTTCTTTTGAAGAGTTAAAAACCTCTCTTTGCTCCGCGCCAGTTTTACACAATCTGGATTTTTCCCGTCCGTTCTCAATACAATGCGATGCAAGCAAATATGGGATTGGGGCTGTTCTCGCTCAGAGGAATGACGAAAATGAAGAATTACCAATAGCATTCATGAGCCATAAACTTACATCCGCACAAAAAAATTACTCTGTCTCAGAACAAAAATGTCTTGCAGCAGTAATGGCTGTCAAGAAGTTTAGAGCTTATATCGAGGGACATGAGTTCGAGATAATAACTGATAATGCTTCTCTCAAATGGCTCATGAATCAGACTGACTTGTATGGACGACTCGCGCGATGGGCTTTGAAATTACAAGGATTTAGTTTTACCATACGTCATCGGAAAGGAAGCCAGAATATAGTACCGGATACATTATCTCGAATGTATTCTGAAGACAATGAGGAAATCATGAAAATAAATAATTTTTACGTTAATGAGCTTAGAAATTCAGTAGAAGTAGATTTAGATTCTAAGGAATTTCAGTCGGCAGAATATTTGTCATTACGTGATAGGATCAAAAGCAAAAATAAATATCTTCCTGATTTAAAATTAGTGGACAACTTAATATATAAACGTTGTGAACATGCCTCAGTAAAACTAATGCAGGAAGAGCTATCTTGGAAATTGTGGGTTCCCTCGGCTCTGACTTTAGATTTGATTCAGAGAGCACATGATCATCCTTTATGTTCCTACGGTGGTATAGGAAAAACCCTTCGAAGACCAAAAACGTTTTTCTTTTGCCAAAAATGGCAAATCAAGTTGCTGAATATGTGTCCTCTTGTGAAATCTGTAAACAAACCAAAGCCATCAATAAGTGTTTAAGACCACCTATGGGTCAACAAGCAAGGTCTGTGAGAGTTTTTCAAAAATTATACCTAGACTTATTAGGCCCTTACCCTCGCTCTTCATCTGGAAATACAGGCATAATCACCTCTCAAAATTTCATTTCCTTGAACCAATCCGTAAGTTTACTTCTAATAAAATAATAGAATTTCTTGAGAAACGTATTTTTCATATTTTTGGTGTTCCTGAAACGATTACCACCGATAACGGAGTCCAGTTCAAATCTAATCTATTTAAAGATTTTCTTAAATCATATGGTATTTTTCACAATTTAACAGCTATTTACTCGCCACAGGCAAACGCCAGTGAGAGGGTAAATAGCCCTCTCAAAGATATTGGGACGAAAAGCTTTCGTCTATTAGTTGCGCCTTACGCAGCTCAGTTCATGTTAGCACAGGCTTTTCTCCGTATTTCCTTGTATTTGGCCAAAACATGCTCACGAATGGAAAATCGTTTGCCCTTCTTAGGAATGTAAATTTATTGGAAACCCCGTTTACAGATTTGAAAAGAGATGAACAATTGGAATTACTTAGACAGAAAGCTCAGGAAAGAATTCGTAAATCAAATGAACGAAACGTCAAGACCTATAACCTTCGATCAATACCTAGAAATTTCGAAATTGGTCAAACTTTATTCCGACGAAATTTTGCACAGTCTAAGGCAAGTGACCATTTCAACAGCAAACTAGCAAACCAATTTGAAAAGGCAATAGTAGTTAAAAAACACAGTTCTTGTTATTATGAGCTCGAGGGCTTGAACGGAAAAAATCTTGGCACATTTCACGCCAAGGACATAAAAAGTTGACTTCAGCTTTTGCCTCCTTATTGGAAATAAGTCCAAAAAACCTGTTTTGTAATGAAAGAACAGAATTTGGAATAATTTGCAAAATAAGTTATTAGTTTTTTTTTTTATTTCAATGATATGTAATTTTTCTGGCAATACCACGAGTAAAATTATTTGGTTATTAGCATTCGTTTTGTAGCACTAATTCCTATTTTATTGGTTATATATATATATTTTATATATATTTTATTGGTTATATATATATATATATATATATATATATATATATATATATATATATATAAAATCCCTTTATGACAGATATAGGTCCATCACTATCTGACTACAAGATTATGGCAACCATACTTTATTTGCTTTTATCATGTATTTTCGATAAATCATGTATGTTTAATCAGTATGCAATACCTGAGTGTGAGAGGCATACACAGTTATTTATTATTTTTATTAAAGCTTTTAAGTTTTGGAAAAGAATTGAGATGAATAATGTAAGAAAAAAAAGTGGTAGCTGGGACCGATATGAAACATAGACTAGGTAATTGCGTTTTTTCTGAAATTGTAGTGATACCGATAAACATTCAGAGCGGTAAATGTAAATTATTATAATAAAAATAAGGAAAACGTGACTTAAAAAAATTACTTAAGTGAAAGTCTTAATAAATTAAATTAATTAGTCCTTATTAAACGTCTAAAAGATCTTAAAGTAATTTATTATTATTATTATTATTATTAAAAATTATTATTAAAAATTATTATTAAAACAAAAGAAAAAAAAAACACAAAATTTATTTATTATTTATTCAGAAGAAAATAATCCGGAAAAAAACGAATTTTAAGACTTATAGTCGAGATAAAGCATACAAGGTAATACAACTTACTATATTTCGTAATATAATTTATATCGATAATTTAAAATTTTTTTTTATTATTTGGGTAGGAAAACGGAAAGGTTTTCGGGAATCTTTACTCCCACATTTTAAATCGTAACCCCTCGAATTTTATTCCAATAAGCGCTACAATTCCTTACGTCCTTATATAAGTCTCAGTGAAACATAAAATACCATAAAGCTTAGACCAGATGCTACAATCAAAAATTATTACGTCCGACAACACATACTTCTACCCACTTCAAGTTCTTTACAACACCCTATAAGACATCTATGACATTAATTTACAAAACCCGTTAAATCAATATTATAACATTCATTCAATAATTACCTCAAAAATCACTAATATTATATAAAAGTATTTCTGTAGGCCACTAATTCTTAACCTACATATAAATGTTTTCCTGTCTAAAAACAGTTAAAATATTTTTTTTTTTTTATTTAATTTAATTAATTATAATAACCATCTTTTCGATAAAAACTAAATTAGTTTTTTTTCTAACAATAAGTAAAATACTTCTGTTACAGTTTAATTTCCAAAAAAAAAGAAAAAAAAATCGTAATAAGACTAACATATTTATTATAATTTCCCAATACCTAATGTTATAATTCCCTACGTATAAAAGAAAACTCCCTATAAAAAGTTGTTAAAGAAAAGGAAGTTAACACAAAATTTTTAATAAAAACTCAGTTAATCAATATTATATCGTCATACTCTTCGACAAGCTGGAGGCCTTCATGCAGAGTTGGAGACATAAAAGATAATAAGTGATTATATATTTTTTTTTATTGATCATTATTTCTTTGTATTATTTACTTATGCTTTATTATTATTATTATTTTTTTTCTTTTTCTTTTAAATATTTACTATACATTATATACGCGTTTTTATTACAAAGAGATCTTATAGCATGATAGAATTTTAGTGTTAGTATCATTGCACTCTTACCTAAGAGTAAATATCTATAAGAACTCTTCGTAACCATTACACACTTTCATATTTATATATTATTTTTTTCTCTGATTGCAATTATTTTTGTTTTTGGGTTATTTTGTTTTCTATTTTTTTATTTTTTTCTTAGTTTGTTTGTTAAACTTTTATATTTAAAATTAACCCTTTAGTAGCTATATAAAAATATAAATTTTTGTAATTTTTTTTTTACTCTTCTATGTGAACTTAAAGCTATTTAAATATAATGAATAAAACTTGAATGTATTTTTTTTTTCAATAATAAAAAAAAAAATGAATTTTAAAATGAACTAATTTAATATTTTTTGTAAAGCTTCTAGGTCTTATGGGAAAAAGATGATGTGTATTTGGGGTTTTCCACCAATAGTAATATGTAGGCTCTAAGGAAAACCGTAGGCTGGGAGGGTGAAGAGGCCCAGAACGTCAATATCTTGTTCTGTGTATGAGATCTAAGCAATTGTAGTATATATATATATTTGTAGACTAAGGGCAATATAAACACACGTGAGTTTTGTTTTATTGTTAGGCTTAAGGTCAGCCCAGAAACAAGAACCCAGCCCATCATTCCCGAACTAGCTAGTCCAGCAAGCACGTGTGTAATGTTTCTGATAGTGACCATTGGGGATTTCCGGAGAGAATAGGCATAAAATATGATTAATATAAATTTGAATTAACATCTTAAGAAGCAGAAGTAATATTTTGCTTTTATTAGCCGGAGAATCAAGCCAAAAAGGAACAACAAAACATAACATATCCCTGTAGAAAATCCAATGTTTTCTCAGAGATGATAAGACTAGATCAGATGATATTATTAAAGAACATCTCCATTTTAAGACTGTCTGGAACATTTTCTTGAGCTAAACTGGTGAACAAATTTGAAATCCCGATTTCTCATTTCTTGAGAAGCTTCTGTAAGTTCTACTAAGGGAAGAAGGTTATGCTGAATTATTATCTCTCCATGGCATAATATCTTATGTACCGTTTGTAACAACAATTTCCAAGAATAAAATTTTATAACTAATTTTGAAATCTCATCGGAATACTACGAAGAATCAACATAATTTTAATGGCAATAAATAGTAAACATAAAGTTAATTCAAAGAAATTTGGCGAGTATTCCAATATTTCAAAATTATAGTTCTTTTCATGTAATGCTCTATAATATAGAGGCTTTTCTAAGCCCCTGTTGCACAGAAAATTCGAAATATTTTTGCGGAACAAAATCGTTTCATTAGTAACTAAGATATCGTTCAAAACATTTTTGAACTTTTTGAAGCTTTTATGTAAGCTTCAGAATTCGCTTTTGCACAAATCTGTTGTAAATATTTTTCTAAAACTTACGTTTTTCGAATTAGCCATATCGGTCCATAAACAACTGAAAAAAATATTAAAAATATACACACACGAACATATACAAAAAGCATTGCATTCAGTGTTGTTGTTTTTTATATAATTACTTTTTATGTATGTTTGGACGTTTTTTTAGTTGGGAATAGAAGGAATGCAATGACTCAGTGTTGTTTTTTTTTTTTTGTAAACATATATCTACATACAAACATATGTATATATTTAGCAGTCATCAGAAGCTATCAGTGTTGTTGTTGTTTTTTTTTAAGGAAGCGGTGGTTGCTATGATAGTTTAATTCTGTGTTTACATTTTTGTAGTTTGGAACAAAATTTTAATTATTTTTGTAAGTATAAATGTGAAAATATGATGACATACTTTAAGGCCTAAATTTTATTATTTTTATAGCGCTCTAACTTGTTATAATTGGTTTCGACGTATTGTGTTATTAGATTCACCCCTTCTTGAAAAGGAAATGATGCATTCTTAAATTAAATGGAACACAAAGTATTTTTCAATAAGATTTCAATGATTATATACTTATAACTGAGATCTAAAAAGGAATTATCATGCATATATATGTATTAATTGCTACTGTTGCAAAGTATTTGTTAATGAAGTTCTCAAAACAAAGGCTTAACTGTCATAATAAGTCATCAGGTTACCTACTCGTTATGAAGAACTTAACTAGACAAGTAGTATTTACTAAGAGGTGTAATATTTCAATATTTAATTTTGAGACGTGGAAAGGTGAAGGTAGACATATTATACATCACTGTAAGTAACGTATTAAGAAATTACTTTCCTCAATCGGAGAATTAATTTTACAACTTCACTCGATTGTGGTTTGTTTAATTCTATTTATTTTTAAAATAAAAAATTCTTAACTAATTACAAAGGCAAAATTATAAAAGGAAATCCAATTTCAAGCTATTGCCAAAGTAATATTTATTGTGCAGCAACAGCACCAAGGTATTTTTATACATCTGAGAAATAAATTTTTGCTTATTATAATTCTTCAAAACGGTTTTTAATTAATCAGCAAATTATTTTATTTAGGTTTTCAAAACCAGGAAAAACTTAATATATTTATGGGAATAAGTTTCTTATTTCACTCCTCCCCCCTTCAAGGACGTTCGCGTCCTAGCGAATACCTTGACTTTTTATAAGACAACTACCCTTGTATTATAGAAAAATTATCAATAAAATTAGTAATTGTAATTACTGTCAAAAATACAAAAGTAATATTATGTTTTTATTAGTATTAGGTAATTGTATCAATACGACTATCTTACTAACAATGTCGTTAACATATGGTACATATAAAAAAATAGTACTGTCATTGAAGGATTCAAAAACAATCTCCTTAATAGTAATTTTATAATTTGAAAAGGAAATTAAATTATGATTTTTTATTTTAATTATTTTATTATTTCGTCAATATTTTTTGTTACAATAAAACTAGGTACAATAAGATTTATTTCTTTTTTGTTATTAATTATAAATTCACATTCAGTTTCATTTTTATTAAGTAGATTTCTGCTACACTTATTATCTAAGTTTTTAATTTTTTAACTTTTTATTTTATACAGTAAATTATCAATGTTTATAAATTTTCTATTCATATCAAAATTTAACTCGGTATAATTTACAATCGTAAGAAAGGGAATTACTTTAAAAATTGGATAAGTTTTCATTGAATTTGGAATTCGGGTTATAAAGCATGGAACATCTTCCCATTGCCATAAAGAAATTTTAGTAAATTCAAATTGATTAGTGTTTAATTCAGAAACTTTATCTGGGTCAATTAATTTCTGCTTTATTAATCCTTAATATAAGTTCATTATACTTATCAGTTAAATCTACCATTCCCTCCTGTAGTATTACGTAACCTCTGTCACTGCCTATCTACTGAATTTGTATCGTCTGAGTCCCCATTGTCATCATTAGTAAGAGGTATATCAAGATTGTTAGTATTATTTTGGTTAGTCTGATTTCTGGAAGAAGAATTGTTATAAGAGTATTTTTCCCTTTTATATTTTTTATATTTCTATTTTTTAATTTAACAATATAATGGTCATCACCTTCCTTACGTAAGACCTGTGCTTTGTTGAATGGGTTTTCTTTTTTATCTAATCGCTTTCTCGAATTTTCCGCATCTAAGAACCGTGTATTCATTTCATAATCTTCTCTATTCCTATTAGCATTATTTATTCTCTTTTCTTTTGTTGTTTGTTAAAAAATTATTGTAATGGATTTCCCCAGTCGTTGAGTGTATTATGATATGATTATAAGTGAAAACGGTTTGTTCATTCGCTATTTGCTTTAGTTCCTGATCATTGCCTATATTAATAATTCTTAACTTTTCATTTAAGGTTTTGTGAAGTCTCTCAATATATGCTATTCCTGTTTTTCCTGTTGCTATTTCAATCTCTATTATTAAGAATGGTATAAATTCTTGTAAATTTACATTAACTAATCCTAACTCATGGTATTGAATATTTTCGATAATGCTCTTTTTGCTTCAACCCAATTGACGTGATTTAGATTTTCTACCATAGTATATTTAGAGAAAATATCTATTCAAGTGAGGTATGAAGAATTGTCCCACTTCCAAATATCAATAATATATTTATCCCGAATATAGTATGTAGGAGATGTGACTTTGAAAGGCATCTTTGTACTTCTATGATCGAATTTACACTCATTGCATAATTCACAATCGTTTATTATGTTCGATATTTCTGTAATATAATTGGGATAGTAGTATTTCGTTCGAAATCCCGCTTGTATTTTTTGTTCTATTCCTTGGTGCAACCCTTTTAGATGTATTGTTGAAATAATTTCTTTTAATATATCGTAAGATGTTATATCTTTTAATAATTTTATGTTTGCCTTACAAGATTTGAATAGACAGGCTGAAATAGTACGAAATCGTTATCGTTTTCAAAATATACTATTTCTGTAATGCCAGCAAGTTTGTTCAAAATAATTTTTTTCGCAAATCACTATGTGCAGAACTCATTAGACGATGAAAAGTAGCGGGTGCATTTTTTAAACCCATAGACATTCTAAGAAATTCATAGTGGCCGTCTTATGTAGAAAAAGCGGTTTTTGCTTGACTTGCTTCAATTCAATTTCCACTTGATGTAAGCCTTTCGCCAGGTCAAGTGTAGAAAGTGTAGACCCAATTTATTCATTCTGGGAATTGGAAGGGGGTCATCAACTGTTATGTCGTTTAATTTCCGATAATCTATAACGTTTCTCCATTTGCTTTCTCCTGAGGCATCCATTTTCTTTGGAACTACCCATAATTGACTGTGTCTTATTATATTTTTATCAAGCATTTGTTTAATTTTCCTGTGCATTTGTGGATAACGATATGATTTAGTGTATATTGTTACGATTTTGTGTTTAATTGCATTAATAAAAGTCAATTTATGGTTATTCTTCGTTATTCCAATGATCGGTTCAAAATTTATTACCAAATTATTATACTCGTCCAGATCTTTATGAACAAATTTGTAGGTTCTTTTGTTAACTTTTATAGTTGCTTTTCTAAATCAATTACTGCATTTAATTTCTCCAAACTGTCATAACCCATTAACCCATCATAATTGCTTGAAAATTTATGAACATAAAATTCTAATTGTTTTCCCAATTCCCCATCGAATATATTTTGTTTAGTTTATAATACTATTTTTTTTTTGTGCAACAGTGGTTACAGTTTTTGGTGTTACTGTCCCAATTTGATTTTTTAATATGCCAGGTCTAATCAAGTTTACGGAAGATCCTGTATCTATTAAAAACTTATAAAATGTATTATCTATTTTTAATTTTATTCTTAGTAATTTCCCGAGGCCCTTTCATGAAAATTTTCAGGATCAACTTCCATAAGTATCGGAAGTCCATAACGTCTAATTTTCTATTGAGTTGAATCATATTCTCTTTGCCTTTTTGGATTCCGATTGTCATAGATATGTTGAGGATAATTTAAATTATTTATTAAGATTATTTCGTGGGTAATTAGCTAATCGAGTGTTCGAACTGAAGGTATTATTTTGTTGTGGGATAAATTTTTGTCGATAGTTTCCTGAGTAATTTGAAGGATAGTCGTTTCCTAAAAATTCGTTTGCAAAAGAATTTGTTTGAAAATGCCTTGTTTGGCGAACATTTGAATCTAATTGTGAATTATCATTTGGGTGGCGGGTATTGTTGCAACTATAGTTTCTATTTCTATCGTATGCCCTTTGCGGTAAAGCTTTTAATTTACCGCTTTCCGCTAAAATCTTGATTGCTAATTTTAGGTCAGTGAATAAGTTTGCATTTATTACTGCTGTTAAATAATTTGGTAATTTTTTTCTAATTGTGTTAAGCATGCTTGATTTAATTCAGTGCTCAAAAAATTATCAATACCAATATCTTCTGCTCTTAATTCAATTGTATTGTATAATCTATAATAAAATTCTTTTACGTTTTGCTGAAACATAATGTTACTTATTTCCGATATAAGCCTAGTTACAAGCGTTCGCTCACCAAATTCTTCAATCAGTAACCGCTTCAAAGATATTTAGAGCCTCTTAGTATTATTGTTGTATAGCTAAAGTAGAATCTGCGTTCATCTAGCGACTTAGCTGATTCTTTTGGCAGCATTGTCGAGGTATTGTCCACAAACCAAGGCTTTGACTTCGGTCATAAATATCTTATTTTAGGTTATTGAAATATTACTTTTATTTTAATAATTTAAAAAAATTTTCACTTTTTGATTTACGTGTTTTTTTTTAATTCCTTAAATATTTACTTTCCTTTCAGGTTGTCACTTGTGTAATTGTCATAAAAATATTTTTTTATTTAAGCATTTAAATAACTAATGTTCTGGTTCCTTAATATTTCCTTCAAAATACACAATAAATAACTGCGCCAATAACGTATTAAGGTAATACTTTACTTAATCGGAGAATTGCTTTTACAACTTCACTCGATTGTGGTTTGTTTAATTTTGTTTATTTTTAAAATCAAAAAATTCTTAACTTAAGTTATAAAGACAAAATTATAAAAGGAAATCCAATTGCAAAAATAATATTTATAGTGCTGCAACAGCACAAAAGTATCTTGTTATGTGTGAGAATAAATTTTTAAATTTTATAATTCTTCAAAACGGTTATTAATTAATTAATTTTTCTACTTAGGGTTTCAAAACCATAAAAACTTAATATATTTTTGAAAATAAGCTTCTTATGTTACTCGTATAGGAATTTCAAAAACTTACAATAATATTTATAATAAAAAAAAAAAAAAAATCCGTTGTATACTTTTTGCGAAAAGGGGTCGAAAATGTGTTGGATTGGTTTCTGTGCATACTATTCAGTTTTAATTATGGAATAAAATTGTTATTAGTAAATATTTTTAATTAAATTATGCATCTAGATAGATTTTGTAATGTTTAATTACCTTCTCGACCGATAGCGGAGAGCAAAAAATTCGATTACCAGTTTTTGGCTTAATTTCTCACATCGCATATATATATATATATATATATATATATATATATACATATACATTTATATATATATATATACATATATATATATATATATATATATATATATATATAATTCTGACTTTGCGATTTGAGAAGTTAACACAAAAGTTGGAAAATCATGAAGAAAATAGGTCGAATTTGATATACTCTGGTTCTAGCATTATTATAGTTTTGACAACTTTTTTCCTTTTCGCAATTTCTTATAAAGTTATCTTTCAGAAAAGTACAAATACTATAAATAAATATAAATGTTACTTAAGAAATTTTTTTATAACTGAAAAAGAATGTAACTACTTTTTTGGCAAAAAAAAAAAAAAAAAAACGGCGTAAAGTCGATTTCCTTTTCAAAATTCAAATATATATAACTTTTGATTCCGTAATGTTTTTTTTTTAAATTTTAAAAATCTTTTAAATCGGTTAAGATGTAAGGAATTAGTTTTTAATATTTTTATACCCAAGTGTTCCCACTTAGGGCCCTGTGGACCCTCCTCTATTATGTCTGTATCGTCCAAACTCGAAACTTAAACTTGCGTACACTACTATCCTGTGCAGTATTTCATTAAAATCGGATCGGCCGTTCCGAAATTCCAGACTTATTTCCATTTCATTTTTAAATAGGACACTGTGCATCGTTTGAGCGGTCTTCATACATTGAAATCTCAAGAAATCGTTTCCTCGGGACACTCCAATGTACACAATAGGTAGACAAATTAATGCTCCTTACTGTCTATTGCCACCTAAAAGCAGCTGGGATGCATAAATAAATGTTTGTGTGTGTAATGTATATTTTGAACGAAGCAATTTATTTTATTAGATTTGTACAGTATTTTGCCTATATCTTGGTCGTTTTTATATTTTCATGATTCTTTCACATAAATTATCTAAAAAAAAAATATGAGTGACCATATCAACAATTTTTTGGAATATTAAATGTGGACTTTGGAGCTCTATAATTCTGAAAATTATGGACCAATGTTGATAAATTCAAATAGCGATACTCTTACGAAGATTACTTTATATTAATATATAAATTATAGTTCTACATTATATACATAGGTCCTTTCCAAAAATGATTTGAACACAGAGACATACAGCATTATTTCAACTTTCCTTCTTATAAGGATCTAGAAAAGATATATGTATGTAATTTTTGGGTCTCAGACAAAAATTGTAGAAGTTACAAATGGAATGACAAAGTTATATATCCTTAACATTTGTGTTGAGGGGCATTAAAATATGTAATGTTTCAAATTTCTTTACAATATATCGTTGGTGCGCTGACGAAAGGAACTGTGTATGTGTAATTTTTCGAATTTTATTTATTGATGGATTATTTATAATGTTTATCTGTTTTCAAATATCTGAATTAGTTCCGAAGTTATCAAATAATAATAATAATAATTATAATAATATGTATGGCTTTTATAGAAAAAAATAATTAATTTTCGCTCTCCTAAAAACCCTACGAAAATGATTCGAGTTCATATTGCTTAGAAGAAAAAATTTATTGCCGCAATATTCATATTCGTATTGCGGAAGTTTCCCCAATCGGAAGAGACTGTGCGTTACAGACGATACATCCAAACAATAAGCAATACAGCTTGAAAATCATATAGGTGAAAAAAAAAGATTCCGCCAGACAATTTTTCGGAAGATGTAAAAAATATATACCAAATTATCACTAAATCAATCTAGAAATAATATAAAAAAGAAGTTTTTACATCTTGTAAAGCATATGCATATATAAATGTTAACATCATAAACCCTAAAGCGCTCAAATAAAATATATATATATACTTTTTTTTGCTAAAAGACAAGCAAATTTCTTCAATTTTTTTTTAATTTTTGAATAATTTTTCGACACCTGAAAAAATTGTGACTGATAATTGAAATCATCTGAAATTTCTTCCAGATGATTTCAATGGGATATCATCTATATATTGCTGAGGGGATAACCACCTTACTGAAAAAGAGCGATATTTTGGACATAAAATATACTGTGCAAATGACAAAAAATAAAAATTTTATATATTTTCTTTAAACTGATAAAAATACAATATTAGAAAAATATTGCTTTGGTGATTTTCTTCCAAATAATAAAAAGAAGATATTGTGTAAATATCTCTATAGAAGATATCTTTCAAATGTTTATAGAGAAGTTGTTCAAAAACACATACACAACATACATACATACATACATACATACATACGTAGGACTTTACATCAGTGCAAATCAATCAAAAATAATAATATTTTTATAAAAGTTTGGTAGTAACTGTATTTTTTATTTTTTGTAGAACATCACAAAAATGGGTAATGTATGCAGTTCCGGGCAAAGTAAAAACAAAGACAGCATATCGGAGAAATCGGACGAGTATGTATTCTGGAGTTATTTGAATGAATTTTTTTGATTGAGAATTTTTTTAGCTCATATAATATTAATAAAGACGATCAACAAGCTGGTAATGCAAATGATAACATTGACCAAAGAAAAGCTCCCTTAGCCGATCCAGAAAATGTGCCTGACATAACAAATAATGAATCAATTGTCACTTTAAAAGGAAACGATTTATTAAATAGCCATAATGCAGAAAAATATGCAGCTGCCATTAAGAAAGAACATAGCGGTAAGACCTTAATTTGTCATTTCTAAGATGCATTCAAGAATTATATTATTGTCTTATTTTAGAAGCGGCAACAGTTACAGCATCCAATGTTGGGGTAGATACTGCACAAACAGATGTATCAGATTCAAAAAATGCGAGCACAACATATTTGTCAATACTTCAGGGTAAACCACTACCAGGAAGGAAAATTGAAAGAAACAAAAAAGTTGTGATATATATACTGGCTGATAATAGCCCTGAGTATAAAAAGCACAAACGTTTAGTTTATAGTTTACAGAAACAGTTAGCAAAGAAATGCCAGAACAAAGGATTCGAGATGTTCATCTCGGATGTTCATAATACGGATGCTGGAAACAGAGTTAATAACTACTCACGATTAATGGAAGCAAGTCGTTGGACTCATAGTCCATTGGAAGCACAGGGTGGCCATGAGGAGGCCGCCAATTGTCTTTCGGAGATTACACGTCACTCTTCGTCAGCATATGTAATTCCGATATTATTTTTGGGATCATCTCTAGGCATTCCAATGTTACCACTGACAATTGAAAGTCAAGATTTTACACAAGTGTTGACGGCGGCCAATGAAGATGAAAAAGTACTTTTGGAAAAGTGGTACATTATTGATAACTGTTATCAGCCCATGTGTCACCGTTTAAATACCATACTTTGTAAAAATTATTCTGCCGCTCAAGATGATGAGCTAAATCTATTGTTGAGTGTGCTCTTGAGACTGTTTTCTGATGATCTTAAGGATTCATACATGTCGACAGTAGTCGAACAGGAGGTAAATAATACGGTTCTTATGAGCCAAGAACTCGCAAAGCGCTGTATATGGATACAGACTGGTCCACAATATATGAAAGCTTCAGAAAATGCCACTGCCTATGATCACGAGGTTCTCAGACGAATGTCAAAGCTTTACTCAGAACTTAAGTCACATTTATCTGAGAAAAATTTTATTCGTATTTTACCAACAATGAATATTTTGGATGATGAGTTAGCTGTTGTGGTAGAAAGTCTTTTGGAGAAATCAATTGAATCAATATTTGAAGAGCACACTACCAAAAATAACATCCCATATAACACAAACGGCGTAGACTACGTTCTTCTAGAAGAAATTGAATTAGTTGGACACTATTCCAAAATATTAGCGCAAAACTCACCAAATTTTGATATTATGAATGATATAAAAAGGTAATTATTCATAATTATATGTATGCTAGACCACACATAGAATGTTGGTAGTTTAGACTTTTATCTTTAAAAAATATCTCAAAATACTTTAATGTTTTATTGCGTTATAACTCCTTAATTTAATTTTTTTCCGAAAAAATATATAACTATATAAGTGTTTTCGTGCCGAATAGAATGTCTATCAAGTTTGGTATATATTTTTAAGACTTGTTTTACGCGGAATTTGTTTTAAGCGGAACAAGTAAACATGGATAAAGACAGTTAAGATCTTTTTCATTATTTTGTAAAATTATACATCTAATTTTTATATACCAATTAAATTTGTAGCATATATCGATTATTCAATTTGTTCTGTTGCTTTCATGACAATCAGACGAGTATTTTATTCGCTCCACGATTTTTTAAATATTTTTAAAAATTTGGTGAAAATTTGGTGATTGTTTTTTTCTTTTTTTTGGAAATATAAGTGTTAATATTTATTTAATTTAATATATTAATCACTTGTGTTAAACAATAAGAAAACAAAAAAGATCTGTGAAAAAATGAAAGTGTTATAAGTAGTTTAAAAGAGCATATGAATTCTCATGATAGGAGATGGCTCAGTGTAAACGGCAGAAATGCTTATATATTTCTTAACGGGGAGAGCGAAAAAATAAAGATATTTGTGATTCACAATATAACAAAAATTATTTAACTGCCAAACCAGTTGAGAGAGCACGCTCTTGTTCCTCCGTAATATGATTACATGAAGGAAATATTGCACAAAAAATATCACCAATTAATAATTATTTAGATCAAAGCACAAAATACAACATGAAAAGACAATTATCAATAACATCAACAGCTTAAAAATCAACACAACTAACTACTGTTGATAAACCACTAAAAACAAAATCTAGTGAGAGCTTTAATATTACTAACACTAATGAAATTAGAGGTGATGAGGATGGTACAAAGAAAGGAGTTATTCAGTAGCAGGGAAATAATGAGATATGTATAACAAATATACTTCTTCCAACAGGTGTGCTTCGTTATATTAGTACTAATAAAAGAAATTTCAGTCCCCAAAAAGGTGTGGCTTCTGCCAAAAAACTAAAAGTACGTGACAACCCCTTGATTGGCAATCGCTTTAAACTATTGAGTGATGATGCGAATAATAGAAAGGATAGTGGTTCAACTCAAAACCATAAAAACTCTCACCAATATATAAGACCAGCTCAAATAAATTGGTCAAATCATTTATTGACCTTATTGGGAGAAATAGTTTCCATATTGTTCATATTACAAATGGTAGCGTTCGAGGGAAAAAAATGGTAGTCTATACTGAGAATTATTGTAGAAAAATTTCTAGTTACTTAAACGGTAGTAAAAAAAACTTTTATATCTATCAAGTGGTTGATTGTGATTATTAAGTGGTTGATTGTGATTATTAAAGGTATAGAGTCCACTGTTGACTCAATAGAAATCAGGGAGATCCAGAAGTAAGAGTTGTTGCTAATATTTTTAATAAAGATAAGGCTGGGGCACAATGTTTAGGGTTGAGTTGGAGCCGGATGAAAATAAATTAAAGGGAAACGAAACACATCCTATATACTCTTTGCGAAACTTGCTGAATCATAGAGTCACTATAGGGGAACCTCTTAAAAGAAAACGTCATGTCCAATGTGGTAATTGCCAAGAGTTTGGACACACTAAAAATTATTATACTTTGCGCACATGAGGAGATCTTCATGCTTCTTCACAACGGTGGCGATCATTCGGCGGTTGTCCAGTTTTTAAGGAATTACTAGAGATTAAGAGAAAGACAAAATCAAATGAGAATAGGTATTGTTGAATTAACATATGAAACCTCTTCTAACCAAGTTAATTTCAGAGTTATTCATACAAACGAACGAAAAACATAAAAATGTAGGCAAACATGAAAACATATCATATGCCAATGTTTTAAAAACTTGTTTTCAATAGCCTAATGATTCCAAAATATGAGAGGGTTAGAAATATTAATGGAATAACTTACGCAGAATATTACCTTACTTAATCAAAATATGACAAACTTTATATCGTCCATGCAAAAAACAATACAAGAGCTTTGAGGTATTACACTTCATGAAGAAATAAAATATCGATGTGATGCTAGTCTCTGAGATTCATCTCACCAATAAATTTAAATTCCAGATTATTCATTCCACTGCACAAACTATTCAGAAGGTAATATTTATGGTGGTACCGCTATATTAATTATAAACCGATTACGCACTAGACAAATTCTCAAAAGACTATATGCAGGCAATATCCATTCATTTTGAATGTTTTTCTGGGAATTTAACCCTTAGATCAATTTACTGCCCACCACGATTTTCCATGACCAAAGAAAACTTTGAGGATTACTTTAATACACTAGGAGATCGTTTTCTGGCATATACTATAATGCCGAACATAATTACTGGGGCTCTAGATTGATGAATCCCAGAGCTATATAAGGTTCCAGTAGATCGCAAAAATTGCTTACATTCTGTGTCCCCTGGACAATCAACATACTGGCCGGCTAATCCTTGAAAAATTCCTGATCTCATTAGCTTTTCCGTATCTAAAAATATAAATTGAAATTCGATAAATACAGAAATTAAATATGATTTATCTTCTGATCATTCTCCAATAATATTAACTTATTAAGGAAGAACCAATAAAAAAGAAAACATCGCAGACAATGGCAACAAACCAGACACCTGCTGCAAAGCTAAGGATGTCCATGGCAAGCAAGAATCTAAAAAGAGCCCTTCAAGTAGAAGAGGATCGCCAAATTGGAAATTACATTAAAGACTTAACAGATAATAAACATCCTAAATTTTTTCCTATGGAGACAGTAAAAGATATTAGGCCATCGGTAGAGGCAGTCCATTAAGGAAAGCTGACGGTACCTGTAGTGCGATTCAGTAACTTTTAACGACTCGACAATCGCAAAACTTGTCAATAGCAATTGTTGTTTGCAGTGACCATTGTGTGATTCACTAAGTACTCTTAAACGATTGTATATAACTATTATTTCGTGTGGCAGCTCTCCACAAGGAAATGCCGAAATAAAAGTTCAAAATCAAATAAAAAAGAAAAACAAATTAATTTGAAACAAATTGAAGTTTGTTTAACAATTTTAAGATCGTGATTGATTAAGTTATGTATTTGATATTGATTAAGATGTGTTTCAGTTAATGGTTTTCTTCAAAATGACCACTACTCCTAAAAGAAGATTCGCAAACGTAGAAGCACCATCTATAACGTGGAAGCACAGACTACAACCACAAAACAATGACTGAATCATTGGGTTGACTTTTTGGCTAATTTTTGTCAATATATTAACAACACAAAAATTTTCGTCTTTAAGTTGACGTAAACAAATATCGTTAAAAGTGTTAGAGAATAACTAAATCGACAATTTTGTTGTTTACTAATTTTAACGATTCGATTATCGTTAAAATAAGTTACTGAATCGCACTACTGGTCTCGTAGTACAGAAGATAAGGTCAATTTACTTGCATATTATTTGAGCTCAGTCCTTCAATCAAATCCCTAAACAAATAATTTTGTACTGGGAGATACACCGGTCATTACATTAAATGAAGATGACTAGTGGACATTAATACAATCATCAGAGAAAATATAAATGTAAGAAAATCTCCTGGATACACCATCTTCCTATAGACCTATTAGCCCACTTTTTTTGTCTGTCGAAGCTTTTCGAGAAAGTATTAAAAAATAAAATTTTGCCGTTATTGAACGATCAAAATATCGTCCCAGTTCACCAGTGTGGTTTCCGTGAAAAATGCGGAACTATTGAACAGATGAACCATCTAACTGGAGAGATAAGGAAACCTTTTGAATTAAAGAAGTATTGTTCAGCTATTTTTTTAGATGTCGCACAAGCATTTGAAGAAGTATGGCACAAAGGCCTAATATATAAAATTAAATGTTTACTACCACCATGTACCCACAAATTGCTGGACCGTATATTTAGCGTAAGGTAAAATTAGTTTATGACAGAAGAATTTGATATAAAAGCAGGTGTTCCACAGGGAAGTGTTCTTGGACATGCCCTCTATTTAATTTACACTTTCGATTCCTATATGCAATGAACTGACTATTTCAACATTTGCTAATGATACAGCACTACTCAGTTGCAATAAAAACCCACACATAGAAACAAGACAACTAGATATTTATCTCCGACGTGTGGAGATATGGTTAAATAACTGGCATATACGGGTATTGAAAAGTACTCGTAGCCATGTTACGTTTACCCTAAAAAGAGGAAACTGTTCATCTATTACACTTAATAGTATAGGTATAGCCCATTGAGATCATGTCACATACCTTTGGTATTCATTTAGATAGGCGATTTACTTGGCGTCGTCATATGGAATCCAATAGACTCCATATTAAGTTAAAAGTTTCTAGCCTTCACTGATTAATCATCAGCCAATCAAAGCTTAGCCTTGACAATAAAGTATCCTGTATAAAACTGTATTAAAACCAATTTGGACGTATGGCATCCAATTATGGGGACCGACTAGTAATACGAGTATTGATCTTATACAGACGGTCCAATCAAAAATTCTTAGGCCTTTATATATATATATATATATATATATATATATAGCATAAGCTATTTACCTAATTGGTTAAATATCAAAATTACCTATCGAATAAAAAAAAAAACTAGAGGTCAAAATTGAAAGTTGTAAAAATTATGATTTTTTGTGTTTCTTTGGCCATAAAGTCCTTATTTATTGCCATTATAGTTTTTGTATACGATAGAAAAAATATTGAAGAAACTGGACCAAGATTTTTTAAAATTAAAATAGCTGAAATTTCAAATGCAAATAACTTGAAAATTACAAGAGACAAATAACACATGCAAACATGTTTTTAAAATGCCTTATCAATATCTTTAAGAAGATATAAATATTTTAAATCGCATAAGAAAAAAAAATTTGGTAAGCGATGAAAAATAACGTAACGTCCACTAGTTCGTGTAGTATGTGGCTTGCAAACCACTTCAGTCAACTACGCTGAAGTCCTATACAATTAATATGCTGGTTTAAGACTACGCCATAGCGCTCTAGATATCTTGTATTCCGTTCTATTCGTCCGTGCATGATTCGTTCTTCCAGACTTTATGGCCATGAAATATGATCCAATTGGAATCCTAACCGATGCCTCCACAAAAGAGCTGTCCAGCTCTGAGCCTTTGCGAGCTAGCTCATCTGATATTTCGTTACCGAGAATGTCGCAATGGCCAGGAATCCAACAGAGTCTTATACTGTTAGAATCTATTAGTCTTCTCAATACCTTTCTGCACTCAAGCAGAAGTTACAGATTTATTTCCAAAAAAAATTCTATTCTGCCCTAATGTGCATTACACTAAAATACGTAATACCACAAATTTTTATACTTCTATTGTCAAAAATACCGACTTTATCAAAGAAATTGAAAAGCGCAAAATAACAAATTATATTTATTTTTCAAAAAGGTGTAGGCAAATATTATTTGTTAGAAGAAATAGTTCATAATGTATTTTAAATGTACCGCTATGAAAGTAAATACATATTTATAAAAACTAACAGCGGTGTCAATACTTTTTTGTAAAATATGGTAAAAGGTACCAATACTTTTGTCCTGCAAATTTTTGGAGTTGCCAGAAACTTCAGTATACTTTTCGTTTGTTTCGAGGAATAAAAGAATAAAATTTTGTTAGATTGGACAAAAGCAAATTCATGAAATAAAAACTGATAACACAAATTTCCTTACATATTTTTTTAATAAATAAATGAAATTGTTTATTTCAACTGAGATACCGTTTAAACTGTATATTACTCGGTCGTAATGGTAAAAAAAATTCGTTTCGACAAATTTTCAAATTTCTTATAAAACTTACAGCTGGAAACCCCTGAACAATTGTAATAGATTTGAACAGTGTTGTCATATTAGGGGGTTTCGGTTTGGGAATTAATGATAATTTTTTGATATATTTTTTTTCTTTTTTTTTTGGAAATTTTAATTTTATTTGTTTAATTTCCATTTTTGACTAAAAAACACAAAATATTTTGAAACGACGGTAAAAAACACAAATTTTTCAGGGATGTGAAGCCATTGCCTAACAATAACAAAATGAAATAACATTCTATTTATGGGGATTAATTTCATAATTAAATAACTACCCAATTTAAAAAAGAAATATGTCCCCAATTAAAAATCCTACATCTTGAGATATTAAGTACCAATTCGTTTAAGATGTTAAAAAAACATTTGTTGTGTGAAACTTTCAAATGTGTATGAGAAAAAGAGAAATCGTAATATTATTAATCTCTTTTGTTATTATTAATTAATTTTATATTTTTATACCCTTCACCACCATTATGCCGATGTGTGTAACACCCAAAAATATTGGTCTAAGACCCACCTTTATGTATACCAATTAGCTTAGAATCACTTTCTGAGCCGATGTAACGATGTCCCTCCGTCTGTCCGTTCGTGCATGTAAACCTTGTAATCAAACTACAGGTCACAATTGTAAAAATAATTTAATGAAATTTGGTACACATATATACGATTCAAGGACGAAGCCATACTAAAATTGGTCCTGATCGATCCACTATTTCATTTGCCACATTAATTGCATTTATATATTTTAATTATATTTTAATTCCAAAACAATTGTAAATTAGATAATCGTAACTTAAATATTTAAATTTTATACAACAATAACTTCTTCATAACATCCAAATATATAGTGAGTGATTATAACATAGCAACTCAAGAATCCTCAAACATCAAGCCTGACATAAATTATGACATTTAAAATTGGTGAGTTTTAAAAAATGAATTTTCACTCATTTTATAAAAACAACCCCTAAAATATATATTTGCTCAATTTCTGAAATTTTAAATTTGAGTATTTAATCTTTTTTTTTGACTTTTATTGACATTGAGTGAATATATGTTTATATATATTCTATATATTTATATATTTAAACTTAAAAAAGAAAATGTTTAAAAATTTATACTTTTTTAATTTAAATTAAATCCTATATAAATTATTGTTTAACTAGTTATATATACATAAAAAACACAAAAATAATGATTAGTTTATAATCGAAATACTAAATGTTGAATTAAATTTATTTTTCAAAATTCCTTCAAAATTTCTATTAAAATATATAGATGACAGGTGCTTTAAGTTCACGTTATTATTATATTTTTTTATTTATTTTTTCTGTTATTTTGTCGAATGTGGGAAATAATGCTACCTATTTCTTAAAAGTTATGTTTCGTACCAAAAATCTAAATATTTAGAGGCAAGAAACACCTTATATCCCTGAGCACGACTGGATCTACAGGTAGCCCAGCCTCTAAATAATTGGAACCTCAATGGCCGGTTCAGGCAAATAGACCATAACTGTGAATGAACATGTGTGTGGTAAATATAATGTAATGAAGTAATTTCATTTTTGGGGACTTAATTAATTTTGAAAATTTAGGGTGTAAGGAAGCTTTGGTTACCCGAGTTTGCAGATGCGGTACACCCAGTCGTGTCCAAGGTTCTTACATAAAATAACTTTTATTTAAATTCTTTATTATTTTTTTCCCTAACACTTCTCCGTTAGTTCTTTTATTTATTCTTTTTTATTATATTTTATATTTATTTATATTTTATTGGCTTATATATATTTCTTAAAACTAATATTATTGTAGTTTTCCTGCACTTTGTTCTAACCGATAGCGGTTGTTGCATCGAACCTCCCTTTTTTGTCTCCTTTATGAGAGTCTGTGTATGTGGCTTCTTCTTTGTTTATTTCTTCTCTTTCTTACTTGCTGTGCTCGAAGCATTCCTTTGCTACTCTTACACTCCTGTGTATTTCTCCATGCTGCTTCTCCACTCTACTATTGTGTTCTCGCTTCTACCTCCGTGATTCGTCAGTTCTACTACTCGCATGTTCAGCTGTGACGATGTAAGCATTGACGTCTTCACTCGGCTTTTCTCCCTGCTGCTTTCTACTTTTCTGCTACTTCTGCCTGATATGTTTTCTCATAGTTAACTCTTAAATGGTTAGCATGGCCATTTAAGATCAAACCCACCACCTGCCCCTGACCTGAATGCCTTTCCTCCTGTGTACTCCATCGACCTCCGGAACACTTCGTTCCATCGTTCACCCCATCGACCTCCGGAATATCTGAAATGAAAAGAGTTACATTGGCGAATGTAATTCACTCCCAATCTAGATATAATATAATGCATCTCCCGACTAATAAAACGCCAATGTATTCTTTATTTTCTTATACTATGTTTACATTTCAAAATGTTATTATTAATTCCAAGAATTTTGGTCCTCACAAGGGTTTTATTTAAAATGAAATAACTCCCCGATTAAAAATAGAAAATAAATCCCCAAAAAGTGAAATAACGCCCCAATTATCGTTGTTGTTGCTATGTACAAAATGTTGGAGACTTATTTCATTTTTATTTTGGGGAGATATTTCATGGAGCCGTGAAACAATAGCCTATGAAATAAATCGCCAAACAAAATTAAATAAATCCCTAAACAAATATAAAAAACCCAATTTTCGGCAATATTTTTCGTAATGAAATAAGTACCCATTTAAAAATCGTACATCTTGATATATTAAGTAACAAATTATTTTAAAGATTAATTTTTTAAATGAGCTCTGATATGGAGCGTTTAAATGTGTATATTGCGAAAAATACTTAATTTTTCTTAAGATTAATTTTGCATTGGAAATATATTCTCCCTAGTTATAATGATTAAATTATGATAAAATGAGTACTTTTGTGGCAATTTTCCTCATTTCGTAACAAAACGTTTGGGTAGCTTTTTTCAAGAAAATTTCTTATCCTTATTTAATTAATACTAATAGGTCTCAAAATAGGATGATAGTTTGAGATAAGTAAAGTTTTTTTGTAATATTTATATCAATGCACATTTTAT
This sequence comes from Protocalliphora azurea, assembly GCA_932274085.1. NCBI lineage: Eukaryota > Metazoa > Arthropoda > Insecta > Diptera > Calliphoridae > Protocalliphora > Protocalliphora azurea. Next base: position 54,322,463 of record OW026520.1, read on the forward strand.
TTAAAATATAATATCAAAAGTATTAAAAGTTGTCTTCATTTTCTTACCAGAGATTAGAAATCTCTAGTCTTGTGCATTTGGCAAAAATGCTTCATATTTTTCTCAAGATTGGATCAAAAAATTCTTAATTTTGAGTTTGTTATTAAAAAATATTAAGAATTTAGGTCATTTAGAAAATTTAATAGAATATGAAATTTCGTCAACTTTTGTAATAAAATTTGAAAAAATGCTTTACTGACATTTTGATCGATCTTAAAGTACAAATCCGCTTGTGGACCGTTTTTATAACCAAATTATGAATTTTTTGAAACGTAGTAAAGTACGAGCTTGACTTGCATAACCGGATTCATTACAATTTTAATTTTGATTGTTTGATAATTCAATAATGATCCAAAGGTCATTAAAGTTTTTGAAAAAAAAAAATATGAAATCAACGATACTTGTTTTGGGAAAAACGGTTGTACAAATCGAGGTGTTAATAGGTAGTTGCGCAAATCGAGTTCGGACTGTATTATATATTTCGGTATAAATTTCGAAACTCTTTTTTGGCCACACGTTGTATTTAGCTAAATGAAAGGCGTCGTTTGAGTGGTATTTCGACATCACTTACCAAAAAAAAAAAAAAAAAAAATGGAGGTTCCTGAGATAATATATGAAAGTCATCCCCAAGACCTGTGCTCGCGTGCATTATGTATCTTGTGTTATTCTTTTAAAATTACAGTGTTGACAGAACTTCTTCAAAAAAAAAAAATTCTAAATGATAGTTAAAAAATGCAATTCTTGAAAAAAATTCTAAATTTCGAATTACAATAAAAATGTTATTTATGCTTGTATTCAATCTATTAAATTTGTTTGGGCAATTTTTATGTGTTACGCTCAAACATATTGGACCTGCTCCTACCTTTAAAAGTGCTTTTTAATTCAGAATCACTTTATATCTTCTTTTGTTTATCCATGTGAATCGGTTACAGGTATCGTATTTAATTGAGCGTTCAAAAGCGCAAAATTTAAGCAAATCTATAGATATAATTTGCTAAATATTTTTTTTCAAAATTTACGAATGTCGATCACTACCTTATGTAAGACTAGTGTCATTTTAAAAATGTCAAAAATATATTTAACATTTTTAACAAAAGTTTTAAAAACTTAAAAAAATAAAAAATTTTGAGATCCATTTAAAAGTAAATTTTTCGATTTAACGAATTGAGCTAATTCGAAACTTTCTGTATATTATTATTTAGAACATCATGAGGCTAAAAATGCAAAGAAGTTAAAGCCAAAATGGAGCAATTAAATTTTTGCAACAAATACCTTTGAAACTATACGAGATGTAGTAATGTAAGTAGAACTCTTGAAATTGTTACAAGCATCGAAATTGTCACATGGACGGACATAAGATTAGCCCGGAATTTGTTAACGACCTACAAGATACTTTTGGTTATTTCATTTCCATATATGTTAAAAATGCACTTTTAATGCCGAAAAACCCAATCTATTTGCAAAAAAGCATTTAGCATTATTTTTTCATAAACAAGCAATAGCGGAAAAATAAGTGCCAGAATTGCACTTTAAATGTCTTTATTTCTGGTTGCTTGAGATACACTAATGAAAAATGTTAAGTATGAGTTCTTGTTTAGTATGCCAACGTAAATAAATAAATAAATAAATAAATAAATAAATAAACAAGAATTATCTTTGAGTTTTATTTTTTGCTAAACTTATTTTTTTTTTGATTTCGATTTTTTGTTAAAAAAATAATAATGACATAATCGTTATTTTTTAATCAAAAAATAAAAATAGAATCATTATATTTTGAGCAAAACATAAAAATTTAAATAATCGGTTTTTTAACCAAAAAATAAAAATAAAAAATAGTTGCTTTTCCGGTCCCTGTTATATTACTATTCTTATTCCACACTAGCTATGTGTATTTTCATTTTAGTGCCATGCAAGTATTGAATATTAAGTATCGAGTACCGAGTATTTTTCGCTTTTTTGGCTGCTCAATACTGTAAAGTAGTTATTCAATACTTTCAGAGTTTAATTTTTTAATGATATCCTATTAAAACACAACGTCTAAAATACATCTCTATATAAAGATACAAATTAATTTTTAAATATATGAAAATAATTTTATTCACCTCTATCGTGAATAACAAGTGGAATTTTTGTTTCCATGAAATTTGTATTCCACTCGAAGGGAAAAATGCCATCGTGAATCTCCCGTGAAAAAATTTTCCCCTATCAGTGAATGTAAATTAAAAGAAAAAATAAAAATCAAAGAAATTTTTGTTAAAAAATATACACGTACATATATAATATTTTAAAGAAAAGTTAAAAAACAGCAAAATATTTAGTATTAGAATGATAGTTTGATTGCAACGTTAGTTTATTGAATTATTTAACTTTTATGCAGTAAAACACTTCGGCTACTTTTTGGAAACACAACAAAACAAAAGAATTACAACAAATTAAAGTATACAAAGTGTTTAGAACTGTAAGAGGAGGAAAGCAAGCACCAGCGAATTGTTCGTTGAGGTTTAAGGGACGCATCTGACCCCTTGGAGTTACCCGATATATTGTAAGTGACCTAATTCAATAAAACAAAACAACTTTTAAATTAATTCTCTGTATTAGATTTATAAGTCTTTCGAAACCTCCACATATCCGCAGGCAATCGACCTGTTGTATTGTATTTATAATATTCGAATTACAAGAAGAGCTACTTACATGTTATGTTCTGTTCCCCAGCAAAGATAAAGTGAATAAATTAAAGGGAAAGGTTAAAAAACTCGCGGGAAAAAATCAAGCACTATAAGGCGAATTTTATTTTAACATGAAATTATTCATGGGGAATTTATTCACGATTGCAAATTTAGAGAAAGGGAATTCATGATGACATGATGATTTTTGTAAACGTTGAATTTAATGTTAATGTTTTTATTTATTTTATGTTTTATATAAATAAATTAATAAACTTACATGCTAATCGGTTAAATATATTTGTTTTATTTTTAAATAGAAGAACCTTAATTAAAAAAATATATTTCAATTTAAAATTTGAATTTCTTGAATTCACGAACAAACTTTCAAAATTAAATTACTATTAAAACACATACATTCACAATTGTGAATGTATGTGTGTGGAGATCGCTAAAATTTCAGCGATACCGATTGGGCTTTATGTATACACAAAAAATTAAAAGTGGATTTTTTTATATGGCTTTTAATTTATTTTTAGAAAAACAAATATTCTAAATAATTTGTGTAAATTTTTAAATTTATTTGAATTTTTATAATTATGAATTTTAATCAATTTATTCAGGCTCGAGTTCATATTAATGTAATAATTTATGAAGAATACAGTTAAAAAAGATATATTGGACACTAGCGGAATGGAATGCATTTTATGACCTTCTAAGAATAGTCTTCATCGTTCTTCGTGCCTTTAATTCCAATTGCAAATATCATCCTTTTAACTTACAAATTTTTAGAATTAGAATACGTAACTTCAATTGTTATTGTAGTTACAATATTACTAATGCTTAACTATATTAAGTGGAACGATATTTACAAACTCATTCTATATGTTTATATGTATGTATGCTTCTTATTATATTAGTATTTCTCTGCTCTAGCCAACCATCGCACAGTGGGGTCAAACGCAAATTTTTTGGTAATAAATCTGAATCTCCTGAACTACTGGTCGGATCAAATTGAAATGTATGGAAGAGTTGTAGAGGAGGACCTAAGCTTTCAGAAAAATCATCTTGTAGTCACCCTGTGATAACACGAGATAAGCTACAGGGTGTCAAAGTTGACTACCTCGAGTATGTAAAAGTTAAAAAAAATCGTAACTTGTACAAATGAAGTCCGATTTTAAAGATTTTTATGTTTCTGGAAAGTGATTGGCAAGATAAAGAAAAAATAAGCTTACTCATCTAAGTTATCTCTTACAGTTAAAAAGATATTTACGCTTGAATTTTGAATTTTTGATTTTTTGGCTCGACTTTCTTTCGTTTTTCGGGAATAAGTCCGGAGATATATGAGGCAAAAATTTTTTAAAAATATTCTGTAATTTGCTACATATTTCAAAATAATATGCTGAAAGAATTTTTGGATTATCTCAATTCGTCTAGACGTGAAAAATATTCAAAGTCAGCACTCTGAAATTGGCATGAAAAATGGCTATTTTTTTACAAAAATATAGTACAATTCATTCACTTTTTTCTCAAAGTTCCGTTAATAAAAAAATTTTTTCCTTATTAATTTCAAAAGATAAGGCTTCATAAATGGTTAATAAAGAAATTTTGAATTGATTTAAGTTTGCACCCTACATCCAGCATTGGCCGAAAATTGTCAATTTTAAAAAATAGTTTCATTTTTATCGATTAATAAAAAAAATGTCACGCGAGCTTTTTTAAATTTGGTACCCATATTTTTTATAGAAATAGATTTAGAATGATTTAACACTAAACTGGTTCCCGCCCGGCCAAAAACGAATGCAGGAGTGGAGATTTTATGTTAAAAGTCAGTTTTTTAAAAGCATATTAGCATAATATTTTTAATATTATTTCTTATGTAATGTATAAGACACAAATCAAGCTTTCATTCCTAAAAAATTCAATAAAATAGCTCCAATAACCTATTTTTGGTAATTTTTCAAAAATAATTTTTTTTCCAAAAATAGCTGAAAATCCAAAAAAATTTAATTTTTTTAATACAACTCCACTAATTTTGCAAATACTTTAAAAATGTTAAAAGAATATAAAAATAGACTTATTTACCAATTCAACGATATATAAAATGTTGATATAGGTCATTTAATAATAGTAATATAATGGCCTCAAAACTACCAAGTCACGTCAAAAGTTGCAAAATTCACTATTTTGTTCCGTATTTCCATATGTGTGTATACGTAACATTTTAGTTTTCTAATGTATTATGTAGGTATATATTTGTTATTATAAAGTAGTAAATTCTTTATTTGAGTAATGTTTATTTAATTTGTTCTACAGATTTACATACTTATTATACATAAATCCCGTATGTTTATTTTATTAAGAATATATTATCGAAGATATTATTAGATATTTTCTTGAAAATAATCAGAAACATCAAACGTTAGCAAATTTTTAACTTTCTTAGCTTGGGAATCCTCTTTTTCTATTTCAAGAGTGATTTTTGGTAGCCATCGTGTTCTTATAGAATATATAACTGGATCTGATGATATTAATAAATATTCCATTAAGTCCATATTTTGCGCTATTTTCGAACATTTTAGGGTATTGAAGAGTCGGAAATGTTTAACATCTTTATTTCGGGCTTCCTGCGCTTCCTGTGTTAGCTCTTCCAATGGCAAAATACTATTTTCTATTATTTCTTTACCATGAGCCAATACTTTGTCAATTGTTGGAGTCATTGATTTCCAGGGGTATGTAATGTTAAGTAGTTCTTTAGTTTCGTAAGCAAAAATTTTAAATTTTTCCGCATTAATTTGTTTTTTGCTATTAATGGCTGCCAATATAATCTTAAAACGCTTCAAAATATTTAAGTCAATGCCTGTGATTGAAAATGTGGGTTCCGGATTTTCAAAGAAACGTCTTGCTGTATTTCCATCATTTGAGCTTCCATAGCCATGTAGAGGTTTATCAATTATTAATCCGAGTTGTTCTTTGAATTCTAATTGAATTCTTTTCTTCTCCTCTTTTCGTAATTCGTGAAGTTCCAAATTGTTTTTTACTGTAGCATTTTCCTGCCCGGGAATATTTCTGTACTTCATATCATATGCAAGATGTAAGCAGAACTCCAAAAATCTTATCCTTGCGTGGAGCAGTGATATTCAAAATTTTAAAGAATTTTTATTAACAAGGACTTCAGAATTATCCTGAAATTGTGAACTTATTTTTCCACATATATTACATTTCCATGTAGATGTTGTATCTGTTATAGCGTTTGCAACTTTTCCATCAATCATCGTTAATTGTTGTTGAAATGTAACTTTAATAGTTCTGTTTGATACTTTTACATATATTGGGGGCTATGCTTTAATTTCTTCTTCCAATTGGTTGACAATGCTGTTTATTGTAACCGTGGTTTCTTTTGTGTAATCAAAAAGGATTGGACGGCACAAAAATTTGGAACCTGGAGTTAAATTTATCCATATATCATCAAAAAGCGAGTCATTTCTTGTCGATGAGGAAGGCTTATTTAAGCGCATTCGAAGTGGTACCAGAGACGCTATAAACAGCGAGGAAAATTATTTCCAGAATTACTTCCATCCAGTTGTTTGTATTCCGAAAATCCTGATGTTCCATCGCAGCCCCATTTGAATATTAAAATAAGTTCAGATTCTTTGCATTTTTCAATTTTATCATTGCTGAAGGTAGATATAATTCTAGAGGCAGTATTTTCAAGTAATTGCAATATATAAACTTTAGCACTTTTAACAGAAGCATTAACCGGGTGCTCCATAGGCTGTAAAATATTACTTTTCGTTTCTCTCACTGATTTGCTACTGGGAAAGATATCATATCCTTTTTCGCTAACAGATTTCCTCAAAATCTCGTATTGGTTTCTTGATAATCCTAAATTTAATATTAGAGCTAAAGCATCTTCAGAGGTAAAGGACGATGTTGATTTCGGTGTCACTATGCTTTCGATTATCCGATGTAATCGATTGGGAGAAGCTGTTGGTAACACATCTATAACTTTTTCTACTTCCTTTGGTTGCGTACGTGTTACTAAAGCTTTAAATGTATCTTGTATGTGAATTTAGAATAGATTCCTGTTTGGTCCTCTTTGTTCTTAGCTGAACTTCATCGTAACTTTCTTTTGGTCGGCCCTTTTTCTGCTTTCCGATTTAAAGTGGTATTTCTCTCTCCAACCACTCTTCATTTTTCTTCTTGAACTTTGGTATTGACCAATCTGAAGCTTGCATCCTTTTTTCGTATGATTTATAAAAATTTTCGAGCTTTCAACTGTCTTCTGCAGTAAGAGTTAAACCAAAAGATACTACTGTATCAATGAGTTTTCTTATTTTTTCTGGACGATTTATAATATCAGATAGATTATCCCAGATTACTTTGCAAATAGAAAAGTGTTTTAATGTAATCTCCATAATGGCAAATTCACTAATAAATCTGCATATTTATAAGGATACTTATATATAGAAAAATAATATTTATATCAGGTAAATGGTGACAGGCAAAAATGAATTAAAAAATTTAAATTTTTGCTCAAAACCCCCAATTTCATTCAGTTTATTTTTATGACCTGTAGTGTTAAACAGATACGTCAAAAAATGTACCTATGCGATTGTAAAAAAATCATTTTTGTTATAATACATTAATTAAGTATCTAGGTAAATTATTTAAAAACTTAAAAAAATGTAATAAAAAACGAAGGAAAATATACTTATTTATGTACTTAGGTAATTTTAAAAACCTTTTCAGTAGAAAAAAAATTATGAACACTTTAAATAAATTCATTAATAAATATTATTATCTCGTAACAAAAATAAGCAATGCAATTGAGTGTTACATATACACACATATGGAAATACGGAACAAAATAGTGAATTTTGCAACTTTTGACGTGACTTGGTAGTTTTGAGGCCATTATATTACTATTATTAAATGACCTATATCAACATTTTATATATCGTTGAATTGGTAAATAAGTCTATTTTTATATTCTTTTAACATTTTTAAAGTATTTGCAAAATTAGTGGAGTTGTATTAAAAAAATTAAATTTTTTTGGATTTTCAGCTATTTTTGGAAAAAAAAATTATTTTTGAAAAATTACCAAAAATATGTTATTGGAGCTATTTTATTGATTTTTTTAGGAATGAAAGCTTGATTTGTGTCTTATACATTGCATAAGAAATAATATTAAAAATATTATGCTAATATGCTTTTAGTATGCTTTTAAAAATAGTCGTTAAAAAAACTGACTTTTAACATAAAATCTCCACTCCTGCATTCGCTTTTGGCCGGGCGGCAACCAGTTTAGTTCATTCTAAATCTATTTCTATAAAAAATATGGGTACCAAATTTAAAAAAGCTCGCGTGACATTTTTTTTATTAATCGATAAAAATGAAACTATTTTTTAAAATTGACAATTTTCGGCCAATGCTGGATGTAGGGTGCAAACTTAAATCAATTCAAAATTTCTTTATTAACCATTTATGAAGCCTTGTTTTTTGAAATTAATAAGGAAAAAATTTTTTTATTAACGGAACTTTGAGAAAAAAGTGAATGAATTTTACTATATTTTTGTAAAAAAATAGCCATTTTTCATGCCAATTTCAGAGTGCTGAATTTGAATATTTTTCACGTCTAGACGAATTGAGATAATCCAAAAATTCTTTCAGCATATTATTTTGAAATATGTAGCAAATTACAGAATATTTTTAAAAAATTTTTGCCTCATATATCTCCGGACTTATTCCCGAAAAACGAAAGAAAGTCGAGCCAAAAAATCAAAAATTCAAAATTCAAGCGTAAATATCTTTTTAACTGTAAGAGATAACTTAGATGAGTGAGCTTATTTTTTCTTTATCTTGCCAAGCACTTTCCAGAAATATAAAAATCTTTAAAATCGGACTTCATTTGTACAAGTTACGATTTTTTTTAACTTTTACATACTCGAGGTAGTCAACTTTGACACCCTGTAGCTTATCTCGTGTTATCACAGGGTGACTACAAGATGATTTTTCTGAAAGCTTAGGTCCTCCTCTACAACTCTTCCATACATTTCAATTTGATCCGACCAGTAGTTCAGGAGATTCAGATTTATTACCAAAAAATTTGCGTTTGACCCCACTGTGCATCGGTTAGCATTGCAAGCGGAAAATACATTCTATTCTACTATTGTCTAATATATCTTTCACACTGTATTCTTCATTAATTACACAAAATAGCAAAAAAATAAATAATAATAAATCGCTAATAATTATGCGAAATTAGACTTGATATAGTGTTCGCAGAAAAATTTAAAACTCGTATTTGATTACAAAATTCAAACCAAAGAATTTTCAATTTCCAGCCTATAAAGATTTTTGTCATATGTTAAATTTAACTATATGACAAAATAAATATCATATTGACTGCGAAATTTATTGAATATTTATTTCAGTTTTCAACAACGTTTTATTATCAAGCTAATTATCGTTTTTCTTGAGTAAATATTATTTTTTAATAAAACACTTTGTTCACTTGATTACGATAATTGTTTTATATTTAACCGATTAGCATGTAATAACAGAATTTTTAATAAAATTTTTATTAATTCAACAAATTCTTTTTTTGATTTTATATTTCTTCAACATTTATTTGACAAAAAGTTTTATCAATTATGCCAAAAAAAAAATAAAATAAAAAATATTGAGTGAGTCAGAACGTTGTTTGAAGTTGTAAAATGAATCGGAATCTTTGAAAACAGTTAATATAAAACAAAATTTTAACTATTTGTAGTTTAATTTTCTCCAATGCAAATCCACTTCTTAACTGCTAATATTATTATATTAATATTGGTTAGTGTACCAAAAATGTACACTTACCAATTCTTCTAATTCTTCCTTTTTCCGTAGCAAACTATTAATCACTTTACGTTCGTCTTGTTTTGCCATGATCTTTGATACATACATGTTTTTGTACAGTATACATACATACTCAGCAAAAAAAAAAATCGACATTTGATCGTTCAAAAAAAAAAAAAAAAAAAACATTTTTACCACTTCAAAAGTAGAACTAAGTGCATATTTTGAGCTTACTTGAAAGTTGTTAATAATTACTTCCAAAAAAGTTAAAATAAATTTGTTATTAGCGGGAAAAAATTTTAATGATTTCTAAGAAATTTGAAAGTTCAGAAACTTGAAAGTATTTTTATTATCTTTTAATAAGGCAAAAAGAGAATTTTCATAAAAAAATTTACAAACATAGGTTTAAGAGAAATACTTTAAAAGCAATGAAGAAGAAGCGTAAAAGAAGAACATCCTACCAATTACAACCATGCAGCTCTTTTTCAGCACTAAGAATTTCCTACCAATGACGATACAGCTCTTTTTTAGTTCGTTTTTTGCTGGGTAGAATAAAAAAATCGAATTTTAAAAAATGGCTACTATGCCATTTTTAAAACAACAAAAAGAAATAAATTTTATAAGTAAACGTAAAGTTATTTAATTCAACTAATTTATTTTTTAATCAAAACTATTCTCAAATTTAGAATTTGTTTATTAAAATTATTTTTTGGTTACTTTTTTCCCTCAAGATTATATTTTAAAATTTTTTATCAATTGTTACGATTTCTTTTAACATTGAAAAATTTTCTACATCAAAAGTAAATTTTATTATGCTAGTATTTAACATCAACTTTTGAAACTGATGAATCAAACATTATTTATTGCATGCTAGAATTTTTTTTTAACATTAGCTGCTCAGTCGGCTTATCTGCATTCTCACTGCAATAATGCGTGTACATACGCATGTAAATAAGAATGTATGTCTGACCACTTGCACTCTCACCTATTTCCAATTTTATGACCATATATGGTCATGATTTAAAAAATTACAAAATTTGATAATTGCACTCTTTTTTTTATGACCCTCCACGGTACATATTATTTTTGTCTTCTTTTCACTACAGCTTGTGTAATGAAAAAATTCTATTTTTTTTTATTGTCAAAGGCAATAAACAAGTTTTAATTACGCATTTTTTTTTCTGTTTGGTACCTAAACCATATTTCTTAAAAAAAAAGCTCATTAACTGTTTAAAATCGGTGACGATCACATCAATCATTATTCATAGAATAAAATGTGCAACAAAATCTGTGCCTATAAATTTTAATAAGAGACTTGTGCATTATTTAAATAGAAAAAGTTATATCAATCTACATAAAAAAAAAGAAAAAAGTTAAATAAAGGGAATTTTCCCACAGATTTTTAAAGTGATTTATCCACTTAAAGGAAAAGAGGAGAACAATATCCTAAACAATCCCTCTACACCGGAGAATGATCTCAAAAGGATCCCCATAAGGACATTCTTATACAAAAAAGGATTGCACACCTTCTACAACACACGTGATTGCACGTCTCCACATGCGGAGTTCTGAACTTTTGGTAACCTAAATAGTGAAGTGAAGACAAACATAATATTTTCAAAACTAAATTGTTTAAAAATTTGTTAATCTAATATTTTGTAATTTTCTTCTTGAAATTTATATTAAAATCTTAGGTATGAGATTAACTAAAACATATATTAAAATTATTATATTTTTTTTTTTGAATTTCAAAATTATCCTAAGAAAATAATAAATGTTTGTAAAAATCTATTGTTATATTATATATAAATATCCTGAATTTCGTAAAATGAATTATTTCAAAACTGCATTTAAATCTCTATAATAATATCTATTGTCAATTAACATTTTCTTATATCAAAAAAAATTAAAAAAAAAAACTAGAAACTTTTGTGTTGAATTGTGTAATTAAGAAAATTGTAATTAAATTGAAAATGTAATATTGAATTTAAAGTTTTAAATTTCAAAAACTTAATTGTTAATTTTCTTTCAAATCATATTAAAATTGTAAATAATAAGTTTATTTATTGAGATAATAAGTACAAATGATTCTAATTAGAAGAAATTTAATTACAGAACATTTTTTTTATTAATTAAAATATTCAAATACAAAAATTTCTTAATTTAAAACTAAATTGTGAATTTAAAAATTTTTAAGTAACTAATTAAATTAAAATCATTTGTACGAATAATCTTTAGTCTAACTGTATTCAAAATATCTTTTTTGTAATAACTATGTTTATCTAAAGTTTAGATTTAGATTCTAAACTAAGAAGTATCGATTACAAAACAAAAATATATATTAACCTCCTTTAAATAAGCTACAAAGAGAAAAAAAACATCTTTATCATCTCGTTTTGCTGGGCCCTCCAACCGAGACGACTTTAAAATGGAACACCATCAATTGTGTTGTGAGTAATTATATTCTTTGTATATTTATATTTTATTTTGTAATTATACTTGCTTTATAATATTTCGTCTGTCTGTCCGTTTTCATTTTGTCCCCCTTACTTTCATTCATAAGTATTGCTTAAGTTATATTATCTGAATTTGTTTTATTTAGTATGATCCCCACACTTCTTGTGTAATGATCTACATATCTTAATCAAACCTATGTTTGATTTTTGTTATTTTTTAATGATGTTTTTTTTTTTTATTCAATAAATTATATTCTTTGTTTTTGTAAAAACATTAAAATGAATGCATAAATTTTTTTTAATGGGAAGGATTACTCTGGTAAATTGTAACATAATGTAGTTTGGTAAACAGTCTTATTAGGGGCAGAATTATAAATAATTCAGGGTAAGCAATCTGCCATGGTGTCTGACGTTTTGTCGGTTGGGTGGGAACAAAATTACCCCATGTGACTTAACATCTGGTCACCTCAATATATTACTATCTTATAAATATTGTTTTTCTTTATGCTCTTTGGTATTTATAGGCATATAGAGTATTTATATGTTTATGCGCTTAAGTACGGGTTAAGAACATATCTACCAAATATAAGCTAGTCGGAAGATCTTGTAAATGCCTATTTAACTCAGTATTTTATATTGCAAAATTTTTAAATTTTTGTTATTCATTGAATGGACATCCAGCGCGTAACACAATTTAATTATATTTTTTATTTAATATTTTTTAATTTAACAATAACAAATTTTTTAATCCAATTAACATATTTTTTGGTTGAAATTAATTTTAAACTGATTAATATTGTTTTAAGTGAATTTAATTATTGCTTTTTAGCACAACACGTTTTTTGAGCAATTTTTTTATTAACTAAACTATATTTTTAATCAAATACATTTTTATATTAATAAAACAAAATTGTTGGCAAATTTTGAATTTCTTTTTTTTTCTGTCTAGAAAATTAAATGAAAATTTTCTATCACGTTATACTCTTAACCCATTGACGACCAAAGAAATATGCTTCTCTGGGGAGTTTTAAGGTTATATAATTTTTTAGCAAATAGGTAGAAAAAATTATTTGCTCATGTTTAAAGATAAGAAATGGTGCTGCAAAAATGTAGTGCCTTCCAAGAGTGACAATATTTTAATTGGTCTATAATTTTTTTTTTTTTTTTAATTTTTATCTATTGTCCCTATTTACTAAGTTTTAGGTTCCTCTTTATATTTTATTCATAAAACAGTTATAGTAGAGTGGGTAAATTTTCATAGAAAATACTTATATGTGCAAATTGATTTTTTTTACTTAACGGACGGTTATAAAGTTCACAGTTTGAACTCTTTAACTAATTATTTTATAGTTTAAACTTTTAAAATCGCACTGACAGAAAATGCGTATACATCAAAAGTTAAAAAAATAAAAATCCAAATTTAAATAACAAGGTCAACAAAAGAATAGAAAAAAATTATATCGTTTATAATTCCGCGTAATTATTTTTTCTTGGACTAGATAAATAGTAGAAAATGAAATGAAACAGTTCTATCAATTCAAAATTTTTATTTTCAAGAAATTAGGATCGAAGAAGACATTATTTTTTCTCATACAGTCAAATGAACACCGGCTATAAAGAACAGTTTTCTTCCGTTTCGTTGCGTATACATAAATATCCGTATAAATAACTGCGTTTATAACGAACACGGTTATAAAGAACTTTTCTATGACCAACTCCTACAAATACTAGTTTTACATAAATAAAATTGCATATTTTAAAATGTTTCAAAAATGTAAGAACTAACAGAAAAACTTTTATTATTTATTTTCGGACAAATAAAAGAGTATTTATAATTGTTGAACTTTTTTTCTAGCCTTTTTTTATTCTTAAAATTGCCTTACAAAGGCTAAAATGTTTGCTATTACTAATTTTATTTTTACAGAATCGTACATAAGAGCATTTTTATACATTCATTCACACAAAAAACTGAGATTATTTCTCCATATCAATAATAACTTAACTAATTTTATGTTATTATTAAATCGATTATAATTATTTTTTAATATACTTCATTAACTATAGAATTATTTATAAATATAATTAAAAAAAATCTCATAAAAGCGAAAAATCATCTAAAAATTTGGAAATGCTTAATTAAAAAGGAATTATAATTCTAAAATGAAACAATTTAGTAATTTTTCATATGAAACATAACCCAAATTAGTATGTGAATTTTTTGAACAATATTTCTTGGGTCATTTTGTTGGCAGCCGTTCTATATTTTATTTATATATTTATTACAATATCTTAAAAAATGTCAAAAACTAATAAGAACGTGAAAAATTATGTTTTAAAACTAAAAAAAATCCTAGCTTTTCTCTGGCATTTTTTTTTTTAATTTTGCCTTTTTTGTCCTTTTTTAAAGTTCAATTTAGCCTTTTTTTCTCATCTCTTGGCAACACTACTCCGTAATGAAAGAAAACATAGAATTAGTATAAAAAATATAATTAATCTCAATTTGCCACTTGTCAAATGACTGATAAATGCAAAAATATTCTTCTGATGTATTAAATCATTAATATTAAAAAATCATAAATACAACTAATTTTTAAAGGAAAGAAATACGATTTAATTACAAATATTAGTATCGTAATAAAATACGTATATTTTGTTAATAATTAAAATTTTTAGGTACTTTACGGATACAATGAACTACGTTTATAACGAACTAAATTTTTCGGTCCCTTCGAGTTCATTATACTAGGAAGTAGCAATAGTATGACAGTATAATAGGGTTCTATATGACTTCATATAATCTATCAATAACAGTGTTTTTGTGAAAAGGCTCCTTTTGTGTATCACTTTATGCTCTCATATTTTCGGGGATTTGGACAATTTTAAAGACTTCTAAGGGCTACGTAGTGCAACTTTTGTTATAATATTCCTCGTCTATAAAACTCGGATGACTAATTTGCTCTACCTATTACCTAGAAAAATATATAACTTAAAAACTCCTAAAGGAAGGTTATTTCCTTTGCTCGTTAATGGGTTAAAAATGTGACGTGATGGATAAAAAACGAAATGTTCCTGGTGATTAGAATGACCATTCCTACAATACCTGCAACATATTTTTGACGTACTTTTTTAGTATTGACCTGTGTTATTACATTAATATGAACTCGAGCTTGAATAAATTAAATAAAATTCATAATCATAAAAGTTCAAATAAAATTTAAAGTTTACACAAATTATTAATCAGGCGAAGCACTCACTGTGGACTTGTTTCTGAAATATGCATTGGAATTCTATAAATAGAACAATCAATGCAGCAGAAAAGAACAAAAACTTATAATTCTGCTTTCAAAGTTTACCGATAATTGGCTAGAGCAGAGAAACACTAATGTAACAATAAGAATACACGCAAACATATAAAAAGAGGTTGTAAACTTCATTCAACAACTAAGAATAATATAACTACAATAATAAATGAAGTTACATATTCTAATTCTGAAAACTTGTAATTTAGCGGTCCAGAAAATGCATTCCATTTGTTAGTATCCAACATATATTTTTCACTGTATTGTAAGTGAAATAATGATGCTTACAGAGAATACCACGGTGGAACGGTGAAGAGTGCTGATAACGGTCGTGGCGGACCAGAAAATTCATTCCATTCTGCCGAGTGTCCAATAAAACTTTTACACTGTATTCTTCTACAATTATTCAATGAACTTAAGCCGAACATACAAAAATTCTAAAAAACTAGGTGAAAATAAACTTTAAAAATAATCCAAAATATTAGTTTGTAATTTCTAAGAGTCGAGTCTCTGGATATCCGTCATGATGGATCCTTGGCGATACAAAATCTAAAATATTCTAATAAACGTAGACCTGACCTGGTGTTCCAAGCTGTGTTCTTATAAAATGTTTATACCTTTGTTTAAATTCGGAAGCAGATCCTGCATTTCCAATCATAAAGGTATTGCGAAATTAAGTGTTATTCCAAAAATGTTCGAAAAGATAGCATCAAGTTGTTTGTTATCTTTCCCCATTCCAGTATAGACTTAGAAAAGGATGGTCCACTGCCACTAACCTTTTGAAGTTCGCAACCTCAGTTATAACTTCATTTGATTCCGATTTACAGACAGACACAACATATACAGATTTCAGTAAAGCTTTCGATAAAATAAATCACGATCTTCTATTGTTCGTTTTGTATAAAGTCGGATATTCTCTTGTTTTTCTTAAATGGATTTCTATAAGTCTTGAAAATAGATACCAGTTTGTATTATTTATAGAATGTACATTGAAATTCATTCCTGTTTTATCCGGTGTTCCGCAAGGTAGTCAACTTGACTCCTTATTATTCATAATATTTATAAGTGATTTAAAAGCTTACATTAAGAATTCTAAAATATTAATGTATGCTGAGAAATGTTAAGCTGTTCCATAACTTTAACTATTCCTGTCAATGTTTCTTACTCCAATCAGATCTTGACAATCTTTATGATTGGTGTATCAACAGTATTGGTGAATCAACAGTTTTCCTGTTTTTAGAAAAGACTTTACACTTAAAATTCTATCTAGTACATCCATTCTTGCTTAAGGGATGATTTTTCTGCCGATCAGTGTAATCAATCAAGTACTACATTTATAAAAACGTTAAATCCATGCGAGAAAAATTTTTCAAAAGGAAAAAAACATTAAACCCTTATACTTTAAAATTAAAGTAAGATTTGATATAGGATATCACGAAAAAAGGGAAAAGCACTTTAAAAAAATTAAATGTCTACCAGTTCAAATGCAGAACTTGATATGTGCAAAAAATGCACTTGTAAATTATTAATAAAAAGTGAACATTAATGTAATTTTAGCAAGAAAAAAGATTATTATTTCCATAATTTTACCAATTAAAACGTATTTTTGTTAATTATATACTTTTATAAAAATTATTTTAGAGAATAACTTTAAAAGCCATGAATAAAATTATGTGTATAATATGGCCAAGATTAACCAAATAATACCCATAATCTTGTGTATATACGTCAAAGTGATTTTTAAGAGAGGATCTGTTATAGAACTTGCAATTAATTATGAAACGAAAATAGAGTTTTAAAATATTTAATTTAGCTTAAAGATTTGACTAAAAGTTCATATATTAAAGTACAATTTTTTGCAAAAATGCTGAAGAAAGTATACAATCTTTTATTCAGCAAAGTAATAATGTTAAGTGCGACCATACCATTTAAGGGAGACAAAATTACATATCATGGAGAGTAATTAAGCTACACCTATGAATTTTGGTACACATTTTTATTAGACCAATAAAAATAATTTGGTTAAAAAAAGACGACAGCATATACACTTTTCAAAGCGTAGGATAACACTGGTCGGTAAAAAATCCTCCCTTAAAAACGAATAGTTGTACTATGTGAATTTTGGTATGTTAAACAGCTATCTTCTTTCAGTTTTTTCCATCAGGTCTGGATTTTTTTATGGGCGTGTCTAATACAAAAGATATATATATATATACATATATATATAGTAAAAATAGTAAAAACATTCTCAAATGGAGTCTTTAGAAATTAAACAAAATTTATGAGTGCATTTCCCAAATTTCTAATTTATCCAAGTATGTGTTTTCTGAATTATAGTATTATACTTATTTCAAACTAAAATTTTCTTTCTTTTACCGAAAATTTGATTTTTTAAATCTTATTTATTATTAAAAACCAGATACAATATAAACTCGAGAATTAGAATAATTATTGCAGACCCCAATTGGAGGCTTTTTTCTGGTTCAATTTTGTTAAAAAGAAACACTATTAAAATAAATCTTTTACTTAATATAACATTTTATATTTTAAGTTATTTATCTTAACTGGCTCTTAGGCTATTTATTATCAGCTCGAACCTATTTATTTCCTGTGTTCACCGCGGAATTCATGATATTATTCCATAATGCCCATCCCCTCGTTTTGCTTATATAAATCGACTCTATTGTTCCTGCCCGAGTAAGATCAATTTTCATCCCGAATATTGTAAGGTCGTAAATCTTGGTAATTGGACCACAATTTAAAAATTTGAAATTTTATCGAAAAAATAATAATAAAAAGTACTGCCAGGTTAATCTGTTATTATATCTCGAATATCCTTCGGGATATTGTCCTCTTATCACTTTAAATGACTCATTGATTCTACAATATATCGCACAATTTTAAAACTTTTTATCACTTATTATCCATTTAAATAAACTTGATTGAAAAAAACAAAACTAACTGGCATTTTGACTAGAGAGCATAAGCTTTTATAGGACAAATACTTTCAAAATATTATGAAATTGTTTGAACATTTTAAAACTTTGAATAAAAATTGCAAATTTTATGTTTTTCTTAAGCAAATTTGATGACATTTTTATTATCCTTTTTTGAATCAATTAAAAAGAATAACAATAAATTACACAATTCTTGCGGTATCCTTTTTATATTTAGCATTTTTTAGGTAAATCTTTGAACATTAGTGATCGTATTCTATATGCCATTATTGCTTTACAAAATTCACTTCATTTTCAGATAGTATCGATCCTTTGGAAATCCATTCTTATATATGTTGTCAATGATTGTAAAAAATAAGCAATTGTAATTTTACGGCAAAAGTCAGAAAAAATCTAGAATACTATTTTTTCATATGGCTACAGTACAAAAATTTACTACACATGTCACATTAATTCCAAAAATTTCATATTCATTTATAAACAACATTTTTCTTAAATATTTTCAATTTTATTTTGCATAAATTTGACATTATACTTTGACAATTTCCAAATTTGCGGTGAACCACCTTGCGTGAATATAGTTAAAATACCTAATTGCAACGTTTCCCAAATACATTTGTCGACCTTATTATGAAGAAGATCATAAGGTTTATATGAAATTGTTGAGTGTATTGAATCATTATATATTTAATATTTATAAACAAGAGCTTTGTCATCTAAGTCTTTATCTTTTTGTTCTAACTTAAACAGTCTAATATGTTCATTAAGTGTTATATATGAAACCTTTCAATATATGCGTTTCCAGTATGTGTATTTGAGGATTGAAAATGATAATCATTTTCCTTTGAGTTTAGGTAATCTCTAATAAATGATGTATTAAATTCGTTGTCTGTCATAATTTTAGGTGGTTTTCTAAAAATCGCGAATCTTTCTCTATTTTTTTTT
Source organism: Protocalliphora azurea (assembly GCA_932274085.1). Lineage (NCBI taxonomy): Eukaryota > Metazoa > Arthropoda > Insecta > Diptera > Calliphoridae > Protocalliphora > Protocalliphora azurea. The sequence continues at coordinate 54,341,663 of OW026520.1, forward strand.
CTACAATTAAGACTGAATTTTTATCAGTCAAATGATGTATTGAGACATGTTTTGAGAGTTTATCAATACAGATTATAGGTAGTTGGTTTATTCAGAAACCAAATAACTATATGAATTGTTTAATTTGATTGAATTGGTGATTCTGAACACACATTTTTATATTTATAGGTCGTCTGTCACATTTACACATATTACAAACAGTACAATTATTGATGAATTAATGTATTTCTCTACTAAGATAAGGGTAATAAATTTTATCCTTCAATTCTAAATTAGTTTCTTCTATGCCTCTATGATTTTTATTGCTATGATATTTTCCTAAAATTACTATCAAGTTTTCTTTCTCAAAAATATCTTTTACAATCTTAGAACATCGTAAAATCTACATTTCCGGCGAATTTGATAATTATTGTTTGTTGCAGTTTTCTAAATATATTAAAATTTTGACAGAAAATTGCTACAGTTCCCTTTATTGGAAATAATTATCTTAAAAAGCCAATACTTTCTCTTCAAAGTACTCTTTCAGTCTTATTACGTGCCTAACTTTCTTCTCATATTTATATTTGTTTCTCAATTTCATTACAGGCTGATTTTTGAAAATATTAATTGGGGAATCTGATATAAAAGCATGATCATTTAAATTTTCTACTCCACTACGAATTATAGCTTTGTCTGAGTAAACTGTTTCCTTATTCTCTTCTAAATGATTGACATCTAAATGACTAAGAAAGTCTGCAACTTGATTTATTTATTGATTTATTAAAGGAATCAATATAACTAGAATTATTCAAATTTATATGTGAACCTTTCTTTAAATATGAAATCGTTGGTAGTGCAATTTGGCTATAGTCTTTTATAAATTTCCTATAGAAACCAGTTAAGCCCAGGAAAGACCTTATTTCCTTAATAGACTTTGGTAATGAAATCTTGTAATATTAATTCATCATTCTCTGAAATGTTGCTGGAGCATTCTTCAAACCAAAGGACATTCTATTGAACTCATAGTGCCCAGTCGAAGTTGAAAATGCTGTCTTATGTCTATTTTCAGGTAATATGGGAATCTGAAGAAAGCCTTTAACTAAATCTATAGTACTAAAGTACTGCAAGTCTCCTAACTTTGAAAATAAGTTCCTCCATTCTTGGTATAGGAAATTTGTTCTCTATAGTCATGTCTACAACTACCCTCCATTTTTCCTTTCCAGAATTGTAATTTTTTTAGGAACAGCACAAATGGGGGCATTATGCGGACTACATGATGATTTTCCACTTCTTCTCTCCGGAATTCTATAAGTTCAGGAAAATGTAGTAATTTCGTTAATTGTGAGTAACAGGCATATTTAATAGCTGCTGTTAAATTTTCACCTTCTATATAAACAACATTTCTAAAATTTTTAATTAATTTTGTCAATTCGTTAAACTCTTCAGTATTTAAATTTTCAGTTCTTAATTTATTAGTTAAATAGTCCATTTTCGGCTCGTTAAAATTTACATCTATTATTATGAATTCTAAATATGACTTATCAGTAAGATTGTATTCTATGAAAGAATTATTAAATATAAGCGGAATTTTCGCATTTGTAGTTATCAATAAATTATCTTTAAAATCAATTTTCGCTCCTAAAGGTTTTAAAATATTACACACTAAAATGCCATCGAAATCACAAAATTTCATTCTCTAACATTTCAATTATTGCTTTAGGTAAGTTAAATTCCTTAAATAAAGGTATTGTCACTTTGGATGTTTAGCAGTTTTCAATGATAAATATTTAGTATGATATGATTTTTAAATTCTGTTCGAAATGAACTGTGAAATAAACCTCTATTAATAAGTGTAATTCCAGATCATGTATCTATTAGTAATTTGATAGGTATTGTTCTTGTCTTTACTACTATGCAGGAAAGAGCTCTTCCACCTGCAATTGAAAATTTGAAACCTGAAATTTGTCAACTTCCATTCTATTGGAGCTATTATTGCACGATTGCTGGGATTGTTGCCTATTGACATTTTCCTCTTTAAACATTGTGTTATTAGTATTACTAAAATTTCCCGTTGAATTCTGATTCTGAAAATTTCCGTACATATTCTGCATAATACGAGAATTTGAAAATTGATTTCTAGATTGCAAATGCTTAAAATTATTTGGTTGAAATTGATTAAGAAAAGTTGCTGAGTTATTGTTATTGTAAATATTATTATTTTGATTATTAGGAATATTGCTTTGCGAAAATTTATTAGAACTAGAATTAAATGATTGAATGTTGTTAAACTTTTTATTATAATAATTTCTATTATTTGAATTAAATGAAAATTTTTGAAAATTTGTACTTTTTGAATAAAAGTATTCAGTCTCTATCAATATTTCTTTAGCTTTTAACAGCGAGTGCTTGCACATCTTTCTTGAATTTAGTAGTAATTTTGGTTCGTTAAGAAGTTTTTATATAAAAATTTTTAAAACCATATTCTCATTATTCTTGCAACTATACCACTGTTCATTTTCCCTATCTATGCTAGTTTTCAAATTTAACGTAGTTAACAATTTTAACATGTATTCACGTAAGTCACTTACATCATCTCTAAATTCTGCTGTTTTTATTTTATTTACAATGTTTTCTAAACTTTCTGTTATGTTAAAATTAATTCTTAAAATTGTCTTCACCTCCTCCCACTTACTTGAATTATTATTATTGATAAGAGTAATATTAGATTACTCTTAAATCGAATAACGTAACATGTAACTCGTATTTCGTCTACATGTTTCGTAAACATTTCTAACTCTTCTGCCCTCCTATCAAATTCTTGTACTCCATCCAGAAGGCTGAACTCATTGGTAGCCATACTTCAATATTGATTTATGTTGTTGTTTTGCTGATCAGTTGATTCACCTGATGATGACTGTTTCACTTATAAATTATTGTTTTTAATGTTGTTTACTTCTTCTAACCTTATTCTTGTATTGTTCTTTTGTATGATTTTGTTGTTTATCTATCACTGCATTCTCTTAATTAAGTTTTCCTCAAATTTTTGTAATTTATAATATTAATATTGAAAACCGGTGTTTTGTATAGATAGAATATTTGTAAATAAATATATTAACTTTTTTTTTAATATTTTACAAATTTTGTATTGTTGTTTTTATAATAAAAAGAATGTTTGTCATTACTTGTCCTTCAAAATGTTCTTTCTATGTACTTAAGATTGGAGTTATGATCTTAATTGACCTTGAAATTATTTGTTGATGATATGAAATTTTTATATATTTAAATTATGAGATTTTTGTTAATTTTTCTTATAAATTTATATATTTAAATTTTTGTTGCAATTTGTTTTTTAATTTGTAAAACAGAACAAAGTTTTTTTTTTGGTTTCGATATTAAATGCACCAAGACTAATCTATATTCATCTTTTCTTAACGATAAATTTAATAATTTAATAATAAATTGTCAGTTTTTTTTTTTATTTATGGAAGCGATTTAAAGCTTTTTTGTTTATTTTATGAAAACGATTTAAAGTTCTCTTTGATTTTATTTTAATTTGTTTACGGTAAAATAAGTTTTAAACACTTCCACTTATGGAAATTCTGTTTTTCCTGATAATTAAAACGGGTTCGTATAACGACTGGGCCAATAATTTTATTAAAACTAATTATTTTTTTTATTAATTTTTCAATGTTTATTTTTAAATCATTCTACTAAATATTTCTACTGTTGCTTAAGAACTAACTGTTACATTTTACTATGAGATCTTGCTTAGCATAGATTGCACAGTGGGGCAGAATCGAAATTTTTTGGAAATAAATTTGTAACTTCTGATCGGCCGATTGGATTTTCATGAAATTTGGTACAGGCGTAGCAGAGGAGCGTACAATGTTATGTTTGGAAGGAGGCACAACAATCCCCCCAGGGGCGAAGCTAAGGGGGCTCAAAGTTAGGTACCTCTGACATAAAAATTTTTTAATCATTGCCAAATTTTTGTTTCTCCTCCGATTTCAAAGTTTTTTCATATATATTCTAGTATTTTCGACCGATTTTATTACTTTTTCTTAACTAGATAAAGAACAAAATTATCTATTGAATAAAAAAATTGAAGTCGATATCTTTACCGAGTCCAAAAATAAACGGGTTTGAATTTGAAAATTACAAAAAGACGACTCTTTGGGTTTTTTTAGCCGAAAAAGTATCTACACTCTTTTTTATCTAAAATAAAATTTTCTTTAGCAACATATAATAATTTTGCACCTTTCTGAAAGTTATCTTCACAGAGATGACCTTAAGATAAAAAAATAAGCCCATTAACTCAATTGGTCATGGTACACACCCTCCCGAATTCGACCCATTTTATATGAAAGTTTGGATTTTAGACCATATTTTCTCAAATCCCAAAGCACGAATCGACAAGCGGAATATATTTTAATAATCTTCTATATGTTGTTAAAAATTTTAAATCAAAATCTATTGGACTTCGGAAAAATGTGGATTCTAAAGCCAAAAATGTAAAAATTCCATTTTGGGTATTTTCATTAGTTTTTTTTCGGAACTCAGGAAAACCTTACCCCTGATTTAAATTTGGTTAACACCCTTTTATTTATATTAATTAGATCCATATTTCCTGCAAATTTCATTGAGATATCTTTATAAACAAATGTTATTACAATTAAAAAAATTTTATTTTCTCCAAAAACCCCAAATTGGGCCTTTTGTTTGGTTTATTTCTAAACAGCGAAAGAAATTTTAAAAATATGTATTTCAAATTAAGTTCATCCTTTAGCATATATAATTTCCGATCTTATGCTAAAAGATTCAGGCAATATCATGCCCCATTTCAGAAATATACGCCTTTAAACTTTTATATTGCCAATTTATTGTATATATGACTATATTTTTACAAACTTGCAACTTTTGCCTTTAGTTTTGCGTAAATAATTACTTAGAAAATTATGAATATTTCTGTATACTTTTACTAATATCTATACACAAAATATTTTTATAAAAATAATTAATAAATATTTTTTATTTTTAATAGGGTTGCCACATTTCCCAAATTTATCCTTTTCTAAGCATTCACATATTTTTATTAATGAATTTAAAATAACAAAACAAACAAAAAATGTCTATTTTAACATAATCAATATTATCATTTTTGGTATTTATCATCATCCTTAATAAATATTGTATTTCTAATACGATTTTTTATTACTTATTTACATTAAATTTATGTAGAAAATTTTTCTAATATTTTAAACATTTTCCTACAAAATAATCTGTTGTATCTGCATACATATCTAAAAGATAATAAAGGTCCTTCAAGTCTTCAGTATTTTGAGTTGATAAAGGCTCATAATAAATCCAACGTTTTCTCATTGATGATAGTACAGGGTCTGATGATAACAATAGGCTATTAAAAATATCCTTGTTTTGTGACGTTCTGGAGCATTTCCTGGAGCTGAATATTTGAACGTGCTTAATATCTCTGTTTCTTGCTTCTTGAGCCTCTTCTGTAAGCTCTCCAAGTGGAAGAATATTTCGTTCAATTATAATTTCGCCATGCCACAATATTTTATGTACTGTTGGTTCCCTATATCCATAGAAAGAAATCTATGGATATAGAGAATCAAGTAGTTTAGATATTTCTGTTACATATTGTCCAAATCGAGCAGAGTTAATTTTGTGCTTACTATTAATTTACATTAATAGTATGTTAGTCCTTTCAATTAACTCTTTATTAATACCAGTTATTTTTGATGTAGCTTCGAAATTTCCGAAAAACCTTTCTGCTGTGCTTCCATCATTTGTAACACCACCAGTCGGCAGAGGTTTGTCGATTTTTAATCCCGTCTCTTCTCTGGATTCATCCTGGATTCTACTTTTCTCAGATATTCTAAGTGTTTTTAAATCCTCGTTGTTTCTGATAGGTTTTGTTAAATTTTCTGGCACACTTCTATACTTTAAATCATATGCTATGTGTAGAAAATGCTCCATGAACCGTCTTCTGGCGTGAAGTGGAGATATTCTGAAAGACAGAAATTCTTCACTAATACTCCTTGCTTTACCAATATCCGAAAATTGTGATTTCGTCTCATCACATAGTGAGCATTTCCAAAAAGAAGATGTTTCCGTAATGGCATTACTAACCTTTTCATCAATCATTGTTAGACTAAGTTGAAAGGATATGTCGAACGTGTATTGGCTTATGGTTATTGAAAGAGGTTGTAAATCATCTATTTCATCTTTAACATATTCCACTAAATCCTTTGTTGTTGTCTTCGACTCCCTTGCGTATTCGAACCAAATGTTGTTTTATCCTGGAGTGGTGTTAAGCCATATATAATCAAATTAGTTTTTACACTTTGATGAAGATTGCTTTAAGGAATAAGATCGCATTCTTAATGGCACCAAAGATGCTATAAATACGCTTTTATAATCCGCCATTTTCTTACTTCCACTAGCATACTTGTATTCAGGAAGGGCTGATAGTCCCTCACATCCCCACTTACAGATTAATACAACGTCGCTGTTATTTATTTTTTCCAACTGATCTACAGAAAAATCTGCAACTATCCTGGTAGCTGTATTCTCAAGTAAAGAAGATAGCTCTACACATGCTTCCTTTTCGGTAACCGAAATATATGGTAAAATAGTTTACTTTTTTTCTTGAATATCCTTGTATGATGGTAGAATTGAGTGTCCCTTTTCAAGCAGAGCTTTTCTTAAAATTTGATATTTGTTTCGGCTGAGGTCCAGTTCATGCATTAAAGCAATTTGCTTCTTTCTCTGTAAAATTGGATTGTGATGTTGGAGTAGGTACACTTTCGGCAATCCGTTTAAGACGTTTTGGTGATACATTTGGCAGTATTTCAGCAATATTAATTGCTTACGGGCCACTCTTTTCTTCTTAGATCTTGTACTTAAATCATCATATGTCTTGCCGATATTTCTGTATCAGTATCCATCAACCAACATCGAAATGTTTAATTTTTAATCTGTTATTACGCTGATTCAAGGACTTCATTTTTACGTCATACAACTTTGAAAAGCTCTCTATCTGAAATTACCAATGACGTCGACTTTTCCATGATATGTAGTTTTTATGAATTCCACTATAGCTTCTAAACGATTAAGATCATTTTTAGATAAACTGCACAGAACACAACACAATTGTTCATGTTTCAATGTAATCACCATGGTAATAAACTTCGTTATGATGTTGATAAGGATTAGCTGCGCATTTATATATATATATATATTAGATATATCGCACAGGTATATATATTTACAGGTATTCTGCGAATTTTCATTAGGTAAAATATCTGAAAGAGTCAATTTGGAAGAGTACCTATACCGAATTCATTAATATTATATGTTGCTGTTAGGTATCACCGGAAAGGATATTACCTGTGCATTGTCACTAGCTCATAAAAATATAGATTTTGAACCATCAGTAATAGATAAATGCTGCAGCTATATATAACCGGAAAGGATACCTGTACATTGCCACTAGATCATAAATATTGATTTTTAACCATCACCAATAGATTTGTTAAATTTAGGTAAATACCATAAATGTAAACTAATCAAATACTTATTGATTAAGTTAAAATAGACATTTTTTGTTTTGTTATTTTAAATTCATTAATATAAATATGTGAATGCTTAGAAAAGGATAAAGATTTACTTAAATTTGGGAAATGTGACAACCCTATTAAAAATAAAAAATATTGATTAATTATTTTTATAAAAATAGTTTTTGTATATATATTATTAAAAGTATACAGAAGTATTCATAACTTTTTAAGTAATTATTCACGCAAAGCTAAAGGCAAAAGTTGCAAGTTTGTAAAAATATAGTCATATATACAATAAATTGGAAATATAAAAGTTTAAATTTGCATATTTCTGAAATGAGGCATGATATTACGTGAATCTTTTTGCATAAGATCAGAAATTATATATGCTAAAGGATGAACTTAATTTGGAATACATATTTTTAAAATTTCTTTCGCTGTTTAGAAATAAACCAAACAAAAGGCCCAATTTGGGGTTTTTGGAGAAAGTAAAATTTTTTTTAATTGTAATAACATATTCTTTATAAATATATCTTAATGAAATTTGCAGGAAATGTGGATCTTATTAATATAAATAAAAGGGCGTTAACCAAATTTAAATCAGGGTAGGGTTTTCCTGAATTCCGAAAAAAATTAATGAAAATTCCCAAAAATGGGATTTTTTACATTTTTAGCTATAGAATCCACATTTTTCCGAAGTCACGTAGATTTTGATTTAAAACTTTTAACAACATATTGAAGATTCTTAAAATATATTCCGCTTATCCATTCTTGCTTTGGGATTTGAGAAAATATGGTCTAAAATCAAAACTTTCATATAAAATGGGTCGAATTCGGGAGGGTGTTTACCATGACCAATTGAGTTATTGGGCTTGCTTTTTATCTTAAAACACAATTTTTGCAATTTTCAAATTCAAAATCTTTTATTTTTGGACTCGGTAAAGATATCGACTTCAAGCTTTTTTATTCAATAGATAATTTTGTTCTTTAACTAGTTAAGAAAAAAAACTAATAAATTCAGTCGGAAATACTATATATGATATATGTGAAAAAAATTGGACCAAGAACATGCAAAATTATGGTGCTTAAAAATTCGAACGCAAATAACTCGAAAACTATAAGAGATAAATAGAGCACGTAGGTCTTATCAGGGCCTACAATAATATATAGAAATGTTTGAAATCGGACGAGAAACAAAAATTTGGCAAGTGATTAAAAATTTTTTATGTCAGAGGTACCTAACTTTGAGCCCCCTTTGGAAGGGGGGTTTGTTGTGCCCCCCCCTTCCAAACTTAACATTGCACACTCCTCTGCTACACCTATGCCAAATTTCACAAAAATCCAACAAGCCGATCAGAAGTTACAGATTTATTTCCAAAAAATTTCGATTCTGCCCCACTGTGTTATGTTGCAAATATGCTGTTGTCATCCAGCTGTACGTCCAGGTAACAAAGATTACGTTTAAAAACTATGTTATATCCTTGTAAACTAAGTCATCCTTGATGTTACAAGTATAGCTTCTGTCTTTGCCGTTGCTAACTGTAGTCCTGCTTTTCTCAACCAAGTGTTACATCTACTGTGGTGTGTATACATTATAAACACAATTCTTATTATTTTTATTTTGTTATTTTAAGACACACAGTAAAAGTATTTCTTATATTTTATACACTAAGCATTTTTGTTATTATTATTATTATTTTAAATACATTGTAATATGATCATATTTTTTATTACCGCCACACTTTTTGAGTTCAAGTTCTTTCTGTTGACAACAACACATTTTGTTTAGTACATTAACTCTATGTTCAATCGATGTGAAAATTGATTGAATGAAATTATGCTGAATAGCCATAAGTTTAGTATATAAGCTGTAAAATTTATTGAATAAAGACAGAATCATTCTAAAGGAAAAAAAAAAAACAAATACTGTAGCAAATACTGTATCAACACCTAAATCGGCATTTTGATGCTGGAAAGAATCGGCAGCAGTGCTAAGAGAATACTGAAAATCTAAGCTTACGATATGGCGATCCAGCCAAATTTCTAAAATTTTGTATTTTTAAATTTTTGTACCGATCCAATGACAACTAAAGAAGAGATCGACAACATTTTTAAAAAAATGGGAACAGAAGAGTACATTCCAGAAACAACAACTACCACTTCAGAAGTACCACCAAAATATACACTAACTTCAACTAATGCAGATCCGATACCAATCACCATAGAACAGTATCGGGCCAGGCGACAAGAATACAGGAGTAAGACTCAAGAAAACAGGAGCAAATTAACTAAACCAAAGAAACGGCGCGGGAAAAGGAGGAAATTCCAAGCGGCCTGTAGAAATTTACAGAGGATAATAGATATAAGCCAGGGAAAACAAAAAAAGATTTTAATAGAGAAATTACAATGTTCAACAAAAATTAGACAACCAAAAGAAAACGCCTTCCGCAATTACAAAAAAAAAAAAATTCTCATGTCTTCTTTACCAGCAAAAATAAAACAAAAAGGAATGAAATTGAAATTATAATTAGCTTTTATCTAAATATTAAAATAAACTTTAAAAATTTCATATATTTAACATAATGGGTAAAAGAGAGTCGAAATTAGAAAAGCCTAACGCTAACGTTGTTTACAATGTAGAAATAGTAGATCATACTCAAGAAATAAATTCCCTATGGTTGCTATTATTGATTCTTATCATACTCAGCACTATTAATTTGCTAATAAAAATGTATCAATTACATAAGAAATCACTAAAGAAAAAATATTCAAGCAGAGCAGACAAACTTGATAAAATATAAACAAAAAAAAAAAAAAAAAATTAAAAAAAAAACCATTTCAAGAATGTAAAGGAAAACAATAAATATAGAAAAATCGAACATGTAATATACATTGTAATATTAAGAAGACAAAACAAATTTTTATTAAACATAAACACACTTATCAATTAAAGACACCCCATCCAAAAATTAATGGATTGGAATACTATAGTTCAGAAGCTTAGATTAATACGAGAAAATTTTGATAAATCTTATAAGTGTCTAAACACAGATAGACCAACCAGGGAAGATACTATAGACAAATATGTATAAAATCTGTTGCATTGTTTCGAGGAAATTAGAGTAGTATTAAACGTTTATTATAACCGCCTAACAGTCGCTCATAAAAGCGCGGCTGAAGCATTTTTTTAGACGTTAGGGAAAAATTATTTAGAGTCACAATAAGAAAAGGTATAGACATAGACATCCCAAATTCCTTGCATGAAAAAACATATTATAAGAAGAAATTACTAGTAATGACAGAAAATTCAACCTCAACAGGAACCTCAAATACTACACAAGCAAAAATGAACGCCACAGAACTAGCTTCAATTTCAAAATTAATCCCTATATACGCGGGCAGAAAAGAGGAGCTCAATCAGTTCATTGCAAACCTAGAATTGATACAAGAAACTCTAGAGCAAGCAAAGAAAACTAGTTTCTTCCAATTTGTTTTACGGACATGGTTAGACCAGAAAGTACAAAACAGGATAAGACAAACACAGCAATTAAATAATAATAAAAGAATATACAATACTACACCATCCTATCAAAATTATATAAAATTGAATACAGCCAATACAGACCTAGAATTAACATTTTTGATTGACACTGGAGCTGATGTCTCCCTTTGCAAAGAAAAAGTTCTCCAAAATTATACTGACGATTCAAATGACTATTGCAACCTAAGTGGAATTTCTAAAGAAGAAATAAAAACAATAGGATCTACTATAATAACAATAGATATAAACAATGAGAACATATATCAGAAAATTCAACTTATTCATAATAACTTCCCAATAAAAACAGACGGAATACTTGATATGGATTTTTTTAATGCATACAATTGCAATGTCGGTTATGACAAATATATCCTATCATTTACACATAAATATAAAATATTCAATATACCAATTCAAAGTGGCTCATTATGTGTAAACCACTTGAAAATACCCGCAAGAACAGCGACAATACTACCTTTCATGAATGAAGATACAGTAATTTTAAATAGAGAAATAGCTAAAGGAGTGTATTTAGCAAATGCCATTGTTCCAAAAAAAAAAAAGAAAGAAACATATAAAAATTCTAAACGCAACGGAAAAATATGTAATTATAGAAAACCTAAGGATTCAAACCGCACCATTGAATAAGTATGAAGTATTGCAAGTGAATCAAAACAAAAAGCAAAATACAGAACGCTTGTAGAAGATTTTAGAAAATTATTCATGGGACAACATAAATAATAATGATAAGAGTGATATAGTTTCAATGATTAAAAGGTTTCAATATGTTTTTCATTTGGAAGATGACGAATTAACTGCAAACAATTTTTATACACAAAAAATTTCACTGCAAGACAGCAACCCAGTATATATAAAAAACTATCGTCTCCCCCATATACATACTGACGAAATAAAATCAAAAGTGCAAGACATGCTTAAAGAAAAGATAATAGAACCATCCACAAGTCCTTATAATTCACATCTCCTTTTAGTTCCAAAAAAAAGGACATACAGATATATCAAAATGGATATTTGTAGTAGACTTTCGAAAACTAAACGAAAAAATTATTAACGACAAATTTCCGTTAACAAGACTAGATGACATTCTGGACAAATTAGGATGCGCCAAATACTTTTCAACACTCGACATGACTAACTCCTTCCACCAAATCAAACTAGATAACAATTCTCGCCCTTGCTCGGCATTTTCGACACCAACGGGTCATTACCAATTTACAAGGTTACCATTCGGACTGAAGATATCATCTATCAGCTTTCAACGTGTGCTCACTATAGCATTATCAGGTTTGGAATCAGAAGATTCTATATAATTGTTTTCGGCTGTAGTACCCAGCACCATAATGAAAATCTTATAAAAGCGTTAAGTAGATTGGAGAAATACAACCTAAAACTGAATGCACAGAAATGTTGTTTTCTGCAACATGAAGTTACATACCTCGGACACTTAATCACATTAGAAGGTGTTAAACAAGATCCTCAAAAGTTTGAAGCCATTAAGAATTACAAAGTACTACAAAACAAAGACGACGTACGACGTTTCGTAGCATTTTGCAACAAATGTATTTATCTATTGGTGATGGTTAAAAATTTATATATTTATGATTAAGTGATACCTAGCTGCAGCAATTTATTTATTACTGATGCTCAATTAATATCTTTTCCGGTGATACCTAACAGCAACATATAATATCAATGAATTCGGTACAGGTACTCTTCCAAATTGACTTTTTCAGATATTTTACCTAATGAAAATTCACAGAATACCTGTAAATATATATACCTGTGCGACATATCTAATAGATATATATAAATGCGTAGCTAATCCTTATCAACATCATAACGAAGTTGATTACCATGGTGATTACATTGAAACATGAACAATTGTGTTGTGTTCTGTGGAGTTTATCTAAAAATGATCTTAATCGTTTAGAAGCTATAGTGGAATTCATAAAAACTACATATCATGGAAAAGTCGACGTCATTGGTAAATCTCAGATAGAGAACTTTTTAAAGTTGTTTGACGTAAAAATGAAGTCCTTGAATCAGCATACTAACAGATTAAAAATTAAACATTCCGATTGGATGGATACTGATATAGAAATATCGGCGTGCAAAATATCAACTGGAGCACCCTGCAAGACATATGATGATTTAAGTACAAGATCTAAGAAGAAAAGTCTGGCCCATAAGCTTTCTATAATTTCGAATGAAGAAGTTTCTGATACATTCAAAGAAATGTTAAAAAAATTAAATACTGCTAACTGCATCACCAAAATGTCTTAAACGGATTGCCGAAAGTGTACCTACTCCAACATCACAATCCAATTTTACAGAGAAAGAAGCAATTGCTTTAATGCTTGAACTGGACCTCAGCCGAAACAAATATCAAATTTTAAGAAAAGCTCTGCTTGAAAAGGGACACTCAATTCTACCATCATACAAGGATATTCAAGAAAAAAAGTAAACTATTTTACCATATATTTCGGTTACCGAAAAGGAAGCATGTGTAGAGCTATCTTCTTTACTTGAGAATACAGCTACCAGGATAGTTGCAGATTTTTCTGTAGATCAGTTGGAAAAAATAAATAACAGCGACGTTGTATTAATCTGTAAGTGGGGATGTGAGGGACTATCAGCCCTTCCTGAATACAAGTATGCTAGGGGAAGTAAGAAAATGGCGTATTTATAGCATCTTTGGTGCCATTAAGAATGCGATCTTATTCCTTAAAGCAATCTTCATCAAAGTGTAAAAACTCATTTGATTATATATGGCTTAACACCACTCCAGGATAAAACAACATTTGGTTCGAATACGCAAGGGAGTCGAAGACAACAACAAAGGATTTAGTGGAATATGTTAAAGATGAAATAGATGATTTACAACCTCTTTCAATAACCATAAGCCAATACACGTTCGACATATCCTTTCAACTTAGTCTAACAATGATTGATGAAAAGGTTAGTAATGCCATTACGGAAACATCTTCTTTTTGGAAATGCTCACTATGTGATGAGACGAAATCACAATTTTCGGATATTGGTAAAGCAAGGAGTATTAGTGAAGAATTTCTGTCTTTCAGAATATCTCCACTTCTCGCCAGAAGACGGTTCATGGAGCATTTTCTACACATAGCATATGATTTAAAGTATAGAAGTGTGCCAGAAAATTTAACAAAACCTATCAGAAACAACGAGGATTTAAAAAAACTTAGAATATCTGAGAAAAATAGAATCCAGGATGAATTCAGAGAAGAGACGGGATTAAACATCGACAAACCTCTGCCGACTGGTGGTATTATAAATGATGGAAACACAGAAAAATAACTGGTATTAATAAAGAGTTACTTGAAAGGATTAATATACTATTAATGGCAATTAATTGTAAGTACAAAATTAACTCTGCTCGATTTGGAGAATATGCAACAGAAATATCTAAACTACTTGATTCTCTATATCCATGGAAAGAAATGACACCAACAGTACATAAAGTATTGTGCCGTGGCGAAATTATAATTTAACGAAATATTCTTCCACTTGGAGAATACAGAAGAGGCTCAAGAAGCAAGAAACAGAGATATTAAGCACGTTCAAATATTCAGCTCCAGGAAATGCTCCAGAACGTCACAAAACAAGGATATTTTTAATAGCCTATTGTTATCATCAGACCCTGTACTATCATCAATGAGAAAACGTTGGATTTATTATGAGCCTTTATCAACTCAAAATACTGAAGACTTGAAGGACCTTTATTATCTTTTAGATATGTATGCAGATACAACAGATTATTTTGTAGAAAAATGTTTAAAATATTAGAAAATTTGTCTACATAAATTTAATGTAAATAAGTAATAAAAAATCGTATTAGAAATAGAATATTTATTAAGGAAGATGATAAATACCAATAACAATAATATTGATTAAGTTAAAATAGACATTTTTTGTTTGTTTTGTTATTTTAAATTCATTAATAGAAATATGTGAATGCTTAGAAAAGGATAAAGATTTACTTAAAATTGGGAAATGTGGCAACCCTATTAAAAATAAAAGATATTTATTAATTATATTTATAAAAATATTTTGTGTGTAGATATTATTAAAAGTATACAGAAATATTCATAATTTTCCAAGTAATTATTCACGCAAAGCTAAAGGCAAAAGTTGCAAGTTTGTAAAAATATAGTCATATATACAATAGATTGGAAATATAAAAGTTTAAAGGCGCATATTTCCGAAATGAGGCATGATATTGACTTGAATCTTTTTGCAAAAGATCGAAAATTATATATGCTAAAGGAATACATATTTTAAAAATTTCTTTCGCTATTCAGAAATAAACCAAACAAAAGGCCCAATTGGGGTTTTTGGAGAAAATACAAATATTTTAATTGTAATAACATATTTGTTTATAAAGATATCTTAATGGAATTCGTAGGAAATGTGGATCTTATTAATATAAATAAACGCGCGTTAACCTGATTTCAATAAGGGTAGGGTTTTCCTGAATTGCTAAAAAAACTAATGAAAATTCCCAAAAATGGGACTTTTTACATTTTTGGCTATAGAATCCACATTTTTCTGAAGTCCCGTAGATTTTGATTTAAAACTTTTAACAACATATTGAGGATTCTTAAAATATATTCCGCTTGTCGATTCGTGCTTTGGGATTTGAGAAAATATGGTCTAAAATCAAAACTTTCATATAAAATGGGTCGAATTCGGGAGGGTATGTACCATGACCAATTGAGTTAATGGGCTTGTTTTTTATCTTAAAGTCATGTCTGTGAAGTTACCTTTCAGAAAACTGCAAAATTGTTATATGTTGCTAAAGAAAATTTTATTTTAGATAAAAAAGAGTGTAGATACTTTTTCGGCTAAAAAAAAAAAACACAAAAACTCGTCTTTTCTGCAAGTTTCAAATTAAAAATTGTTTATTTTTGGACTCGGTAGAGATATCGACTTCAATTTTTTTATTCAATAGATAATTTTGTTCTTTAACTAATTAAGAAAAAAACTAATAAAATCGGTCGGAAATGCTAGGATATATATGAAAAAAATTGGACCAAGAAGGTGCAAAATTACGTTGCTTAAAATTTCAAACGCAAATAACTCGAAAACTATTAAAGATAAATAGGACGTTTTTTATAGGTCTTATCAGGGCCTACAGATGTGTTAAAGATTTACGTGGGTACCTGCCTGACGGCACAACCCCATGGTGGTCTTAACACCGGGTGAGTACAATGCGCCCACCAACGCCACCAGATGCAACAAACTGCTACACCTGAGTACCAATTTGAAGACGTGTATTTGGACATGCCTTCCCCCTTGGTCAGGAGCGGAGCCCATCTAAAACTCCTTCCGATCTATGGGTCACGGCACCCGGTTGCAATGCAACTCCACACTGAGCTCACGCTCTACCCGCGATTTGGGTCTAAACCACAGCCACCACGAAAAGCTCCCCAGGGGGCCACTCCAACTGTCAGGCTGGAACCAAGTTCCAGGGGCTCCTGACACCCGTGGTACCAGTATTAAGTCACCGGTCGGACTTCGTAGCCAAAATGACTACTAAATCCAAATAGTTTGGGACTGATGGCCCGCCACGCGTCACATCTACATGCAACATACAACAACAAGTGTGAACACATACAAAAGGACACACCGGTAGTTAACAATCGCCCTCACGGGCGACTCATTGGCCACATGGTGTGACACCAGCAAGGGACGATACGAACGAGAGGTGACAATAACGACACTAGACTAGGCCACACTCACGGATGACCCCAGTACTCCAGAAGGGAGTACTACTCAAGCGAAGCGCACAGGACACACACAACCCAACAACGACGATAAGACTAGGCAAGGCCTACAGAAGTCACAGCAAACCGCACATTAGCAACCGAGATCGGCAGGAACAACCGCAACAGCTAGAACAGACATTAAACGCAGAAGAGGCAACATCGGCGACATCGGAGTCTAACAACTAAGAATGGCTCTGCAGAGAGCCACCTCCGCTAAGTCTCCTACTTCTCCTAACAAATACTTCGCGCGCAAACGCACCCAACCTCGCTAAAGTCCTACTGTCCTCTAAGACCCTACTATAATCCCTACAATAATATATAAAAATATTTGAAATTTTGCATGGTACCTAACTTTGAGTCCCCTTAGCTCCGCCCTTGGGGGGATAGTTGTGCCCCCCTTCAAAACATAGCATTGTACACTCCTCTGCTACCACTATACCAAATTTCATGAAAATCCAAACCGCCGATCAGAAGTTACAGATTTATTTCCAAAAAATTTCGATTCTGCCCCACTGTGGATTGAATAAAAACGACTATTTTAATGCAATTTAAAGAAATCGATAAATTATGTAATTAAAAGAAAATATTTGATAATTGGATAATTAAAGAGTAAATGGAAATATTTATTTAAAAGAAAAATAAGAACATAAAAATAAGATAACAATAAATAAGTTAAAAGAAAATATATTTAATTCATTAAGGGTATTCATAGAATATGTAACTATAGGGCTGTTAACTTATCAAATTTTAACCAAGAGTTAAGCATAACCATTAGGGTTTGGGAAACGGAAATTCCCGGGAAGTGATTAACCAGCAATCCCGAGAAAACGGGAAGTTTAAACTATACATTTTTGATGATGTTTTTCATTTTATTTTGAAATTTTTTAAAATTATAATTTTTTTATTTTTTTCACTAGATGAAAAAAGCGCGAAAAATATTGAAATAAAACACAAAAATGTTTTCTTAATCCAATCATTATTAGAAAATGTGAAAAATTCAATAGCAATTTAGGTAATGCTCAATAAAAATTAAAAAAAAAAAACAAAATAATAAATATTTGTAGATAATTATAATGAGCAGAATAACGTGCCAAAAATGGTAAAAATGTTTAAGAAAAGACCTCTTTCTGACTGCTCATCTTGGAATGTTTATGTTTAAAATCGACGAGAATTAAATTTTTTAGTAAATGCTATTATCAGAACTCTCTATGAGTAGTTTTGGGATATGAAGTAGGTAATTTATAAAACGGTGGTCATGTTTATAGAGAACAAAATAAATAATAATAATAATAATAATAATAATAATAATATTAATAATAATAATAATGATAATAATAGTAATAATAATAGTAATAATAATAGTAATAATAATAATAATAATAATATTATTATTATTATTATTATTATTATTATTATTATTATTTGGATAGGAAAGTTTCAAATATGTATATAGAAAAATACTATAAAATATACCCAGAACAATCGTTCAATTCTACGGAAGAAAAACAATTTTTTTAAAGTTCAATGATGTACTAAAAAAGGCAAGATTTATTAAAAGAATTGTTTATTTGATATTCGCCGGAATTTTTGTAACAAAACGGTTTTAAAAACTAATTTTTAAGCAAATAATTCATTAAATTTTTTCGCTCGCTGACGTAAGGTCTGATATGTAATTTTTCACTTTTTTCATTAGACCACATAATTTATTTTTGATCATCTATTGATTAACCCTTCACCACAGTTGTAAAGGGTATATATAAGATTGTCATTCCGTTTGTAATTTCCATAATTTTCATCGGAGCAAAAAAAGTTTATCCTTTCTAAATCCTTGTAAGAAATGATGGCTATAGGACGATGTACGTCCTTCTGTCCGTTTGTCAGATAAAGTGGCCTTTATGAAGCCTACTGATAACTGCCATATATATTATCAAGCGATAGCAAATCCTTTACAAAAATTTTGCTATTGAAATTCAGCAAGATCGGTTCATAAACGACATATCAAAAAAGGGTTTTTCTAAAAAAAAGTTTTTTTTCTGAAGCCTCTATATAGGTCAGGGATTTGATTTTTACAAACAAAATTTGGCAATTTTTTTCTGAATTTTTATGCTGAAGAAATGAACAAAATTGGTCCAATAATAACCGAGATATCGAGCAAAACGCATTTTTGACTTTTTGAGCACTTGCTAAAGCTACGGATTTCGTTTTTATATAGAGCGGTCTTAAATATTTTTCTAAATTTTCTGTTTTTTGAACTAACTATTTCGGTCCGTCAACAACCGAGTTATAGGCAAAAATCTGAAAAAAACTTTAGTGTCGTTTTTTTATAAGCAAGCAGTAGTTGTTGATACATACACGCAATCATTTTTTATGTGTATTTGGACGTTTTTTAGTTGAAAATAGAAGCATTGCAATGAATTTTTATAAGCATCCCAGCATCCCAGGTCTATTTACATTTTCTTTAAGATGCAATAGCTAATGCTAACCAGCCTTCTATAGTAAGACCTTCAGAAATGCCTTATCCTTTCCTTCTAAAATATTCGATAGAACTTCCGACTTCCCTAAGAAGGAGAGTAAGAAGCTATATTTTTTTTAATATATTTCGTTTTAAGCAATAACAAATCTATGTATAAAAAATACAGCGACTAATTCCTTCTCTTAGAAGGGAAGAAAGAATACAATATTTTTTTGCTTTAAGAAAAAACAAAACCATTCAGAAACCGTGACAAAAAAATCTCAAAATTCAAAGCAGAAATTCCAAAAAAATTATAAGAATTAATTTAGTTTTGTTTAATGTTTGTTTGAGTGGATTGCGTTTTCTGAGTTAATTTTATTTTTTATTTATAGTTTTTATTATAGGTATTTTATTAAAAACTGCATTTTTTATATTATATCTATGTAGTTTTGACAAAATAAATTAACAAAAATTTAATTTTTTCAGGAGAGTTAAGCAATTAAGAAAAAAAAATCAACAATTTCTATGAAAATGTAAATTTTTGCATAAATTGTTTTGTCTCGACTTAAGATATTTTGTCAAAAGTCCAGATATGTTTTTTAATACTGAGTTGCTGTTTTATTAAGGTTTAAACTTTTTACAATAATTCAAAATAAAAAATTGTTATTTTATGTAAATAGAAAAATATTTTATTAAATAGTGTAGAGGACCTGCTGACAGCTTTTCTTCAGAAGGTCTGTTTGTAGCATTTCTTCAGAAGGCCTGCTAGCAGTTTTTATTGAAGAGGTCTTTTAGAAGGACCACATCGGATCACAAATGTGTAAGGCCTTGCTCTTAATGACATCACGTGTAAAAAATACATAAACATGGAATGCAGGGAGAAGCTATTTTGGCTATAAAAAGAGCCTTCTAGTAGGGCACTTTACCCATTATTTTTACCACTGGGATGCATCTACACACAAACATATGTACATAAATTTAATATTCATCAGAAGCTATCAGTGTTGTTGTCTGTTTAAGGAAGCGACGCTTGCTATGGTGGTTTAATTTTGTGTTTATATTTTTGTAGTTTGGAAAAAAATGTAGCTTATTTTTGAAAGTATAAATGTGAAAGCATACATTAAGGCGTAGATGTTATTATTTGGTGGTAAGGTAGTGAATTGTATTAAAGATTCGGCACAGCCGAATATAGCGCTCTAACTTGTTAAATATATGTTTTATTTCAGAGTGTTATCAAAATAATTTATATTATATTTGAGTTCTTTAACCGAATGGCATTCAAAATTATTTTGTTTTTATTAGTTATATTCATTTTGTTCAATTTTTTATACAATACCATAGCGCAATTATAACAGGTGACAGTACAAAAACAGCTGATAAATTTTTCTGGTTTTCTATATTTGAAAGACATTGATAAAACTGCTCTTGGTTGGAAAACATCTATTGCATCATTGCCATTATCGTTTAAGGGCAATGAGGCCGTTCATGTTTGCTAGCCTTCGAGTGTTTTGCGTTTCAAAATCGCATTGGTTAATGGTTGCGCGTCGACTGTACCGAGTTATAGTTTGTGAAGCGGACATTATCCACATGCTTTCGTTTTACCTCAAATGAGGTTATATTTGATAACTAATATTTCTATGTAGATACCTGGCGGAGAACAAAAGAGAACTTAGTTCGATTTCGTTGATTCCAACTTCCTATACGAAAGTATAGGTCGAGGACAGTTTTCGGAGGAGGCTCCTAAGGTATTTTACCGTAATTGGTGATGGTTATATGAAAATATCGAGGACAAATAAAGAATTTTTTCCACATCTTCAGTGGAACACACGTCTCATTTGGAGGAGTAACATAAAACCAAATAAAATAAGATATATTGTCTGATGTAAGTGGAATAATGCAATTTAAATATAAAAATCGATTAATTCAAAAACATTTATTATTTTTTTAAATTTAATATAGGGCTTGAAAACTAAAGCAATTTTAAAATGGACTGGAAAAAAACAACAGCGGACACAGTTGTCCTCTTTAACTCAAATGTCACAGGGTTCGGGTTCACATCGATAACCCATATCACCATTACTTTATCTCTCAACGAGTCGTTTCTTAACAAATATCTCAATATAACCTTTTTCGGCAACATTTTCACTTTATAATCATGAAAAAACTGTAACAGCGACCTTAGTCTTATGCTCAATGTGAGGTTATAACCTTAACAACAACTACCACCGGAACCAAATCAACTATATCACTGCCAACGATTATGGCTAATGCCATATCCCAATTTTCAACTCCAACAACAGCTGCCGGAACAACAACACAAGCAACCTAATTACTATTCAATACTGATAATCAGTGCAAGTTTAAATATGCAAAAAAAAAAATTAAAATATGCGCTTGAAAAAGCACTATAAATGGCAAAATATGCAGAATAATACGTACAGAAAACAAGCAAATTCATGTGTTTTCTTATATAAATATGCAGTTTTCAAACTTTAAAATTCTAATATTTTTCTATTTTTTATAAAAAAGAAAAAATATATTAAAAATATATGTAAATATGATTTGATAGTCATATTTAATATCCATGAATTTTTTTTTATGAAGTCTTAAAAACAAAATAATTTATACAAATAAGTCAATCAAACTCCAAAAATGCAGGAAAAATATAATTTTTTTTAAGAAAACTAATTTTTGTGTTCATTATGTCCAAATTTATGTAAAGACTTCAAAAATATGCATTTTTATAAAACAGGTGTGATATATGCAAATGCTTACTTTTCAAAAGAATAGCTTGAAAATGTTTTAATAATTGAGCAGTACTGCCTTTATTTTTAATACCTCCTCTATCACCCGCTCTTCATCGAAATCACCTATTAGTGTAAGCTCTTTTACCATCTCATACACCCTTGTCTTCTTCACCACTCAATATATCCCCCTCAAATAACATAGGATTTTTAACACCAAATCCTTTCCTTATCTCCAATTCAGCCTCACCGCCCTCAAGAAACCAACGTCGTTAAAAATCACCAGCGATGTCATCACAGCCATCATCTCCCATCCCAACACCACCACGTACAGAAATAATACTAATCGTATTGTAATTTGTTTGAATGAAATATGAATACGAAATGTGTATTATTCGCACTTGTTGCATGATTTTTATTGATAATTTTTTGTTTCATTTTTATTTTATTTTTTGTTATAGAATTGTTAACTAATAATTTTTTTGTAATGTTTTTTCTTTCTTACAAAAGTCTGTGACGTAGAAAGTCCTTTGAATTTTTTAAAAAGTAGCAATTTCCTAAACAGTAGTTATTTTATTAACTGGTTCTTCAATAGTTTTCTAACGCTTCTATAGAACTAGTTCTGAACGTGAGAATTTCGAACAAAAATCATTGATTAAAAAACTAGTTCTAAAACCATTCATTAAAATTGTAGACTTTGCTTGATTAAGACACGTGGCAAATGAAGAAGTGCTTCCAGAATCGTTGGGATGTGATCAGGCAACAATTTACAGATGTATAAAAGCACTTAGATTCATCTAAAATTATGGAAAGTAGGTGCTACACGAACTTAAGGCAATGTTTTAAATGCTGCTTCAGCAACAAAAAACGAAGTCTTTCATCGAATTTTTACGGGCGCTAAAAAGTGGATCTTTTATGATAATTCTAAATCATATGTGAAGCCCGGCCAACCAAGAAAATCGTCAACAAAGTCGAATTTCCATTGCGCCATGGTAGAATCATAAGGTTTTCATCTATTTTGACCTGTTAAAAACGAATAAAACAATTACAGGAGACCAGTACTGAACACAATTCGTTTAAAGAAAGCGCTAAAACATACAACCGGGCATGAGTCCATAATTTTCCGTACTGTCAATGCTCGTCCTCAATTGCGTCATCAGTTAAAAATTATTTAGAAAATAGTGGATGGGACTTATACCTCACCCGCCGTATAGCTCAGATATATTGACTAGTACTTGTTTCGTTCGAGTTAGAACGCTCTAGCAGGAATAAGCTTCACTTCAGTGCAAGATATAAAAATATTAAAATATTAAATAGTTTTTTTAATTAATATTATTTTACATTTCATTCACTACTAAATATGACTATATACATATGACTCTCTAGAGTTTAGTATTAAAACTAACACTATATTTAATATTTTTTCGGATAATTTCTTTTTTTATTACCCTTGTTTGTAGACGGATTTCAGTGTATTTGATAGAAAAAGTAAAAAAAGTAACAAACAAAGGCAAACTATTATGAGCAATAATAAGGAATAAATCTCCTCAAATGTTGATAGCCGTTTTATGTATTTTTACTAATGAAAATTATAAATTTGTTTTATAATAAAAGAAAAATATTAAAGATTTTCGGCAACAAAATTTTAACACTTGAGATCTTAACCATTATTATTTATTAAATTTATATGTTACATAAAGCTGCACTAAGCCATATTGGAAAGAATTTTTAAAAAAACTTAAAAAAGGTTAATTATTTTGAATAACCCAGCAAAAACTTTGCTTTCCTGTTAAGCTAGCAGATATAATTGGAAACAAAAAAAAAAAAAAAAAAAAAAAACTACTTACTTTTTGTCTGAATAACTAGTTATTTTTGTTCGACTTGTCCACAAATTCATGTACTTATTTTTTGACTCTAAGGGTAATTAAAAATATGTACCTAAACGAAAACAAAAATAAAAAAAACAAAATAATTTTGCCATCAGTGAGGCTCGAACTTGGACACATACTAACCATTCGTTTTTACTGACTAAAGTCTTACTCAGTACACCATCTCGCACATAGCATCCTAACCGACAAAAACTCTATTTAGTTTAAAATATCTTTTTACACATTTTGTTATAAAAAACAAACAGCCTCAGAATGGGGTTGAACCATCAATCTTCTGGTTGTTAATCCGGCGCTCTAGCCAACTCATCTATGTGATTGCAGTATTACTGTGCTATTATACTATTGAGTACTTATTAATGTAATACAGAGTAGGCAAATAATAATGACGCCTCATTTCAAAGAAACTACTTTAATAAGTAGTTGTTATTACCGAAGACCAAAAAGTTTTTGCTGGGAAGTTCTAAAAAATAGATTTTATTTCAAGTTTTTGAAAATACTTATTACAAATCTGCTTTTGTAGGAATAAATTTGACAATTAATATTTTTTGTTAAATTGAATGTATGTAGATTTCAAGATAAACAATTATGCAGAAAAATAATAAAGTTGAACCATATATTTTGAAACATATATCGGAAATAATCTGTTTTATAATCTGTTGAACATTACGAAATTTAATTTTATTTTTTAAGAAATCGAAAAATCGAATTATATTAAAAATGTACATTTTTGGTTGTTATCTCATTACTTTATTTTTACAATTAGTTTGATAATTTTATTTAAAAATGATATAGAAAAATTGTGAATTTATATATTTACAAAAATAATAAAAACTAATTTCTATAGGTATTAAAAATACGTTTATATTTGACCTAAATATGAATAAAGTCTAAATTTACGTACACTGTCGGACAAAATAAAGTGAGAGTTTCTACTCTTGCTGTTTGCTTCATAATAATTGTCTTCTAGTTGCATTACGGGATACTTTTTTGTTATCCAGGTATTTGTCGTCTTATATTATTTAATTTAATAAACAAAAGAAGTTTTTGAATTATTTTCATTTCGTTTTTGGGGGAAAATGTTGTGTTGGTTTTTGTGCGACAAAATAAAGCGACATTTTACTAAATTTTTTTAATTTCGCTTCCAATTTTCAATTATTTTGTTACAAAACGGAAGGTAGATGCTTTGAAAATGCATATCCGCAGATATTATTGTAAAGTTTTCGACTATAGTACAGAAAGATCTGTAAAATGAAATTAATATATTTGTCTTTAAAAATTTTAAAATAAGAGGCTAAAAGAACCATTTCGTTATACTATATATATATATATATATATATATATATATATATATATATATATATATATAAATTGACCGTCACACCCAGTTTTAGCCAACTTTCAGTAAACATTAATTTTGCTCAATATTACTTTCTTAATGATACTAAGACAATTCAAATAAAATTTATTTTTGCTTGTGAACTATTGAAGCAATTTTTTATTGTTGTACAGCGTTATTGGTTCATATTTTTACCTTTGTTTATTATTTTTCTAGACTATTTTAAAAATAAATTATTTTATTAAATCACTTCAATTAAAATTACGTTAAAAACTGTTAGCACATACATTAAAGGTATAACTTTTTTTCAATTTTTGCAAATATCAAAATTCACAGGGCATAGCGTTATACGTAGGGTTTGGGGTTTCCCGTGATATTTCTTTTCCCGGGAAATGGGAATGAAAAATTCAATTTCCCAGGAATTTCCAGGATTACAGGAAAATTTAGGTTTTCATATTTAAAAACTTAAATGATAAGAAAAAAAGCACTGATTTCTTATAAAGAATATTAAGCAACAATATAAATCATAATTATTTAATAACAAATAAAATAATATTAAACTATGATACATCTTTAAAGATTTGAAAATTTTAAATATTTCATACAAATAAAATAAGCACCTATTGTAAGTTATATTATATTACGCATATTATATATAATTTTATCGAATAATTTTGTATGTAAGGAAAATTATTACATGTTTAGCAAAAGCAATGATTAATTTGAGCGAGCAAAAATAGTGTAACTGTAAAGAAATCAATATGATTTTTTAAATTTTGATAAAATTGTTATTGGAAAAGGTTAGAAACTTTTATAATGTTAAAAACCATGATTTTTTATTCTTACATGTAGACTAAAAGACATGAAATCTACAGATAATATAATTTTTAAGTAATTCTACATTCTATTAAATTTTGCTATTTTTCTATGTTATTTTGCAAATTTTTACACAAAGATTGATATTTTTGGTATTATTATTTAATTGGTTTATTAGTTTGAAATCTCACAAAGATTCTCTATGTGAAGGCGATCAAATGTTACTTATAGTTTGACATAGTTTGATATTTCATAATTGAATAATTGAATAAGAGCTTTCTACCCAAATATAATATTTATATTTAATGCCCGATAATGCAATAACGTTCAAATATCCTCTGATTTTGGTTATGGGGCAAATAATAACAGGGAAAACTATTATGTATTATACCTATTTGGACACTGTTACTATGTTAAATAATTAAAATTTTATCTTTCGTGATTATTGGACTCGTTAAATAATAAGGGAACTGCCTCCAAAATTATAGGTGATAGTTTGATTTTGGTAAATAATATGTGTATGTTAGAAGGGGTTTTCGTTACCATATTATCATCATTTAATCAACGATCGGTGGCACTAGTAGCTTTAAATGGTCACATGCGTTAATTCGGATAATATCAAATATCTACTGTTATATGACTTGTATTAATTTTTACAGGCATGATCGTTTTAATATTGTATTTCTGAGATAATTTCCAAGAATACTCATATCAGAACTACACATCAATATCATTTCAGTACCCTAATCAAAATACTATTTAAATTATTCCTAAATTCTTAAAAAAAAAAAAAAAATGGAGAAAATAGTGCTTTTTAATATGTATATGTATTGGTAGTAATTGATGGTAATGCGATTAAATTATATTTTTCAATAATTATTTTTATCAAAATTTAAAAAATTCCATTGATTTTTTTTAGAGTTGCATTTTTTTCTTTTTTGACTTTAATTTACAACTTTTTTAACAAAACGTTTAATAACTATTCTTGTGTATAAAAATTTGGAACAAAATGACATAAGACTGCGAAGAATAAAATCACAACAAAATAGACTGATTTAATAAACGTTCTTGCTCTAATTAATACGATAAAAATCACATAGCCTGGCATTGCATTTTTTATGCTAGCAACTATATATGTATATTAAACACTTGCACAGTTAAACTCAACTTAAACCACACCAATTTCTTTGTCTGCCAGTTTGAGTGCGTATTGATGAGTATTTTTGTGTTTTGTAGAAGATATATAGAAGCAGATATAAAATGATTAATTTATTAAATTAAAACAATATTAAACATATTTTTGTATAGCAACATTTTTTTTATTGACTAAAAAACTTAAAGTTTATTTAATTTTTTTAGTTTTGTTAACTAAATTTAATTCAGTATTTTAAGTTAAAAAAAAAAATAAAAACATATATATATATATATATATATATATATATATATATATATATATTTTTCCCCCCCGTTTTCCTGGGAATTCCCGACGACATTTTGCTGGGAAATCCAGATATTTTAATTTGTTCATATAATTATTTTTATTAAAAATAATATTATAATGTCTCACTACTGGCACCGTCTTCAACAAAATAATTTTTTTTCATAAAATGTGATAACATTGCATATTTTTTTGCAAAAATTCGTAATATTTCTTTTTATAATTTTGAAACTTTTTATTCGTTAAATGTAATGTTGAAGTAATGTTTTAGTCAACATTAATATTAAAATGTATTTTAAATTAATTTTCCGTTACATTTGACGATTAAAAATGCTTATTTTTATAAACCTGAATTTAACGAAAGCTGAAAAAGTTGTGACCAGTATGACTTTATCATTTTATTTTATGTGTTTATTAAGAAAATAATTAATTTTTATTACCAATATAGAAAATATAAACATTTTTAGTATAAAAAAATAATTTAATAAAAAAATATTAAAATAGTTTTAGAAATTGCTTTCGGTGCAGAAGGGTTTTTCATCGAAATAACTTTTGAAAACAGTTTTTAGTATCAATACAGCATGGGTTATGACGTGGTACCCTGAACTTTTTTTTTGTTTTTTTTTAGTTATACATATGTATATAAATATAAAAATTTTCTGTCATTTTTTACAGATACATAAAAGACAGTACAGCTCATCCTTTCATAGTTTCCGGTCCAAGCGGTTGTGGTAAAAGTGTATTTATATCGAAAATAGTAGAAAATATACACAGATGGAAACCCGAACTCAATCTAGTGTTGAGGTACGCAATTTACATTTAAATATATACATTATGACAGATTTAAAAAACAAATATGAATACTTCAAATTAATTTGCAGGTATGCTAATCTTGGGGCTAGATCTTCCGATCTGGTTTCATTGTTGGGTTCAATTGCTTGTCAAATGTCGACTTTGGCGTATGGGCATCAAATTAGAATGGATCATGTAAGTTGTGTAAAATATGGGCTCATTTAGTCCACAATATTAAAGGTTAAAAACATTCTTTAAATTAATGGTTAATCGATTCAAATTTTATACTATCGGAGTGAAAACCTTTTGAAAGCAAATATTGGATCAGATACACCCTCGTTAAGGGGCACCCTCAGGAAAAAATTTACACTCCAGAATTTTGATAACAATAACAAATAACAAACAAAAATAATAATTTAAAAAATTACTAGCATAGATTTACAAAGATATGTATAGATATGCCTTATATATAAGTCGTATCTATATATATATATATATATATATATATATATATCTATATATATGCAGAATATGCAGTAATTCCGGTCACAAATTCAGACATTTTATGCCAGGAATCTGTGAACCATCTATTCTTGTCTGGTACGAAGATATTAGTCATGCAATATGCAAGCGTTAGGGAAGTAAACGAAAGCAACTTCGAATTCGTCTATGTAACAATTGATACTATGAGAATCTACAGTTGTTATTTTTCACATAATATACACCATAAGATTTCATAAGAGCCATTACCAATCCAGAAAAATCTATTATACCTATTATATTATATCCCCAAAAAGAAAGCGGAAAAGAATTCGATCGGAAGGCAGTGACATCGCTGACCAACTTATTAACAAAAGCCTGTAATATAGGAATGACGAGAGTCTGACCATACAGAAATAAACCTTCAGTTTACTGGTTATGGGTAGAATTTTGCAAAGAAATCGATATAGACACTTGGAGTATCGTGAGAAAAAAATTTGCTGCGGGAAATCAATAACTGGTATTAAAGAACCAGTGTAGGCGAAACCACTGGTTAAACATTGTTGAACTACTACAACAAACAAATGATTATTATCCATTCGGTATAGAAGAGTTGAAAACAGCAAGCAAAAAATTAAAATCTGGCAAATATTCAGTTCCCGATGGTATATCGAATACGTTACAGTTAGTAACGAATGCATTAAGAGTTCAGGCCATGCACTCTTAATGCATACGTTTAACCTATGCTTAAAAAGAGGAAATTTGCAGGGAAGTGGAAAACTCAAAAGCTTATTCTACTGCGGAAAGGTGACAAACGAATGAACCTAACTCGTATATATGCTAGACACCCTCGGAACTATTTGAGTGCATAATCTTGAGTAAGCTTACTAAACATATCGATGAATTTAGTGGCTCAGTGGAACCAGTATTGTTTCCGTAAAGGTGGAATGATCTTCGACACTATCAACGAGATGGTAAAAATTGATATGGAAACCAAAACCTCAAAAGGCTTTTGCGCAATTATAGAATTAGATATAAGAAATGTTTTTAATACAAACAAATGGAGAATGACTATATGTATCCATGACTATATGTACACAATGATTGCGGATTATTTTGATGAGAGAACCCTACTATGTGAAACAGATCATGGTTTGAAGCGTATAAATTAAAAGCCGGAGTAACACAGGGGTCTGTTCTGTGACCATTCTATTAGAAAAATAAAATATTAGAAATACTTTTACTGTGTGTCTTAAAATAACAAAATAAAAAGAATTGTGTTTATAACGTATACACACTACAGCCTTACCCTTTTAGATTTGTGCATATTTAAAAATTAGTGGATTAAAATACATTTTTAATTAATATATTTTTTTAATATCTTTTTATGTAAAGTTTTTAATCTTGATTTTTCTATTTCTATTACTACATTTAAGTCATTTATATCTACTACCTTATATGGGCCCTTATATGGATTTTGATATTTTCTTCTATTTTTGTATTTTTGTTTCTTTGTTGATTCTAAATTTCGTTTTTCTTTTACTGCTAGAATTAACTCACGTGCTTTTTGTAGTGAATAACGTAGTCTAGCTTTTAATTCGTTTCTTTCCAAAATTTAGTTCAAATGGTGAATAGTCAGTGTCGACTTTTGGTGTTGTGTTAAAACCAAACGTAAAGTATTGTATCCATTCGTGCCAGTTTTCGTCTTCTACAAAATTTAAGAGATATTCGTTTAATACACGATGGTTTCGTTCTACTGTTCCTACAGTTTCATGATGGTAAGGAGTAGAAAATTTTTGTTCTATTTTTAATAATGCGCAAATCATTTCATTAGTTCGTTGTTAAATTCTGTGCCTTTGTCTGTTTTTAAATTATTGAATGAAGGATGATATGTTCTACTAAAGTTTTGGCAACTGATTTCGCATCTTTGGATTCTATAGGACAAGCAACTACGTACTTTGTTAGTTCGCATTGAGCAGTTAGTATATATCGAAAGTTTTTAGATGGTCGTAAAGGACCAACTGTGTCGACTAAAACGGTGTCGAAACTTTTTGATATTTGTATGTTTAATTTGTTTTTTCATCTGGCAAGAAGAACAATTTCTAACGTAATTCTTAATCATTGTATTCATGTTTTTCCATATGTATCTTTGCTTTAGTTTGGCTAGTGTTTTTCTGATTCCGAAGTGTCCGTTATGTGGTAATTCATGAAATTCTTCAATCAATCTATATTGTTTTATATTGTCAGTTACTCTTTTTGGCATTTTGTATATAATTATATTAATATCTTTATTCTGCAGATTATTATATTTTTCTTTTAATTTATCGGCCGTTATATATTTAAAAATTTCATCATTATCATATCTTTATATCATTTATCGACGTGCATTCCCTCATATGAAGCTGTACAGGCTTCTGTTGAGATATGCCGTCCTTTTCATTATTTTGAACTTTCTCTTTATTTTTATTAATTATTTTATTCTTATTTGGCATGCTACGCGTTATTCTTTTTCATCAATACTGATTGGAATCATGTCTTTTAAAATGTCCGAGTCAATTTTTAATCGTGATAATGCATCTGCATTTGCTCAATTTTTGTATGTTATGTTGAAATCATAGTCTGACAGTTCTAGTCTTATTAGAGTCAATTTTGAGGATGGGTTTTTATGTGAAAATAGGGCAACTAGTGGTCTGTGGTCTGTTACAACAGTGAATCTTCGTCCGAAAAGATATGGTCTAAAAAATTGTATGCCCCAGTGAACGCCTAATAATTCCTTTTCAATGACAGATTTATTCTTTTCATGTTTGTTCAAAGATCGGCTTGCATAGGATATCGGTAAGTCTTCTCCCATTATATTCTGTAATAAAACTGCGCCAAGACCGTGGTTTGATGCGTCTGTAGTCAGTATAAAAGATTTTTCGAAATTTGGTGGAGTTATTAATTTATTTTTTAGTGTTTCAAAGGCGGTTTGGCAGTCTTGAGTCCAATTGAACTTTGTATTCTTTTTTAAAAGTGCATTGAAACACATTGCTATATTAGCGAAGTTTTTAATAAATCTTCTGTAATAGTTGCAAAATACTACGAAATGTCGTACGTCGTCTTTGTTTTGTGGTAATTCTTAATGGCTTGGTTGTATTTCTCTAATCTACTTAACACTTTTATAAGATTTTCATTATGTTGCTGGGTACTACAGCCGAAAACAATTATATAGAATCTTCTGATTCCAAACCTGATAATGCTATAGTGAGCATATGTTGAAAGCTGTTAGATGATATCTTCAGTCCGAATGATAACCTTGTACATTGGTAATGACCCGTTGGTGTCGAAAATGCCGTGCAAGGGCGAGAATTGTTATCTAGTTTGATTTGTTGGAAGGAGTTAGTCATGTCGAGTGTTGAAAAGTATTTGGCGCATCCTAATTTGTCCAGAATGTCATCTAGTCTTGTTAACGGAAATTTGTCGTTTATAATTTTTTTGTTTAGTTTTCGAAAGTCTACTACAAATATCCATTTTGATATATCTGTATGTCCTTTTTTTTTGGAACTAAAAGGAGATGTGAATTATAAGGACTTGTGGATGGTTCTATTATCTTTTCTTTAAGCATGTCTTGCACTTTTGATTTTATTTCGTCAGTATGTATATGGGGGAGACGATAGTTTTTTATATATACTGGGTTGCTGTCTTGCAGTGAAATTTTTTGTGTATAAAAATTGTTTGCAGTTAATTCGTCATCTTCCAAATGAAAAACACATTGAAACCTTTTAATCATTGAAACTATATCACTCTTATCATTATTATTTGAATCCTTAGGTTTTCTATAATTACATATTTTTCCGTTGCGTTTAGAATTTTTATATGTTTCTTTCTTTTTTTTTGGAACAATGGCATTTGCTAAATACACTCCTTTAGCTATTTCTCTATTTAAAATTACTGTATCTTCATTCATGAAAGGTAGTATTGTCGCTGTTCTTGCGGGTATTTTCAAGTGGTTTACACATAATGAGCCACTTTGAATTGGTATATTGAATATTTTATATTTATGTGTAAATGATAGGATATATTTGTCATAACCGACATTGCAATTGTATGCATTAAAAAAATCCATATCAAGTATTCCGTCTGTTTTTATTGGGAAGTTATTATGAATAAGTTGAATTTTCTGATATATGTTCTCATTGTTTATATCTATTGTTATTATAGTAGATCCTATTGTTTTTATTTCTTCTTTAGAAATTCCACTTAGGTTGCAATAGTCATTTGAATCGTCAGTATAATTTTGGAGAACTTTTTCTTTGCAAAGGGAGACATCAGCTCCAGTGTCAATCAAAAATGTTAATTCTAGGTCTGTATTGGCTGTATTCAATTTTATATAATTTTGATAGGATGGTGTAGTATTGTATATTCTTTTATTATTATTTAATTGCTGTGTTTGTCTTATCCTGTTTTGTACTTTCTGGTCTAACCATGTCCGTAAAACAAATTGGAAGAAACTAGTTTTCTTTGCTTGCTCTAGAGTTTCTTGTATCAATTCTAGGTTTGCAATGAACTGATTGAGCTCCTCTTTTCTGCCCGCGTATATAGGGATTAATTTTGAAATTGAAGCTAGTTCTGTGGCGTTCATTTTTGCTTGTGTAGTATTTGAGGTTCCTGTTGAGGTTGAATTTTCTGTCATTACTAGTAATTTCTTCTTATAATATGTTTTTTCATGCAAGGAATTTGGGATGTCTATGTCTATACCTTTTCTTATTGTGACTCTAAATAATTTTTCCCTAACGTCTAAAAAAATGCTTCAGCCGCGCTTTTATGAGCGACTGTTAGGCGGTTATAATAAACGTTTAATACTACTCTAATTTCCTCGAAACAATGCAACAGATTTTATACATATTTGTCTATAGTATCTTCCCTGGTTGGTCTATCTGTGTTTAGACACTTATAAGATTTATCAAAATTTTCTCGTATTAATCTAAGCTTCTGAACTATAGTATTCCAATCCATTAATTTTTGGATGGGGTGTCTTTAATTGATAAGTGTGTTTATGTTTAATAAAAATTTGTTTTGTCTTCTTAATATTACAATGTATATTACATGTTCGATTTTTCTATATTTATTGTTTTCCTTTACATTCTTGAAATGGTTTTTTTTTTAATTTTTTTTTTTTTTTTTGTTTATATTTTATCAAGTTTGTCTGCTCTGCTTGAATATTTTTTCTTTAGTGATTTCTTATGTAATTGATACATTTTTATTAGCAAATTAATAGTGCTGAGTATGATAAGAATCAATAATAGCAACCATAGGGAATTTATTTCTTGGGTATGATCTACTATTTCTACATTGTAAACAACGTTAGCGTTAGGCTTTTCTAATTTCGACTCTCTTTTACCCATTATGTTTAATATATAAAATTTTTAAAGTTTATTTTAATATTTAGATAAAAGCTAATTATAATTTCAATTTCATTCCTTTTTGTTTTATTTTTGCTGGTAAAGAAGACATGAGAATTTTTTTTTTTTTTTGTAATTGCGGAAGGCGTTTTCTTTTGGTTGTCTAATTTTTGTTGAACATTGTAATTTCTCTATTAAAATCTTTTTTTGTTTTCCCTGGCTTATATCTATTATCCTCTGTAAATTTCTACAGGCCGCTTGGAATTTCCTCCTTTTCCCGCGCCGTTTCTTTGGTTTAGTTAATTTGCTCCTGTTTTCTTGAGTCTTACTCCTGTATTCTTGTCGCCTGGCCCGATACTGTTCTATGGTGATTGGTATCGGATCTGCATTAGTTGAAGTTA
Source organism: Protocalliphora azurea (assembly GCA_932274085.1). Lineage (NCBI taxonomy): Eukaryota > Metazoa > Arthropoda > Insecta > Diptera > Calliphoridae > Protocalliphora > Protocalliphora azurea. The sequence goes on from OW026520.1 coordinate 54,376,308, forward strand.
GTGTATATTTTGGTGGTACTTCTGAAGTGGTAGTTGTTGTTTCTGGAATGTACTCTTCTGTTCCCATTTTTTTAAAAATGTTGTCGATCTCTTCTTTAGTTGTCATTGGATCGGTACAAAAATTTAAAAATACAAAATTTTAGAAATTTTGCTGGATCGCCATATCGTAAGCTTAGATTTTCAGTATTCTCTTAGCACTGCTGCCGATTCTTTCCAGCATCAAAATGCCGATTTAGGTGTTGATACAGTATTTGCTACAGTATTTGTTTTTTTTTTTTCCTTTAGAATGATTCTGTCTTTATTCAATAAATTTTACAGCTTATATACTAAACTTATGGCTATTCAGCATAATTTCATTCAATCAATTTTCACATCGATTGAACATAGAGTTAATGTACTAAACAAAATGTGTTGTTGTCAACAGAAAGAACTTGAACTCAAAAAGTGTGGCGGTAATAAAAAATATGATCATATTACAATGTATTTAAAATAATAATAATAATAACAAAAATGCTTAGTGTATAAAATATAAGAAATACTTTTACTGTGTGTCTTAAAATAACAAAATAAAAATAATAAGAATTGTGTTTATAATGTATACACACCACAGTAGATGTAACACTTGGTTGAGAAAAGCAGGACTACAGTTAGCAACGGCAAAGACAGAAGCTATACTTGTAACATCAAGAATGACTTAGTTTACAAGGATATAACATAGTTTTTAAACGTAATCTTTGTTACCTGGACGTACAGCTGGATGACAACAGCATATTTGCAACATAACACAGTGGGGCAGAATCGAAATTTTTTGGAAATAAATCTGTAACTTCTGATCGGCTTGTTGGATTTTTGTGAAATTTGGCATAGGTGTAGCAGAGGAGTGTGCAATGTTAAGTTTGGAAGGGGGGGGCACAACAAACCCCCCTTCCAAAGGGGGCTCAAAGTTAGGTACCTCTGACATAAAAAATTTTTAATCACTTGCCAAATTTTTGTTTCTCTTTTCTTTGTCCGATTTCAAACATTTCTATATATTATTGTAGGCCCTGATAAGACCTACGTGCTCTATTTATCTCTTATAGTTTTCGAGTTATTTGCGTTCGAATTTTTAAGCACCATAATTTTGCATGTTCTTGGTCCAATTTTTTTCACATATATCATATATAGTATTTCCGACTGAATTTATTAGTTTTTTTTCTTAACTAGTTAAAGAACAAAATTATCTATTGAATAAAAAAGCTTGAAGTCGATATCTTTACCGAGTCCAAAAATAAAAGATTTTGAATTTAAAAATTGCAAAAATTGTGTTTTAAGATAAAAAGCAAGCCCAATAACTCAATTGGTCATGGTAAACACCCTCCCGAATTCGACCCATTTTATATGAAAGTTTTGATTTTAGACCATATTTTCTCAAATCCCAAAGCAAGAATGGATAAGCGGAATATAGTTTAAGAATCTTCAATATGTTGTTAAAAGTTTTAAATCAAAATCTACGTGACTTCGGAAAAATGTGGATTCTATAGCCAAAAATGTAAAAAATCCCATTTTTGGGAATTTTCATTAATTTTTTCGGAATTCAGGAAAACCCTACCCTGATTTAAATTTGGTTAACGCCCTTTTATTTATATTAATAAGATCCACATTTCCTGCAAATTTCATTAAGATATATTTATAAAAAATATGTTATTACAATTAAAAAAAATTTTACTTTCTCCAAAAACCCCAAATTGGGCCTTTTGTTTGGTTTATTTCTAAACAGCGAAAGAAATTTTAAAAATATGTATTCCAAATTAAGTTCATCCTTTAGCATATATAATTTCTGATCTTATGCAAAAAGATTCACGTAATATCATGCCTCATTTCAGAAATATGCAAATTTAAACTTTTATATTTCCAATTTATTGTATATATGACTATATTTTTACAAACTTGCAACTTTTGCCTTTAGCTTTGCGTGAATAATTACTTAAAAAGTTATGAATACTTCTGTATACTTTTAATAATATCTATACAAAAACTATTTTTATAAAAATAATTAATCAATATTTTTTATTTTTAATAGGGTTGTCACATTTCCCAAATTTAAGTAAATCTTTATCCTTTTCTAAGCATTCACATATTTATATTAATGAATTTAAAATAACAAAACAAAAAATGTCTATTTTAACTTAATCAATAAGTATTTGATTAGTTTACATTTATGGTATTTACCTAAATTTAACAAATCTATTGGTGATGGTTAAAAATCAATATTTATGATCTAGTGGCAATGTACAGGTATCCTTTCCGGTTATATATAGCTGCAGCATTTATCTATTACTGATGGTTCAAAATCTATATTTTTATGAGCTAGTGACAATGCACAGGTAATATCCTTTCCGGTGATACCTAACAGCAACATATAATATTAATGAATTCGGTATAGGTACTCTTCCAAATTGACTCTTTCAGATATTTTACCTAATGAAAATTCGCAGAATACCTGTAAATATATATACCTGTGCGATATATCTAATATATATATATATATATAAATGCGCAGCTAATCCTTATCAACATCATAACGAAGTTTATTACCATGGTGATTACATTGAAACATGAACAATTTCAGATAGAGAGCTTTTCAAAGTTGTATGACGTAAAAATGAAGTCCTTGAATCAGCGTAATAACAGATTAAAAATTAAACATTTCGATGTTGGTTGATGGATACTGATACAGAAATATCGGCAAGACATATGATGATTTAAGTACAAGATCTAAGAAGAAAAGAGTGGCCCGTAAGCAATTAATATTGCTGAAATACTGCCAAATGTATCACCAAAACGTCTTAAACGGATTGCCGAAAGTGTACCTACTCCAACATCACAATCCAATTTTACAGAGAAAGAAGCAAATTGCTTTAATGCATGAACTGGACCTCAGCCGAAACAAATATCAAATTTTAAGAAAAGCTCTGCTTGAAAAGGGACACTCAATTCTACCATCATACAAGGATATTCAAGAAAAAAAGTAAACTATTTTACCATATATTTCGGTTACCGAAAAGGAAGCATGTGTAGAGCTATCTTCTTTACTTGAGAATACAGCTACCAGGATAGTTGAAGATTTTTCTGTAGATCAGTTGGAAAAAATAAATAACAGCGACGTTGTATTAATCTGTAAGTGGGGATGTGAGGGACTATCAGCCCTTCCTGAATACAAGTATGCTAGGGGAAGTAAGAAAATGGCGGATTATAAAAGCGTATTTATAGCATCTTTGGTGCCATTAAGAATGCGATCTTATTCCTTAAAGCAATCTTCATCAAAGTGTAAAAACTCATTTGATTATATATGGCTTAACACCACTCCAGGATAAAACAACATTTGGTTCGAATACGCAAGGGAGTCGAAGACAACAACAAAGGATTTAGTGGAATATGTTAAAGATGAAATAGATGATTTACAACCTCTTTCAATAACCATAAGCCAATACACGTTCGACATATCCTTTCAACTTAGTCTAACAATGATTGATGAAAAGGTTAGTAATGCCATTACGGAAACATCTTCTTTTTGGAAATGCTCACTATGTGATGAGACGAAATCACAATTTTCGGATATTGGTAAAGCAAGGAGTATTAGTGAAGAATTTCTGTCTTTCAGAATATCTCCACTTCACGCCAGAAGACGGTTCATGGAGCATTTTCTACACATAGCATATGATTTAAAGTATAGAAGTGTGCCAGACAATTTAACAAAACCTATCAGAAACAACGAGGATTTAAAAACACTTAGAATATCTGAGAAAAGTAGAATCCAGGATGAATCCAGAGAAGAGACGGGATTAAAAATCGACAAACCTCTGCCGACTGGTGGTGTTACAAATGATGGAAGCACAGCAGAAAGGTTTTTCGGAAATTTCGAAGCTACATAAAAATAACTGGTATTAATAAAGAGTTAATTGAAAGGACTAACATACTATTAATGTAAATTAATAGTAAGCACAAAATTAACTCTGCTCGATTTGGACAATATGTAACAGAAATATCTAAACTACTTGATTCTCTATATCCATAGAAAGAAATGACACCAACAGTACATAAAATATTGTGGCATGGCGAAATTATAATTGAACGAAATATTCTTCCACTTGGAGAGCTTACAGAAGAGGCTCAAGAAGCAAGAAACAGAGATATTAAGCACGTTCAAATATTCAGCTCCAGGAAATGCTCCAGAACGTCATAAAACGAGGATATTTTTAATAGCCTATTGTTATCATCAGACCCTGTACTATCATCAATGAGAAAACGTTGGATTTATTATGAGCCTTTATCAACTCAAAATACTGAAGAATTGAAGGACCTTTATTATCTTTTAGATATGTATGCAGATACAACAGATTATTTTGTAGAAAAATGTTTAAAATATTAGAAAAATTGTCTACATAAATTTAATGTAAATAAGTAATAAAAAATCGTATTAGAAATACAATATTTACTAAGGATGATGATAAATACCAAAAATGATAATATTGATTATGTTAAAATAGACATTTTTTGTTTGTTTTGTTATTTTAAATTCATTAATAGAAATATGTGAATGCTTAGAAAAGGATAAATTTGGGAAATGTGGCAACCCTATTAAAAATAAAAAATATTTATTAATTATTTTTATAAAAATATTTTGTGTATAGATATTAGTAAAAGTGTACAGAAATATTCATAATTTTCTAAGTAATTATTTACGCAAAACTAAAGGCAAAAGTTGCAAGTTTGTAAAAATATAGTCATATATACAATAAATTGGAAATATAAAAGTTTAAAGGCGTATATTTCTGAAATGGGGCATGATATTGCCTGAATCTTTTAGCATAAGATCGGAAATTATATATGCTAAAGGATGAACTTAATTTGAAATACATATTTTTAAAATTTCTTTCGCTGTTTAGAAATAAACCAAACAAAAGGCCCAATTTGGGGTTTTTGGAGAAAATAAAATTTTTTTAATTGTAATAACATTTGTTTATAAAGATATCTCAATGAAATTTGCAGGAAATATGGATCTAATTAATATAAATAAAATGGTGTTAACCAAATTTAAATCAGGGGTAAGGTTTTCCTGAGTTCCGAAAAAAACTAATGAAAATACCCAAAATGGAATTTTTACATTTTTGGCTTTAGAATCCACATTTTTCCGAAGTCCAATAGATTTTGATTTAAAATTTTTAACAACATATAGAAGATTATTAAAATATATTCCGCTTGTCGATTCGTGCTTTGGGATTTGAGAAAATATGGTCTAAAATCAAAACTTTCATATAAAATGGGTCGAATTCGGGAGGGTGTGTACCATGACCAATTGAGTTAATGGACTTGTTTTTTTTATCTTAAGGTCATCTCTGTGAAGATGACTTTCAGAAAGGTGCAAAATTATTATATGTTGCTAAAGAAAATTTTATTTTAGATAAAAAAGAGTGTAGATACTTTTTCGGCTAAAAAAACCCAAAGATTCGTCTTTTTTGCAATTTTCAAATTCAAAACCGTTTATTTTTGGACTCGGTAAAGATATCGACTTCAATTTTTTTATTCAAAAGATAATTTTGTTCTTTAACTAGTTAAGAAAAAACTAATAAAATTGGTCAAAAATACTAGGATATATATGAAAAAAACTGGACCAAGAACATGCAAAATTATGGTGCTTAAAAGTTCAAACGCAAAGAACTCGAAAACTATAAGAGATAAATAGGACATGTAAGCATGTCTTTTATAGGTCTTGTTAGGGCAATATATAAAAATATAAAAAATATATAAAAATATTTGAAATCGGACGAGAAACAAAAATTTGGCAAGTGATTAAAATTGTTTTGCCCCCCTTCCAAACTTAACATTTTGTACTCCTCTGCTACGCCTATACCAAATTTCATGAAAATCCAACCTGCCCACAGTGGGGTCAAATGCAAATTTTTTGGAAATAAATCTGAATCTCCTAAACTACTGGTCGGATCAAATTGAAATGTATGGAAGAGTTGTAGAGGAGGACCTAATATATGAGGTAAAAATTTTTTAAAAATATTCTGTAATTTGCTACATATTTCAAAATAATATGTTGAAAGAATTTTTGGATTATCTCAATTCGTCTAGACGTGAAAAATATTCAAAATCAGCACTCTGAAATTGGCATGAAAAATGGCTATTTTTTTACAAAAATATAGTACAATTCATTCACTTTTTTCTCAAAGTTCCGTTAATAGAAAATTTTTTTCTTATTAATTTCAAAAGATAAGGCTTCATAAATGGTTAATAAAGAAATTTTGAATTGATTTAAGTTTGCCCCCTACATACAGCATTGGCCGAAAATTGTCAATTTTAAAAAATAATTTCATTTTTATCGATTAATAAAAAAAAATGTCACGAGAGCTTTTTTAAATTTGGTACCCATATTTTTTATAGAAGTAGATTTAGAATGATTTAACACTAAACTGCTTCCCGCCCGGCCAAAAACGAATGCAGGAGTGGAGATTTTATATTAAAAGTCAGTTTTTTTAACGACTATTTTTAAAAGCATATTATCATAATATTTTTAATATTATTTCTTATGTAATGTATAAAACACAAATCAAGCTTTCATTCCTAAAAAAATCAATAAAATAGCTCCAATAACCTATTTTTGGTAATTTTTCAAAAATAATTTTTTTTTTTAGAAATAGCTGAAAATCCAAAAAAATTTAATTTTTTTAATACAACTCCACTAATTTTGCAAATACTTTAAAAATGTTAAAAGAATATAAAAATAGATTTATTTACCAATTCAACGATATATAAAATGTTGATATAGGTCATTTAATAATAGTAATATTTATTTAAAGTGTTCATAATTTTTTTCTGCTGAAAAGGTTTTTAAAATTACCTAAGTACATAATTAAGTATACTTTCCTTCGTTTTTTATTACATTTTTTTAAGTTTTTAAATAATTTACCCAGCTACTTAATTAATGTATTATAACAAAAATGATTTTTTTACAATCGCATAGGTACATTTTTTGACTTACCTGTTTAACACTACAGGTCATAAAAATAAACTGAATGAAATTGGGGGTTTTGAGCAAAAACCCAAAGTAATCTGGGATAATCTATCTGATATTATAAATCGTCCAGAAAAAATCTATCTTTTGGTTTAACTCTTACTGCAGAAGACAGTTTAAAGCTCGAAAATTTTTATAAATCATACGAAAAAAGGATGTAAGCTTCAGATTGGTCAATACCAAAGTTCAAGAAGAAAAATGAAAAGTGGTTGGAGGGAGAAATACCAATTTTCATCGGAAAGCAGAAAAAGGGTCGACCAAAAAATGCCAGAGAAAAGCTAGGATTTTTTTTAGTTTTAAAACATAATTTTTCACGTTCTTATTAGTTTTTGACATTTTTTAAGATATTGTAATAAATATATAAATAAAATATAGAACGGCTGCCAACAAAATGACCCAAGAAATATTGTTCAAAAAATTCACATACTAATTTGGGTTATGTTTCATATGAAAAATTACTAAATTGTTTCATTTTAGAATTATAATTCCTTTTTAATTAAGCATTTCCAAATTTTTAGATGATTTTTCGCTTTTATGAGATTTTTTTTAATTATATTTATAAATAATTCTATAGTTAATGAAGTATATTAAAAAATAATTATAATCGATTTAATAATAACATAAAATTAGTTAAGTTATTATTGATATGGAGAAATAATCTCAGTTTTTTGTGTGAATGAATGTATAAAAATGCTCTTATGTACGATTCTGTAAAAATAAAATTAGTAATAGCAAACATTTTAGCCTTTGTAAGGCAATTTTAAGAATAAAAAAAGGCTAGAAAAAAAGTTCAACAATTATAAATGTAGAATTTGAAAAGCGTTTTGTTGAACACTTTAGATACTTCTGCTTTTCTCTCCAATTTAAAACACAGTTCACTCTAAATTCATTATAATATTTATTCATACACTAATTATCTATTTTACAATATTTACACATTTTTAATACTTAAAAATAACATTAGCAAGATAAGAAAATAATTTTATTAGTTGTTAAACGTTCGCCACAATAACTCAAAACACTCTATATCTTTTTGTCCGTAACGTCGGTCTTTTATATCACTGTCCCTATTCCGTCATGTTCCTTTCGTCCTAAACCCAACCTACTAAAAGTCAATCCCTAACTTGTCAATCTAGGTGATCTCCTCCTACCTTTCCCCTCATTTCCTACATTCGGCCCTCCTGATCTTACATTCGACCCGAATGTAGAACCCCACGGCTTCATGTACTCAGCGACAGATGTGCACCTACTGGAACCTTCAAATTCACCAACCTTCTCGACCTCGTAACGTCCGTGATTCAGTTTCTTGATGACCTTATATGGACCTAAGAATTTAGGTTTGAGCTTTAAGCCGGTACCGAACTGTGTGCGCTTAATGGCGACCAGATCATTGACATTATACTGCCTCTCTAAGACACGATTCTTATCGTAATTTCGCTTATTCTCCTGCTGTATTCTTTGGATGTTCTCCCTAGCTTCTTCTCGTAAAATATCACGTTCTTGTTCCAATTCATAGACCGCTATTTCTTCTAGAGCTGCTCGAATATCAGGATTTTCTTTAATTCTCATATTTAAGCCAGTTAATATTCTAAATGGAGTGTTTCCTGTACTTCTCGACGTTGTGTTATTTATAACTTGCTGTACACGATCAACATACCTGTACCAATTTTGAGGACGCACGATACATAATTTAGTCAACATTGGCACAATAATTTTGTGGATCCTCTCAACCTGACCATTTCCTCTAGGTACTCCCGTTGCTATTAGTAAGTGTTGTATACCTTCTTCTTCGCAATATTCCTTAAACATATTTGATGTGAATGCTGTGCCCCGATCTGTAATCATCCTGAATGGATTTCCAAATATCACAGACTGCTTCCGAAGACGATCAACAACCTCTTGAGTTCCCGTACTTTTTGTTGGATACAGCCAAACAAATTTGGAAAAAGCATCTACCACCACTAAAATATGATTATACTGCTTATGAGTTGTCTCCATTGGCCCAACATGATCCAAGTGATACGTCATCAACGGTTTATCTGTTTTATCTATAGGGTTGAGAAATCCTTCTTGACGTCCCGCTTTAGTATTAGCCATAATACATTCTATACAGCTTTTAACTATATTCTCACACTTTTTACTCAAATTAGGAATATAAAAAGTTCTCTCTACCAGATCTTGAGTCTTCCGTGCTGCAAAATGCCCTTGTCGATGCGCCATTTCTATAATCTCTTTCTCCATATTTGCTGGTATCACTATTAACTCTTTACCAGAGTCCTTGTGCAAAATATCGTATTTTAGGTAGTAGTCTTCATAACAACTATTTTGTAGAATTTCACGAACTGCTTTGTTCCACTCGTCTTGTAGTTGTGCCTCTTTTATTCGATGTCGCAATGAGTCTTCCATCAGCAAGCATGAAACGCGACTTAATGCATCTACATGACGCATTTTTGATCCAGATCTATGCTCAATTACGTAATCAAATTGCTGTAGAAAAAGCGCCCACCTAGATACTCTTAATGGAACATCTTGTTTTCGCATTGTCATTGTAAAAGCGTTACAATCAGTTACAATTTTTATTCTTATACCCATCACGTATATTCGCCATTTCTTCAAAGCCTCAATTATGGCCAAAACCTCTAATTCATACGAATGGTACTTCTCTTCAGCAGGGGTAGTTTTGCGACTCATAAATTCTATGGGATGCCATTGTTGGTCCTCAGAGTTCTTTTGTAGAAGAACACCCCCATAACCATACATACTAGCATCGGTGTGTATCTCAGTTGCTGCCTTAGGATTATACAATTTCAATACAGGAGCACTAACGAGGGAAGATTTTAATTGTTGAAACGCCACTATTTGTTCATCACCCATCTTGAATTGAACATTCTTCCGTAATAAATCAGAAAGCGGTTTAGCCACTATGGCATAATTAGGTATAAACCTTCGAAAATATGATGTAAGACCAAGGAACCGTTGAATAGATTTTCTATCTCTCAGTAATGGAAAATTTTCCACAGCTGCTGTCTTCTCCTCTGATGGTAGTATTGTTGAATTCTCTATTATATAACCAAGGAATGTTATCTTCTCCCTTAGAAACTGACATTTGCTCCATTTTATATCAAGCCCGTTTGATGCTGCAACTTGTAAAACTTTTCGTAACTTCAAAAGACCTTCCGCTCTGTCCTTTGACGGTATTACCATATCGTCCATATATACAACAAGTGTTCCATCCCTTATCAAATCATGGAAAATTGCAGAAATGTAACGACAAAAAACAGCTGGGGAATTGGATATACCGAAAGGAACATACAAAAATTCGTACTGGCCATTATGAGTAACAAAAGCTGTGTACTTCCTGGAATCCTCTTCTACAGGCACATGGAAGAATCCATTTCGCAAATCCAGTGTTGTAAAAACCTTGCACTCTTGTAAACGTTGCAGAATGTCATCTATCATTACCATTGGGAAATTGTCTCTTATTATCTTCTCATTAAGTCGGCGATAATCACAGCAAAGTCTTTTAGAACCATCTTTCTTCGACACTAGAACCACAGGAGAAGAATATTGGGAATAACTTGGTCTTATAATACCCTCCTTCAGCCATTCCTTTACTTGTTGGTCTACGGTCTGCTGATCTACAAACGACATCCTTCTTGGGCTGTGCCAAACTGGAACTTCATCGCTGAGTAAAATCTTCATCTTGACTGGAAATATGTCTGGCTTCTCAGGTTTGAAGTTCTCTAACATTTTCAGTATCTGCACTCTTTCTTCGTTGTGTAAATGACCCAACTCTATTTGATCATATACTTTTAAGTCACCTATTTGGCCTATGGTATTAATATTTGCTAATTCTCTAAAGACATCTTGTAAGGTTAAATTATTGTATCCACCTTCAACTTTAGACTCTGTATTGGAGATTGTTGAGCAGAATTTCACATTATCACTTGTAATGGTCATGTTCACGTATTCTAGAACGTCATTACCAATAACAGCAGGATATAAAATGTCCTGATCCTCAACAACATGAAATGTTATAGTAACGAAAATTCCGTCAAGATTAACATTAGTAGAAAAACAGCCAAGAGTCGTTATATCCTTTTGGCCTATTCCCGTCAACGTTTTGGTTTCAGAACTCAACTTAACATCGCCCATCATCTTCCATAGCTCCTTGCGTAAACAACTTATGTCGCTGCCAGTATCAATAATTGCCATGATTTCACGATCATGAACAATGATGCTTTTAAATATCCTATGCGAAGATAATGATGACAGTGTCTGGACATTATTTTCTTCCTTCTTCATAACCTTTACATTTCCATCCTTTACGTTCTTCTTGCATTCGAAACTTTTATGCCCCAACTCTTTGCACTTGTAGCATATTACACCATCAGTTTTACATTTATTCGCCAAATGTCCTTTGTCACCACATTTGAAACACCGCTTCTCACCTTGAGGTTGATTTAATATATTGGTCTGCTCCTGCTTTGGACGGAAACCTTTCGAAGCTGATTGATGCACTGACCCATTTATCTTTTCGTATACCTTTATTTTGGCCTTTAAATCGTTTATATCTATAGCTTGATATAAAATCGTTTTATTGACCTTTGAGTCCGGGATACCCTCGATGAAATATTCTATAGTGCTCTCCTGATCCAAGCTAATTGGTGCACCAATCTCCATCAGAGCATAGAGGTATTCGCGGAAGCTCTCTGTTGATTTCTTTCTACGGCCTTTCAACAATCTATGTACTTCTATCGAGGACAACTGCACCCCAAACTCGTTGCACAATGAAGTTTTCAGGGATGGCCAATCACGAACAGAAGTTTGGCTTCGAACAAACATCTTCGCAGCACCTGTTAGTAACTGCCTGGCGTAAATATATTTCTGCAGTTCGTTCCACCTCACTGTATGGGCACAATCTTCAAAGTCACGGAGCCACTGGTTAACCTCCGGCTGGCCTTCTCCTGAGAATTTCGACAAAGTTTCCTCAATATCCCTCAAGGTAAAGGTTGACGGCCCATGATGATACACCTCCGCGCGCTGACCACCTGAAGCCGCTTCTCCGTACTCAGAATTATCATCATCCGCAGTACTAGGGGTTTGGAAGTGTCTAATCAATCGTTCCTGCAAACCAGATTTACTACCGTCCGTCGAAAGTCCTAATTCACCCAGCTTTTCCCTCAGCCCCTCTATCGTCAATGTCAAAATGTCACTAAGTTCCATCTCAAAAGAAAAAAAAATAAAAAAAAGGTTTATAAAAAAATAAAAGTAAACAAAAGAAATTAAAGCCTTAAAAAAATAAATTCAAAAATAAAAATAAAAATATATAAAAATGTACACGTAACAATATGTATCCATACAATATTGCACGTCGCAAAATCCCAAAACTAAAAATAAAACCCAAATAAAAAAAAAATGCACACAGCAATAACACAAACAAGTGATCCTGATACGCAATTAAATATGCAAGTAAACCTTTTTGTATCAAAACACAAAAAAAAAAAAAAAAACTAACGGACAGATGTCGCACGTGCGCACAAGCCACAAAATATAAAAACAAAAAACGGACAAAATTAAAATATCAAAACAATATGCACACAAAATCCCAAAAACAGACAACAACAATTACACACAATTAATAAAACAAACTACGCAATTCTCGACCCTTTTACAAAAAAAAAAAAACAAAACTGACCTAACGGACCACAGACAACACAATCAAATACTTGCAGCTGCAAATTCCACCAAAAAAAAAAATCTTCAACAACAAACACAAACAACTATATGCTGAGCACAATGCACAAAAATTGACCTAACGGTCTTCCAAAAAAAAAAAAAAAAAAAAAACACACAAAAAAAAATTAACAAGTGCGTACACAATCTGCACGTGCACTTCAATTCTACACAAACAATTTCCCTGCGAACGATATGAAATTAAAACACGATAATATATCACAACACAAAATTTCTCCTCTGGGCGGTACTTCAGATACACTCACGCTTCGTTGTAGCAAAACGTACTCTCTGCTTTCTCACCCCTTCACTCAACACACCATAAGCGTATATTCTGCAACTCTTTCTCCTATGCTCAGCGTTCATAGGTCGCATACACAAAATACACCTTCTTCACACGTTCAGCTCAGCAGCGCCCTCTATTAATAAGCATATAGCACCCAAACAGCTCATTAAACTCTATGCGCCATCTATGCAGGAAAATTTTTTGGTCACAACACTCACATCTATTGCAAATCACCTCTTAAGTTGTTGTTGTACAGCATATTGTTCACCGTGATGTTGTTGTTGGCTTCCCCTCTTCTGTGTTGTCATCGACAGTTATTTTTCACTTTATCAGCTGCAACTCTCTCTCCATCTCACTTTGACTCACTGTGTTAGTATACAATATTTTGCCGAATATTGTAGTAATCAAAGTATTTTAATGAATACTTTTTATTTCACTGGCTCAGTGAGATCATCCCGGTTGAGCCCCCAATTGTAGAATTTGAAAAGCGTTTTGTTGAACACTTTAGATACTTCTGCTTTTCTCTCCAATTTAAAACACAGTTCACTCTAAATTCATTATAATATTTATTCATACACTAATTATCTATTTTACAATATTTACACATTTTTAATACTTAAAAATAACATTAGCAAGATAAGAAAATAATTTTATTAGTTGTTAAACGTTCGCCACAATAACTCAAAACACTCTATATCTTTTTGTCCGTAACGTCGGTCTTTTATATCACTGTCCCTATTCCGTCATGTTCCTTTCGTCCTAAACCCAACCTACTAAAAGTCAATCCCTAACTTGTCAATCTAGGTGATCTCCTCCTACCTTTCCCCTCATTTCCTACATAAATACTCTTTTATTTGTCCGAAAATAAATAATAAAAGTTTTTCTGTTAGTTCTTACATTTTTGAAACATTTTAAAATATGCAATTTTATTTATGTAAAACTAGTATTTGTAGGAGTTGGTCATAGAAAAGTTCTTTATAACCGTGTTCGTTATAAACGCAGTTATTTATACGGATATTTATGTATACGCAACGAAACGGAAGAAAACTGTTCTTTATAGCCGGTGTTCATTTGACTGTATGAGAAAAAATAATGTCTTCTTCGATCCTAATTTCTTGAAAATAAAAATTTTGAATTGATAGAACTGTTTCATTTCATTTTCTACTATTTATCTAGTCCAAGAAAAAATAATTACGCGGAATTATAAACGATATAATTTTTTTCTATTCTTTTGTTGACCTTGTTATTTAAATTTGGATTTTTATTTTTTTAACTTTTGATGTATACGCATTTTCTGTCAGTGCGATTTTAAAAGTTTAAACTATAAAATAATTAGTTAAAGAGTTCAAACTGTGAACTTTATAACCGTCCGTTAAGTAAAAAAAATCAATTTGCACATATAAGTATTTTCTATGAAAATTTACCCACTCTACTATAACTGTTTTATGAATAAAATATAAAGAGGAACCTAAAACTTAGTAAATAGGGACAATAGATAAAAATTAAAAAAAAAAAAAAAATTATAGACCAATTAAAATATTGTCACTCTTGGAAGGCACTACATTTTTGCAGCACCATTTCTTATCTTTAAACATGAGCAAATAATTTTTTCTACCTATTTGCTAAAAAATTATATAACCTTAAAACTCCCCAGAGAAGCATATTTCTTTGGTCGTCAATGGGTTAAGAGTATAACGTAATAGAAAATTTTCATTTAATTTTCTAGACAGAAAAAAAAAGAAATTCAAAATTTGCCAACAATTTTGTTTTATTAATATAAAAATGTATTTGATTAAAAATATAGTTTAGTTAATAAAAAAATTGCTCAAAAAACGTGTTGTGCTAAAAAGCAATAATTAAATTCACTTAAAACAATATTAATCAGTTTAAAATTAATTTCAACCAAAAAATATGTTAATTGGATTAAAAAATTTGTTATTGTTAAATTAAAAAATATTAAATAAAAAATATAATTAAATTGTGTTACGCGCTGGATGTCCATTCAATGAATAACAAAAATTTAAAAATTTTGCAATATAAAATACTGAGTTAAATAGGCATTTACAAGATCTTCCGACTAGCTTATATTTGGTAGATATGTTCTTAACCCGTACTTAAGCGCATAAACATATAAATACTCTATATGCCTATAAATACCAAAGAGCATAAAGAAAAACAATATTTATAAGATAGTAATATATTGAGGTGACCAGATGTTAAGTCACATGGGGTAATTTTGTTCCCACCCAACCGACAAAACGTCAGACACCATGGCAGATTGCTTACCCTGAATTATTTATAATTCTGCCCCTAATAAGACTGTTTACCAAACTACATTATGTTACAATTTACCAGAGTAATCCTTCCCATTAAAAAAAATTTATGCATTCATTTTAATGTTTTTACAAAAACAAAGAATATAATTTATTGAATAAAAAAAAAAACATCATTAAAAAATAACAAAAATCAAACATAGGTTTGATTAAGATATGTAGATCATTACACAAGAAGTGTGGGGATCATACTAAATAAAACAAATTCAGATAATATAACTTAAGCAATACTTATGAATGAAAGTAAGGGGGACAAAATGAAAACGGACAGACAGACGAAATATTATAAAGCAAGTATAATTACAAAATAAAATATAAATATACAAAGAATATAATTACTCACAACACAATTGATGGTGTTCCATTTTAAAGTCGTCTCGGTTGGAGGGCCCAGCAAAACGAGATGATAAAGATGTTTTTTTTCTCTTTGTAGCTTATTTAAAGGAGGTTAATATATATTTTTGTTTTGTAATCGATACTTCTTAGTTTAGAATCTAAATCTAAACTTTAGATAAACATAGTTATTAAAAAAAAGATATTTTGAATACAGTTAGACTAAAGATTATTCGTACAAATGATTTTAATTTAATTAGTTACTTAAAAATTTTTAAATTCACAATTTAGTTTTAAATTAAGAAATTTTTGTATTTGAATATTTTAATTAATAAAAAAAATGTTCTGTAATTAAATTTCTTCTAATTAGAATCATTTGTACTTATTATCTCAATAAATAAACTTATTATTTACAATTTTAATATGATTTGAAAGAAAATTAACAATTAAGTTTTTGAAATTTAAAACTTTAAATTCAATATTACATTTTCAATTTAATTACAATTTTCTTAATTACACAATTCAACACAAAAGTTTCTAGTTTTTTTTTTTTAATTTTTTTTGATATAAGAAAATGTTAATTGACAATAGATATTATTATAGAGATTTAAATGCAGTTTTGAAATAATTCATTTTACGAAATTCAGGATATTTATATATAATATAACAATAGATTTTTACAAACATTTATTATTTTCTTAGGATAATTTTGAAATTCAAAAAAAAAAAAATATAATAATTTTAATATATGTTTTAGTTAATCTCATACCTAAGATTTTAATATAAATTTCAAGAAGAAAATTACAAAATATTAGATTAACAAATTTTTAAACAATTTAGTTTTGAAAATATTATGTTTGTCTTCACTTCACTATTTAGGTTACCAAAAGTTCAGAACTCCGCATGTGGAGACGTACAATCACGTGTGTTGTAGAAGGTGTGCAATCCTTTTTTGTATAAGAATGTCCTTATGGGGATCCTTTTGAGATCATTCTCCGGTGTAGAGGGATTGTTTAGGATATTGTTCTCCTCTTTTCCTTTAAGTGGATAAATCACTTTAAAAATCTGTGGGAAAATTCCCTTTATTTAACTTTTTTCTTTTTTTTTATGTAGATTGATATAACTTTTTCTATTTAAATAATGCACAAGTCTCTTATTAAAATTTATAGGCACAGATTTTGTTGCACATTTTATTCTATGAATAATGATTGATGTGATCGTCACCGATTTTAAACAGTTAATGAGCTTTTTTTTTAAGAAATATGGTTTAGGTACCAAACAGAAAAAAAATGCGTAATTAAAACTTGTTTATTGCCTTTGACAATAAAAAAAAATAGAATTTTTTCATTACACAAGCTGTAGTGAAAAGAAGACAAAAATAATATGTACCGTGGAGGGTCATAAAAAAAAGAGTGCAATTATCAAATTTTGTAATTTTTTAAATCATGACCATATATGGTCATAAAATTGGAAATAGGTGAGAGTGCAAGTGGTCAGACATACATTCTTATTTACATGCGTATGTACACGCATTATTGCAGTGAGAATGCAGATAAGCCGACTGAGCAGCTAATGTTAAAAAAAAATTCTAGCATGCAATAAATAATGTTTGATTCATCAGTTTCAAAAGTTGATGTTAAATACTAGCATAATAAAATTTACTTTTGATGTAGAAAATTTTTCAATGTTAAAAGAAATCGTAACAATTGATAAAAAATTGTAAAATATAATCTTGAGGGAAAAAAGTAACCAAAAAATAATTTTAATAAACAAATTCTAAATTTGAGAATAGTTTTGATTAAAAAATAAATTAGTTGAATTAAATAACTTTACGTTTACTTATAAAATTTATTTCTTTTTGTTGTTTTAAAAATGGCATAGTAGCCATTTTTTAAAATTCGATTTTTTTATTCTACCCAGCAAAAAACGAACTAAAAAAGAGCTGTATCGTCATTGGTAGGAAATTCTTAGTGCTGAAAAAGAGCTGCATGGTTGTAATTGGTAGGATGTTCTTCTTTTACGCTTCTTCTTCATTGCTTTTAAAGTATTTCTCTTAAACCTATGTTTGTAAATTTTTTTATGAAAATTCTCTTTTTGCCTTATTAAAAGATAATAAAAATACTTTCAAGTTTCTGAACTTTCAAATTTCTTAGAAATCATTAAAATTTTTTCCCGCTAATAACAAATTTATTTTAACTTTTTTGGAAGTAATTATTAACAACTTTCAAGTAAGCTCAAAATATGCACTTAGTTCTACTTTTGAAGTGGTAAAAATGTTTTTTTTTTTTTTTTGAACGATCAAGTGTCGATTTTTTTTTTGCTGAGTATGTATGTATACTGTACAAAAACATGTATGTATCAAAGATCATGGCAAAACAAGACGAACGTAAAGTGATTAATAGTTTGCTACGGAAAAAGGAAGAATTAGAAGAATTGGTAAGTGTACATTTTTGGTACACTAACCAATATTAATATAATAATATTAGCAGTTAAGAAGTGGATTTGCATTGGAGAAAATTAAACTACAAATAGTTAAAATTTTGTTTTATATTAACTGTTTTCAAAGATTCCGATTCATTTTACAACTTCAAACAACGTTCTGACTCACTCAATATTTTTTATTTTATTTTTTTTTGGCATAATTGATAAAACTTTTTGTCAAATAAATGTTGAAGAAATATAAAATCAAAAAAAGAATTTGTTGAATTAATAAAAATTTTATTAAAAATTCTGTTATTACATGCTAATCGGTTAAATATAAAACAATTATCGTAATCAAGTGAACAAAGTGTTTTATTAAAAAATAATATTTACTCAAGAAAAACGATAATTAGCTTGATAATAAAACGTTGTTGAAAACTGAAATAAATATTCAATAAATTTCGCAGTCAATATGATATTTATTTTGTCATATAGTTAAATTTAACATATGACAAAAATCTTTATAGGCTGGAAATTGAAAATTCTTTGGTTTGAATTTTGTAATCAAATACGAGTTTTAAATTTTTCTGCGAACACTATATCAAGTCTAATTTCGCATAATTATTAGCGATTTATTATTATTTATTTTTTTGCTATTTTGTTGACCTGTGTAATTAATGAAGAATACAGTGTGAAAGATATATTAGACAATAGTAGAATAGAATGTATTTTCCGCTTGCAATGCTAACCGATGCACAGTGGGGTCAAACGCAAATTTTTTGGTAATAAATCTGAATCTCCTAAACTACTGGTCGGATCAAATTGAAATGTATGGAAGAGTTGTAGAGGAGGACCTAAGCTTTCAGAAAAATCATCTTGTAGTCACCCTGTGATAACACGAGATAAGCTACAAGTCGTCAAAGTTGACTACCTCGAGTATGTAAAAGTTAAAAAAAATCGTAACTTGTACAAATGAAGTCCGATTTTAAAGATTTTTATATTTCTGGAAAGTGCTTGGCAAGATAAAGCTTACTCATCTAAGTTATCTCTTACAGTTAAAAAGATATTTACGCTTGAATTTTGAATTTTTGATTTTTTGGCTCAACTTTCTTTCGTTTTTCGGGAATAAGTCCGGAGATATATGAGGTAAAAATTTTTTAAAAATATTCTGTAATTTGCTACATATTTCAAAATAATATGCTGAAAGAATTTTTGGATTATCTCAATTCGTCTAGACGTGAAAAATATTCAAAGTCAGCACTCTGAAATTGGCATGAAAAATGGCTATTTTTTTACAAAAATATAGTACAATTCATTCACTTTTTTCTCAAAGTTCCGTTAATAAAAAAATTTTTTCCTTATTAATTTCAAAAGATAAGGCTTCATAAATGGTTAATAAAGAAATTTTGAATTGATTTAAGTTTGCACCCTACATCCAGCATTGGCCGAAAATTGTCAATTTTAAAAAATAGTTTCATTTTTATCGATTAATAAAAAAAATGTCACGGGAGCTTTTTTAAATTTGGTACCCATATTTTTTATAGAAATAGATTTAGAATGATTTAACACTCAACTGCTTCTCGCCCGACTAAAAACGAATGCAGGAGTGGAGATTTTATGTTAAAAGTCAGTTTTTTCAACGACTATTTTTAAAAGCATATTAAAAGCATATTAGCATAATATTTTTAATATTATTTCTTATGTAATGTATAAAACACAAATCAAGCTTTCATTCCTAAAAAAATCAATAAAATAGCTCCAATAACCTATTTTTGGTAATTTTTCAAAAATAAATTTTTTTCCAAAAATAACTGAAAATCAAAAAAAATTTAATTTTTTTAACACAACTCCACTAATTTTGCAAATACTTTAAAAATGTTAAAAGAATATAAAAATAGACTTATTTATCAATTCAACGATATATAAAATGTTGATATAGGTCATTTAATAATAGTAATATAATGGCCTCAAAACTACCAAGTCACGTCAAAAGTTGCAAAATTCACTATTTTGTTCCGTATTTCCATATGTGTGTATACGTAACACTCAACTGCATTGCTTATTTTTGTTACGAGATAATAATATTTATTAATGAATTTATTTAAAGTGTTCATAATTTTTTTTCTACTGAAAAGGTTTTTAAAATTACCTAAGTACATAAATAAGTATATTTTCCTTCGTTTTTTATTACATTTTTTTAAGTTTTTAAATAATTTACCTAGCTACTTAATTAATGTATTATAACAAAAATGATTTTTTTACAATCGCATAGGTACATTTTTTGACGTACCTGTTTAACACTACATGTCATAAAAATAAACTGAATGAAATTAGGGGGTTTTGAGCAAAAATTTAAATTTTTTTATTCATTTTTGCCTGTCACCATTTACCTGATATAAATATTCTTTTTCTATATATAAGTATCCTTATAAATATGCAGATTTATTAGTGAATTTGCCATTATGGAGATTACATTAAAACACTTTTCTATTTGCAAAGTAATCTGGGATAATCTATCTGATATTATAAATCGTCAAGAAAAAATAAAACTCATTTATACAGTAGTATCTTTTGGTTTAACTTTTACTGCAGAAGACAGTTTAAAGCTCGAAAATTGTTATAAATCATACGCAAAAAGGATGCAAGCTTCAGATTGGTCAATACCAAAGTACAAGAAGAAAAGTGTAGAGTGGTTGAAGGGAGAAATACCAATTTTCATCGGAAAGCAGAAAAAGGGTCGACCAAAAAAAAGTTACGATGAAGTTCAGCTAAGAACAAAGAGGACCAAACAGGAATCTATTCTAAATTCACAATACGAATGCCGAAATAAAAGATACCTTTAAAGCTTTTGTAACACGTACGCAACCAAAGGAAGTAGAAAAAGTTATAGATGTGTTACCAACAGCTTCTCCCAATCGATTACATCGGATAATCCAAAGCATAGTGACACCGAAATCAACATCGTTCTTTACCTCTGAAGATGCTTTAGCTCTAATATTAAATTTAGGATTATCAAGAAACCAATACGAGATTTTGAGGAAATCTGTTAGCGAAAAGGATATGATATCTTTCCCAGTAGCAAATCAGTGAGAGAAGCGAAAAGTAATATTTTACAGCCTATGGAGCACCCGGTTAATGCTTCTGTTAAAAGTGCTAAAGTTAATATATTGCAATTACTTGAAAATACTGCCTCTAGAATTATATCTACCTTCAGCAATGATAACATTGAAAAATGCAAAGACTCTGAACTTATTCTAATATTCAAATGGGGCTGCGATGGAACATCAGGATTTTCGGAATACAAACAACTGGATGGAAGTAATTCTGGAAATAATTATTCCTCGCTGATTATAGCGTCTCTGGTACCACTTCGAATGCGCTTAAATAAGCCTTCCTCATCGACAAGAAATGACTCGCTTTTTGATGATATATGGATAAATTTAACTCCAGGTTCCAAATTTTTGTGCCGTCCAATCCTTTTTGATTACACAAAAGAAACCACGGTTACAATAAACAGCATTGTCAACCAATTGGAAGAAGAAATTAAAGCATTGCCCCCAATATATGTAAAAGTATCAAACAGAACTATTAAAGTTACATTTCAACAACAATTAACGATGATTGATGGAAAAGTTGCAAACGCTATAACAGATACAACATCTACATGGAAATGTAATATATGTGGAAAAATAAGTTCACAATTTCAGGATAATTCTGAAGTCCTTGTTAATAAAAATTCTTTAAAATTTGGAATATCACCACTCCACGCAAGGATAAGATTTTTGGAGTTCTGCTTACATCTTGCATATGATATGAAGTACAGAAATATTCCCGGGCAGGAAAATTCTACAGTAAAAAACAATTTGGAACTTCACGAATTACGAAAAGAGGAGAAGAAAAGAATTCAATTAGAATTCAAAGAACAACTCGGATTAATAATTGATAAACCTCTACATGGCTATGGAAGCTCAAATGATGGAAATACAGCAAGACGTTTCTTTGAAAATCCGGAACTCACATCTTCAATCACAGACATTGACTTAAATATTTTGAAGCGTTTTAAGATTATATTGGCAGCCATTAATAGCAAAAAACAAATTAATGCTGACAAATTTAAAATTTTTGCTTACGAAACTAAAGAACTACTTAACATTACATACCCCTGGAAATCAATGACTCCAACAATTCACAAAGTATTGGCTCATGGTAAAGAAATAATAGAAAATAGTATTTTGCCATTGGGAGAGCTAACAGAGGAAGTACAGTAAGCCCGAAATAAAGATGTTAAACATTTCCGACTCTTCAATACCCGAAAATGTTCGAAAATAGCACAAAATATGGACTTAATGGAATATTTATTAATATCATCAGATCCAGTTATATATTCTATAAGAACACAATGGCTACCAAAAATCACTCTTGAAATAGAGCATTCCGAAGCTAAGGAAGTTAAAAATTTGCTAACGTTTGATGTTTCTGATTATTTTCAAGAAAATCTCTAATAATATCTTCGATAATATATTCTTAATAAAATAAATATACGGGATATATGTATAATAAGTATGTAAATATGTAGAACAAATTAAATAAACATTACTCAAATAAAGAATTTACTACTTTATAATAACAAATATATACCTACATAATACATTAGAAAACTAAAATGTTACGAATACACATGTGCGTGAAGATAAATTCGTAAGTTAAATACGTCCCACACCTCTGTTAAATACGTTCCACATACTGTTAAATACGTTCCACACATTTTGCATTTCAAAAAACTTATTTTTAAAGCAAAAAAACACTTTTTTAAAAATATTTTTTATTATTTTATTAAAAAAAACATCACAATAGAACATTTTTGGAAAAAAACAAAATAAAGAAATATATACATCATTAGGATATGGTGCAACAAAAATACCTATATTCAGGTCACATTCCGGGCCAGTTTGGACAGACCTGAATGGGGTTGTGATATATCACGTGAAAGCTCTAGAGGAGTAGAACTCAAAACTGCACAGAGTATATCCAGTTGTTTCTCAGGAGACATGCTACGAGGTGCTGAAGTTTGACAAAATTCAATAAGTCTAAGAAACAGGGGGCCATATTTTGATTTTGGCCATACCTGAATGGGGTTATGGTACATCAAATTAAAGGTCTGGAGGAGTAGAACCCAAAACTGTTTAGACAATATTCACTTATTTCCTAGGAAAGATACTACGAGGGTCGGAACTTTGTGAAAATTCTTATAAATTCACACCTGAATGGGGGGCTTTTTGGACAGACCTGCATGGGGTTGTGATACATCGGATGAAAGCTCTAAGGGAGTAGATTTCAAAACTATATAGGGCATACCCAGTTGTTTCTCAGGAGACATGCTACGAGGGGTGGAATATAAGTATTCATATTTCATACACATATATTCCATGTTGTGTGGGGGGGGGGGGCATTTACGACAGACCTGAATGGGGTTGTGATACATCGGATGAAAGCTCTAGGGGAGTAGATCTCAGAACTATATAGGGTATACCCGGTTGTTTCTCAGGAGACATGCTACGAGGGGTGGAATACAATCATTCATATTTCAAACATATATATTCCATGTTGTGGGGGGGCATTTACGACAGACCTGAATGGGGTTGTGACACATCGGGTGAAAGCTCTAAGGGAGTAGATCTCAGAACTATATAGGGTATACCCAGTTGTTTCTCAGGGAACATGCTACGAGGGGTGGAATACAATCATTCATATTTCAAACATATATATTCCATGTTGTGTGGGGGGGGGGCATTCACGACAGACCTGAATGGGGTTGTGACACATCGGGTGAAAGCTCTAAGGGAGTAGATCTCAGAACTATATAGGGTATACCCAGTTGTTTCTCAGGGAACATGCTACGAGGGGTGGAATACAACCATTCATATTTCAAACATATATATTCCATGTTGTAGGGGGGCATTTACGACAGACCTGAATGGGGTTGTGATACATCGGATGAAAGCTCTAAAGGAGTAGATCTCAGAACTATATAGGGTATACCTAGTTGTTTCTCAGGAAACATGCTACGAGGGGTGGAATACAATCATTCATATATCAGACTTATATATTCCATGTTGTGAGGGGGCATTTACGACAGATCTGAATGGGGTTGTGATACATTGGATGAAAGCTCTAGGGAAGTAGATCTCAGAACTGTATAGGGTATACCCAGTTGTTTCTCAGGGAACATGCTACGAGGGGTGGAATATAATATCAATATTTTTCAATGGTTTATATATCAAGTTGTGGAAGGGCCATTTCGAACAGACCTGAATGGGGTTGTGACACATCGGGTCAAAGCGCTAAGGGAGTAGATCTCAGAACTATATAGGGTATACCCAGTTGTTTCTCAGGGAACATGCTACGAGGGGTGGAATATAATATCAATATTTTTCAATGGTTTACATTTAAAGTTGTGGAAGGGCCATTTCGAACAGACCTAAATGGGGTTGTGACATATCGGGTGAAAGCTCTAAGGGAGTAGATCTCAGAACAATATAGGGTATACCCAGTTGTTTCTCAGGGAACATGCTAGGAGGGGTGGAATATAATATCAATATTTTTCAATGGTTTATATATCAAGTTGTGGAAGGGCCATTTCGAACAGACCTGAACGGGGTTGTGACACATCGGGTGAAAGCGCTAAGGGAGTAGATCTCAGAACTATATAGGGTATACCCAGTTGTTTCTCAGGAAACATGCTACGTGCGGTGGAATACAATCATTCATATTTCAAACATATATATTCCATGTTGTGGGGGGGCATTTACGACAGACCTGAATGGGGTTGTGATACATCGGGTGAAAGCTCTAAGGGAGTAGATCTCAGAACTATATAGATTATACCCAGTTGTTTCTCAGGGAACATGCTACGAGGGGTGGAATACAACCATTCATATTTCAAACATATATATTCCATGTTGTAGGGGGGCATTTACGACAGACCTGAATGAGGTTGTGACACATCGGGTGAAAGCTCTAAGGGAGTAGATCTCAGAACTATATAGGGTATACCCAGTTGTTTCTCAGGGAACATGCTACGAGGGGTGGAATACAATCATTCATATTTCAAACATATATATTCCATGTTGTGGGGGGGGGGCATTTGCGACAGACCTGAATGGGGTTGTGACACATCGGGTGAAAGCTCTAAGGGAGTAGATCTCCGAACTATATAGGGTATACCCAGTTGTTTCTCAGGAAACATGCTACGAGGGGTGGAATACAATCATTCATATTTCAGACTTATACATTCCATGTTGTGAGGGGGCATTTACGACAGACGTGAATGGGGTTGTGATACATTGGATGAAAGCTCTAAAGGAGTAGATCTCAGAACTATATAGGGTATACCCAGTAGTTTCTGAGGAAACATGCTACGAGGGGTGGAATACAATCATTCATATTTCATACACATATATTGCATGTTGTGTGGGGGGGGGGGCATTTACGACAGACCTGAATGGGGTTGTGATACATCGGATGAAAGCTCTAAAGGAGTAGATCTCAGAACTATATAGGGTATACCTAGTTGTTTTTCAGGAAACATGCTACGAGGGGTGGAATACAATCATTCATATATCAGACTTATATATTCCATGTTGTGAGGGGGCATTTACGACAGATCTGAATGGGGTTGTGATACATTGGATGAAAGCTCTAGGGAAGTAGATCTCAGAACTGTATAGGGTATACCCAGTTGTTTCTCAGGGAACATGCTACGAGGGGTGGAATATAATATCAATATTTTTCAATGGTTTATATATCAAGTTGTGGAAGGGCCATTTCGAACAGACCTGAATGGGGTTGTGACACATCGGGTCAAAGCGCTAAGGGAGTAGATCTCAGAACTATATAGGGTATACCCAGTTGTTTCTCAGGGAACATGCTACGAGGGGTGGAATACAACCATTCATATTTCAAACATATATATTCCATGTTGTAGGGGGGCATTTACGACAGACCTGAATGAGGTTGTGACACATCGGGTGAAAGCTCTAAGGGAGTAGATCTCAGAACTATATAGGGTATACCCAGTTGTTTCTCAGGGAACATGCTACGAGGGGTGGAATACAATCATTCATATTTCAAACATATATATTCCATGTTGTGGGGGGGGGCATTTGCGACAGACCTGAATGGGGTTGTGACACATCGGGTGAAAGCTCTAAGGGAGTAGATCTCTGAACTATATAGGGTATACCCAGTTGTTTCTCAGGTAACATGCTACGAGGGGTGGAATATAATATCAATATTTTTTAATGGTTTATATTTCAAGTTGTGGGAGGGCCATTTCGAACAAACCTGAATGGGGTGGTGATACATCGGGTGAAATCTCTAAGGGAGTAGATCTCAGAACTATATAGGGTATACCCAGTTGTTTCTCAGGTAACATGCTACGAGGGGTGGAATATAATATCAATATTTTTTAATGGTTTATATTTCAAGTTGTGGGAGGGCCATTTCGAACAGACCTGAATGGGGTTGTGATACATCGGGTGAAAGCTCTAAGGGAGTAGATCTCAGAACTATATAGGGTATACCCAGTTGTTTCTCAGGTAACATGCTACGAGGGGTGGAATATAATATCAATATTTTTTAATGGTTTATATTCCAAGTTGTGGGGGGGGCGATTTCGAACAGACCTGAATGGGGTTGTGATACATCAGATGAAAGCTCTAAAGGAGTAGATCTCCGAACTATAGAGGGTATACCCAGTTGTTTCTCAGGAAACATGCTACGAGGGGTGGAATACAATTATTCATATTTCAGACTTATATATTCCATGTTGTGCGGGGGGGGGGCATTTACGTCAGACCTGAATTGGGTTGTGATACATCGGATGAAAGCTCTAAAGGAGTAGATCTCAGAACTATATAGGGTATACCCAATTGTTTCTCAGGAAACATGCTACGAGGGGTGGAATACAATCATTCATATTTTATACACATATATTGCATGTTGTGTGGGGGGGGGGGGGGCATTTACGACAGATCTGAATGGGGTTGTGATACATCGGATGAAAGCTCTAAAGGAGTAGATCTCCGAACTATATAGGGTATGCCCAGTTGTTTCTCAGGAAACATGCTACGAGGGGTGGAATACAATTATTCATATTTCAGACTTATATATTACATGTTGTGCGGGGGGGGGGGGGGGGGCATTTACGTCAGAGCTGAATGGGGTTGTGATACATCGGGTGAAAGCTCTAAGGGAGTAGATCTCAGAACTATATAGGGTATACCCAGTTGTTGCTCAGGGAACATGCTACGAGGGGTGGAATACAACCATTCATATTTCAAACATATATATTCCATGTTGTGGGGGGGGGGCATTTACCACAGACCTGAATGGGGTTGTGACACATCGGGTGAAAGCTCTAAGGTAGTAGATCTCAGAACTATATAGGGTATACCCAGTTGTTTCTCAGGGAACATGCTACGAGGGGTGGAATACAATCATTCATATTTCAAACATATATATTCCATGTTGTGTGGGGGCATTTACGACAGACCTGAATGGGGTTGTGATATATTGGATGAAAGCTCTAGGGGAGTAGATCTCAGAACTGTATAGGGTATACCCAGTTGTTTCTCAGGGAACATGCTACGAGGGGTGGAATATAATATCAATATTTTCCAATGGTTTATATTTCAAGTTGAGGAAGGGCCATTTCGAACAGACCTGAATGGGGTTGTGACACATCGGGTGAAAGCGCTAAGGGTGTAGATCTCAGAACTATATAGGGTATACCCAGTTTGTTTCTCAGGAAACATGCTACGAGGGGTGGAATACAATCATTCATATTTCAAACATATATATTCCATGTTGTGGTGGGGCTTTTACGACAGACCTGAATGGGGTTGTGACACATTGGGTGAAAGCTCTAAGGGAGTAGATCTCAGAACTATATAAGGTATACCCAGTTGTTTCTCAGGAACCATGCGACGAGTGGTGGAATACAATCAATCATATTTCAAACATATATATTCCATGTTGTGGGGGGGGGGCATTTACGACAGACCTGAATGGGGTTGTGACATATCGGGTGAAAGCTCTAAGGGAGTAGATCTCAGAACTATATAGGGTATACCCAGTTGTTTCTCGGGGAACATGCTACGAGGGGTGGAATATAATTATTCATATTTCATACACATATATTCCATGTTGTGTGGTGGGGGGGGGGGCATTTACGACAGACCTGAATGGGGTTGTGACACATCGGGTGAAAACTCTAAGGAAGCAAATCTCAAAACTATGTACGTTTCTATGAATACGTGATACGAAAGTTCGTTCATAGTATCATATACATATATCATTCATTCCTCAAGATTTTTGTTTATTTTTGTTTTTTGTTTATTATTTTCTTTCTCATTATTATTTTTGCTAATTTACTGAAAATCACAATTTTTTATGTATAAATTTATATTAATGGTAGAAAAATCTGACAAATTTCTGAAATTAAACTACAATGTAAAGGAATTGTAGTGATTAACGGCTGTAATGAAGACCAAGTGAGACTTGAAACTACAAAAGTAAATAGTTTATTTAAAAATGCACTCGTAATGCAATTGCAGCTTTACTATGGATTTAGATGATCTGCTATTTTAAATATTTTTGTTTAGAACACAGAGAAGAAAGCATATAAATCTAAAAATTGTATTCATAGATATTATGAATCGAATATGACTTTTTTCCCAAACTTTAAAAAAAAAAACAATATAAAATTTTGTTGATAGAAATTATTAAATTGTATATAATTGTTTTGCAAAAATTTTGGAAAAAATTTTATTTTATGGTAAATGCTTAATAAATAAACAGTGTTGGCAGTTTAGCCTTTCTAAGGCTAAATCTAGCCTTTTTATTTTGCTTTTAGCCTCAAATTTTTCTAGCCTTTTTTGATTCTTAAAATTGCCATAAAAAGGCTAAAATTTTAATATTTCAACAAAGAAGAAAATAATTGATTATTTGCTTCTACTAATTTTATGTTTACGGAATCATCCATTTAGGTATTTTTGTGTATTAATTCGCACAAACAATCAAGATTTATATTTAACAAAAATTTTCGTCTGCGGCGCCTCATCCTCCAAATCGAAAATAACACATATTATGGACTTACTTAATCAGTTATTATAATTATTTTTTAATAAATTTCATTAACCATAAAAACTTTTTATTTTGTTCGCGATAAAAAAATAAAAAAAATGCATATTAGCTTTATGCTAGTAAAGCTGAAATACTTAACTGTCATTTCTTGCAATCTGTTGATAACATAAAATAGCAAATAGTACAGTTATCGTCAGATTCGTGTAATACATCGGGAACTTCAGTACTCTATTATAACAGTTTTCATCTAAGTTATAAGTTATATCAAGATGTTATAGCAATTGTTGCAGACCTCTTATCTGGGAGAAGTTGTGGTTATGAATATATTTACCGCATAGTCTTATTACATTGCGCAAACTATATTACCTCATGTCTGGTAAACATTTTTAATGTTATAGTTGACACGTGATTTTATTTCGATACTTTGAAAACACATAAGGTTATTCCTATTCCCAAAGAAAATAAAGCGACATATGTTGAATAATTTCGTCCTACCAATTATTGATCAAATTTTTCAAGGTATATTATAAAATCAGATTTTTCCACATTTCATGGAAAATAACTTATTTAATGCTTTTCAGTTCGGATTTCGAAAGGGCTGTAGTACTGAAGAGGATTTGTGAATGTTCAGAATTATATATGTAAATGTTTGGATAAAGGTCATAGTGCTGTAACAGACACTTTTTGATTTGACAAAAGTTTTTGTTATATATCTTGGCGCAAAAGCTCCAGCACTGTGGCGTTCATGGAAATGGACTTTCGCTTTTAAGAAGCTATCTAAAAAATAAACAACAATTTCTTAAAATTAAGGAAAGTGAAAGTATTGTTAGATATTGAGTGCCACAGGGAAGTGTTTTAGGTCCCTTGTTTACGGTATTTTTACAGTTTTTAAAATAAATACTTTTAAAAATTTTATTCCTCAAAAAATGGGTCAAAATTAAAAAAGTATTCTATTTGGACTTAGTAGGCTCAAGAGCTATTGTCTTATGAATTTCAGAGCAGAAAAAATAATATTAAGATTGATCATAAACTTTGAGTAATACGAGTAGAATTTTGAAAAAATTACTTTTCTCATATAAGGGCCCTATTGAAGATTGAAAAAACGGGTAGAAATTAAAAAGGTGCTTTATGTGGACCTAGTAGGCTCAAAAACTATTGCCTTATGAATTTCAGAGCAAAAAAGATAATATGCTGACTGATCATAGATTTTCTGTAATAGAATTTTAAAAATTTTGAAAAAGTGATTTTTCTCATATAAAATTGATGATAAAAAAATGGGTCAAAATTAAAAAGGTGCTCCTAGTAGACTCGAAAGCTTTTTCTTAAGGATTTCAGAATAGAAAAGATAATATTAAGATTGATCATAGGTTTTGAGTATCAAATCTATTTTTATATTTTTCTTTTATTTTATTTTTATAAACGAATATAGAAGGATTTAAACAATTGCAAAACAATATTCTATTATTTTATTAGATGAATACTTTGTATAATAGAGAATTGCCGTTATGTTAAAATACTTGTTAGTAGCAGTGTTACCTATTGCTATTAATTATTTATAAATTTTTCAGTTTTTTTTAAATTGATATAAGAGAATAGAAATTGAAAATAAAATTGTACCATCGGATAACACTGATACACAAGTATTTTAACCTAATGGCAACACTCTATTATACAAAGATAATTAAGAACAAGTGAGTAATATCCCAGCAAACGCAATTTTTTTATGTCAAATTGAGGCTGATTTGAAATCAAATCCTTTCTCAAAATAACTTGAAAATGATAGCTTTCTCAACAAAAAGGGGAATTAATTGTTAAATTGAAAAATGCTATTATTATCAAACCATTGTTAATTATAATTCTCAAACTTTTTTCAAATGTGGATTGTGACCACATGCGGAACATAATTAAAAGTAATCTGCATTTTTAATTTTTTGTAAAGTTTTCTCTTTCTATCTTGTATACACTTTTGATTATGCCCTATCATTATACGTATTTATTAGTTGGAAAATACTTGATTAAATAAATTCATTTATTAATTTATTTATTTGTATATGTTTCAATTTTTTATATATTATTTTTATACCAAATTGAGAAAATACGATTTTTCAAATATTTTTTAGCTTTTCTATTTAGATTTATGAATGATTTAATAACAACAATATATATCAAATTAAGAATACACAATTTTTCCAATATTGTTAAAGTTATCTTTAAGTTTGAGAATGATTCAATAATAGCATTTGATATCAATTTGAGAATGTACGGTTTTTAAACGTTTTTTCTCAAATGATTCTCAACTTTAAATCAAACTTAAAATTCAAACCTCTTCCTATATTTGTAACAAATTTGGGAAACACATTTGATATCAACCGTTAAAGTCATCATATTTTAAACGTTTGACAACGTGTTGGATGGGATGCTGCACAAAAAAAAAATTACTTATACTTGAATACTCATCAACACTGAGGCCCGGCTTGCATTGTTAACGGGGCCGGAGTATTGCGATGCAAACTGAATCGCAATTTTATGTATATACATCTTTTTCTTAAAAGCAATTCCAGGATAAACATATTTTTCCAGAAAAGACGTTAATCTTTAATAAAAAATGACTATTTTTTTCGCAATCAGGTGAAATTAACATACTTATATAAATTCTATTTTGATTTTCTAACAAAAACAAGGAATTTAAAATTTTTTTTGCAATAAAATATACTTTAAGACATACACATATTATAATAAAACTCTTTAAAACTCTAATAAATTTTTCACATACAGTTACTTAAGTTTATTTCATTTCTAAGAAGAAAATATACTGTATATAAATCGAAATCATAAAGAAAGGCTTAAATCGAGGCCAAAGTGTACTTCTAAAAAAATGAGTAAACAAGCCTGTCTGCATATTTAAATAAAATGTTTAACGCAGTGTTGCCAACTATTTCTAACCAAAACGCGCTAAATTTGGTTCAATTTAGCGCTTTTTATCTAGTTTTTTAAATTTGAATCTGATTTTTACAAAA
This sequence comes from Protocalliphora azurea, assembly GCA_932274085.1. Lineage (NCBI taxonomy): Eukaryota > Metazoa > Arthropoda > Insecta > Diptera > Calliphoridae > Protocalliphora > Protocalliphora azurea. The sequence continues at coordinate 54,408,636 of OW026520.1, forward strand.
AGTAACAACTTAAACAATATAAAGTCCATATTTTTTATTTTTTAAATGTTTTAACTTCAACAGAATAGTGAATTATATTTCAAATCAAAAATTTAGAATTGGTATTTTTATTACAGAAATAAGCAGTAAAATTTTTTATACATTTCAAATTCCAGATTCATAAAATCTTATCCATGAATTTAAATTCATGAAACTATTATTTAATTTAATCACTCCATTTTTTCCCCCAAAAAAATCATTTCCTAAAAAGAATAGGAACGTGTTTGGAAGAATCTTGAAAACTGCTTATTCGATGATTCATTCAACGGGATTTAGAAAACGGATAGATACCTCAAATGACCACTTTAAACAAAAGAATTCTGAAGGTATATTTTGGAATTTCGAAATCAAAAAATCGTTTTAATTTTTGCTGAGTTTTAAAATTAAAAAAATAATAATAATGCTCTATGATAGAAAATGTTTTTTTTGTGGCGAGAAAAATTATTGTTTCTGTTGTAGGAAATGAAAACTTTACAAAAATGTATAAACAGAAAAAAAAACAAGAGATATGAATGAACATATTTTAAATGTTTTGATTTTACTTTAAATCCATTCCAAAAGCCACACTCTATTTTAGGAAAGGACATTGTGATGAAATTGTAAGACATATAAAATTTAATATTAATAATATTTAGAATATATTGTACAATATTGAATTTTTCTATCAATTTTAAAATGTCGAAGAAATTATACTTTTGTCAAAAATTCTACTATCTTTACGAGCTAGTAAAGCTCACTTTTTACGAAAAATAATTTTCTACCGTTTCACACAGGCCTTAAGATGCTATTTTTATTAGTTAATGGGGAAGTAAAAGTATTTTTATTTCCTAACATAACGTCGGCAGAATAAAGGGAAAAAAAAATTATTTCAACTTTATGTTAGTGGGTGAAGAACACGAACATGAAAAATTTTAATTCTAAATTGGTTTTTACCGAAAATTTTAAATTATTTTCCTTTGTTACTTTTTATTTGCCTTTTTAAAATAATATAGTTAATTTCGTACCTTTTCTTTTTTGAAAAAAGAGCAAAATATTAAAAAAGAACATTAATTTTGATAGCTTATGTTAAACGTTATTGCTCAACTTTGTGCTTAAATATTAACTGGGAAATAAATTGATAATAAGATTTCTTATTGGTCCACACGGAACATATTAAAGAGGGAGATAGTATTTGACAATAGTCAACATAAAAATGTCTATGTGTAGATTTTGGGTACAATAAAACGCGCCAATTTAATGGCTTTTTTGAAAAAATAGCAAATAGAAAAAATAGTGACTTTTAAAAAGCGCTCAATCTAGCGCAAAAATCGCTGAATTGGCAACGCTGGTTTAACGGGCAACAACGCTAGAGATTACCACACAAATGTACAAAAAAAATCACTCACTTTTTTTGAACATGCCATTTCTTAACATATCAGTGTTGCCGTTTTAATTATTTTTAACCAAAATTGGTTATTTTATTTTCTAATTGTATTTTAGTTATTTTTTGTTTAAACCAAAATTTTGTTTTTATAAACTACTTTTAGATTAGTTTGTCAATCTGCTATATATTTGCCAGCAATAAATGACCTTGTGATTAAAAAAATCATCATAAGTTTCATTATTTCTTGTTCCAAATTTATCTGATAACGATGAAGAAAATTACAATTAGAAAATAAATGGTATAAGCCTGGATCTTTTAAACCACCATTTTGATGAAATTAGGAACATAGATAGAAGACAAGTCAAACTTAAGAGAATAGCTTTCGATCCTACTAGGTCCAAATAGAGCATCATTTTAATTCTGATCTATTTTTCGATCATCAGGTCCCTTATATGAGAAAAGTCATTTATCAAAATTTGAAAATTCTTTACTTCCGACCCTACTAGGTCCACATAAAGCACCTTTTTAATTTCTACCCGTTTTTTCAATCTTCAATAGGGCCCTTATATGAGAAAAGTAATTTTTTCAAAATTCTACTCGTATTACTCAAAGTTTATGATCAATCTTAATATTATTTTTTCTGCTCTGAAATTCATAAGACAATAGCTCTTGAGCCTACTAAGTCCAAATAGAATACTTTTTTAATTTTGACCCATTTTTTGAGGAATAAAATTTTTAAAAGTATTTATTTTAAAAACTGTAAAAATACCGTAAACAAGGGACCTAAAACACTTCCCTGTGGCACTCAATATCTAACAATACTTTCACTTTCCTTAATTTTAAGAAATTGTTGTTTATTTTTTAGATAGCTTCTTAAAAGCGAAAGTCCATTTCCATGAACGCCACAGTGCTGGAGCTTTTGCGCCAAGATATATAACAAAAACTTTTGTCAAATCAAAAAGTGTCTGTTACAGCACTATGACCTTTATCCAAACATTTACATATATAATTCTGAACATTCACAAATCCTCTTCAGTACTACAGCCCTTTCGAAATCCGAACTGAAAAGCATTAAATAAGTTATTTTCCATGGAATGTGGAAAAATCTGATTTTATAATATACCTTGAAAAATTTGATCAATAATTGGTAGGACGAAATTATTCAACATATGTCGCTTTATTTTCTTTGGGAATAGGAATAACCTTATGTGTTTTCAAAGTATCGAAATAAAATCACGTGTCAACTATAACATTAAAAATGTTTACCAGACATGAGGTAATATAGTTTGCGCAATGTAATAAGACTATGCGGTAAATATATTCATAACCACAACTTCTCCCAGATAAGAGGTCTGCAACAATTGCTATAACATCTTGATATAACTTATAACTTAGATGAAAACTGTTATAATAGAGTACTGAAGTTCCCGATGTATTACACGAATCTGACGATAACTGTACTATTTGCTATTTTATGTTATCAACAGATTGCAAGAAATGACAGTTAAGTATTTCAGCTTTACTAGCATAAAAAAAGCTGATATGCATTTTTTTTATTTTTTTATCGCGAACAAAATAAAAAGTTTTTATGGTTAATGAAGTTTATTAAAAAATAATTATAATAACTGATTAAGTAAGTCCATAAAATGTGTTATTTTCGATTTGGAGGATGAGGCGCCGCAGACGAAAATTTTTGTTAAATATAAATCTTGATTATTTGTGCGAATTAATACACAAAAATACCTAAATGGATGATTCCGTAAACATAAAATTAGTAGAAGCAAATAATCAATTATTTTCTTCTTTGTTGAAATATTAAAATTTTAGCCTTTTTATGGCAATTTTAAGAATCAAAAAAGGCTAGAAAAATTTGAGGCTAAAAGCAAAATAAAAAGGCTAGATTTAGCCTTAGAAAGGCTAAACTGCCAACACTGTTTATTTATTAAGCATTTACCATAAAATAAAATTTTTTCCAAAATTTTTGCAAAACAATTATATACAATTTAATAATTTATAAACAAAATTTTATATTGTTTTTTTTTTTAAAGTTTGGGAAAAAAGTCATATTCGATTCATAATATCTATGAATACAATTTTTAGATTTATATGCTTTCTTCTCTGTGTTCTAAACAAAAATATTTAAAATAGCAGATCATCTAAATCCATAGTAAAGCTGCAATTGCATTACGAGTGCATTTTTAAATAAACTATTTACTTTTGTAGTTTCAAGTCTCACTTGGTCTTCATTACAGCCGTTAATCACTACAATTCCTTTACATTGTAGTTTAATTTCAGTAATTTGTCAGATTTTTCTACCATTAATATAAATTTATACATAAAAAATTGTGATTTTCAGTAAATTAGCAAAAATAATAATGAGAAAGAAAATAATAAACAAAAAACAAAAATAAACAAAAATCTTGAGGAATGAATGATATATGTATATGATACTATGAACGAACTTTCGTATCACGTATTCATAGAAACGTACATAGTTTTGAGATTTGCTTCCTTAGAGCTTTCACCCGATATGTCACAACCCCATTCAGGTCTGTTCGAAATGGCCCTTCCACAACTTGAAATATATATGTTTGAAATATGAATGATTGTATTCCACCCCTAGTAGCATGTTTCCAGAGAAACAACTAGGTATACCCTATATAGTTCTGAGATCTACTCCTTTAGAGCTTTCACCCGATGTGTCACAACCCCATTCAGGTCTGTCGTAAATGCCCCCCCACAACATGTAATATATATGTTTGAAATATGAATGATTGTATTCCACCCCTCGTAGCATGTTCCCTGAAAAACAACTGGGTATACCCTATATAGTTCTGAGATCTACTCCCTTAGAGCTTTCACCCGATGTGTCACAACCCCATTCAGGTCTGTCGTAAATGCCCCCCCCCCCCACACAACATGCAATATATGTGTATGAAATATGAATGATTGTATTACACACCTCGTAGCATGTTTCCTGAGCAACAACTGGGTATACCCTATATAGTTCGGAGATCTACTCCCTTAGAGCTTTCAGCCGATGTATCACAACCCCATTCAGGTCTGACGTAAATGCCCCCCCACAACATTGAATATATATGTTTGAAATATGAATGATTGTATTCCACCCCTCGTAGCATGTTTCCTGAGAAACAACTAGGTATACCCTATATAGTTCTGAGATTTACTCCCTTAGCGCTTTCACTAGATGTGTCACAACCCCATTCAGGTCTGTTCGAAATGGCCCTCCCACAACTTGAAATATAAACCATTAAAAAATATTGATATTATATTCCACCCCTCGTAGCATGTTACCTGAGAAACAACTGGGTATACCCTATATAGTTCGGAGATCTACTCCTTTAGAGCTTTCACCCGATGTGTCACAACCCCATTCAGGTCTGTCGTAAATGCCCCCCCCACAACATGGAATACATATGTTTGAATTATGAATGATTGTATTCCACCCCTCGTAGCATGGTTCCTGAGAAACAACTGGGTATACCTTATATAGTTCTTAGATCTACTCCCTTAGAGCTTTCACCCGATGTGTCACAACCCCATTCAGGTCTGTCGTAAATGCCCCCCCACAACATTGAATATATATGTTTGAAATATGAATGATTGTATTCCACCCCTCGTAGCATGTTTCCTGAGAAACAACTAGGTATACCCTATATAGTTCTGAGATCTACTCCCTTAGCGCTTTCACCCGACGTGTCACAACCCCATTCAGGTCTGTTCGAAATGGCCCTTCCACAACTTGATATATAAACCATTGAAAAATATTGATATTATATTCCACCCCTCGTAGCATGTTCCCTGAGAAACAACTGGGTATACCCTATATAGTTCTGAGATCTACTCCCTTAGAGCTTTCACCCGATATATCACAACCCCATTCAGGTCTGTTCGAAATGGCCCTTCCACAACTTGAAATATAAACCATTGAAAAATATTGATATTATATTCCACCCCTCGTAGCATGTTCCCTGAGAAACAACTGGGTATATCCTATATAGTTCTGAGATCTACTCCCTTAGCGCTTTCACCCGATGTGTCACAACCCCATTCAGGTCTGTTCGAAATGGCCCTTCCACAACTTGATATATAAACCATTGAAAAATATTGATATTATATTCCACCCCTCGTAGCATGTTCCCTGAGAAACAACTGGGTATACCCTACATAGTTCTGAGATCTACTCTCCTAGAGCTTTCATCGAATGTATCACAACCCCATTCAGGTCTGTCGTAAATGCCCCCTCACAACATGGAATATATAAGTCTGAAATATGAATGATTGTATTCCACCCCTCGTAGCATGTTTCCTGAGAAACAACTAGGTATACCCTATATAGTTCTGAGATCTACTCCTTTAGAGCTTTCATCCGATGTATCACAACCCCATTCAGGTCTGTCGTAAATGCCCCCCCACAACATGGAATATATATGTTTGAAATATGAATGATTGTATTCCACCCCTCGTAGCATGTTTCCTGAGAAACAACTGGGTATACCCTATATAGTTCGGAGATCTACTCCTTTAGAGCTTTTAGCAGATGTATCACAACCCCATTCAGGTCTGTTCGAAATGGCCCTCCCACAACTTGAAATATAAACCATTAAAAAATATTGATATTATATTCCACCCCTCGTAGCATGTTACCTGAGAAACAACTGGGTATACCCTATATAGTTCGGAGATCTACTCCTTTAGAGCTTTCACCCGATGTGTCACAACCCCATTCAGGTCTGTCGTAAATGCCCCCCCCACAACATGGAATACATATGTTTGAATTATGAATGATTGTATTCCACCCCTCGTAGCATGGTTCCTGAGAAACAACTGGGTATACCTTATATAGTTCTTAGATCTACTCCCTTAGAGCTTTCACCCGATGTGTCACAACCCCATTCAGGTCTGTCGTAAATGCCCCCCCACAACATTGAATATATATGTTTGAAATATGAATGATTGTATTCCACCCCTCGTAGCATGTTTCCTGAGAAACAACTAGGTATACCCTATATAGTTCTGAGATCTACTCCCTTAGCGCTTTCACCCGACGTGTCACAACCCCATTCAGGTCTGTTCGAAATGGCCCTTCCACAACTTGATATATAAACCATTGAAAAATATTGATATTATATTCCACCCCTCGTAGCATGTTCCCTGAGAAACAACTGGGTATACCCTATATAGTCCTGAGATCTACTCCCTTAGAGCTTTCACCCGATATATCACAACCCCATTCAGGTCTGTTCGAAATGGCCCTTCCACAACTTGAAATATAAACCATTGAAAAATATTGATATTATATTCCACCCCTCGTAGCATGTTCCCTGAGAAACAACTGGGTATATCCTATATAGTTCTGAGATCTACTCCCTTAGCGCTTTCACCCGATGTGTCACAACCCCATTCAGGTCTGTTCGAAATGGCCCTTCCACAACTTGATATATAAACCATTGAAAAATATTGATATTATATTCCACCCCTCGTAGCATGTTCCCTGAGAAACAACTGGGTATACCCTACATAGTTCTGAGATCTACTCTCCTAGAGCTTTCATCGAATGTATCACAACCCCATTCAGGTCTGTCGTAAATGCCCCCTCACAACATGGAATATATAAGTCTGAAATATGAATGATTGTATTCCACCCCTCGTAGCATGTTTCCTGAGAAACAACTAGGTATACCCTATATAGTTCTGAGATCTACTCCTTTAGAGCTTTCATCCGATGTATCACAACCCCATTCAGGTCTGTCGTAAATGCCCCCCCACAACATGGAATATATATGTTTGAAATATGAATGATTGTATTCCACCCCTCGTAGCATGTTTCCTGAGAAACAACTGGGTATACCCTATATAGTTCGGAGATCTACTCCTTTAGAGCTTTTAGCAGATGTATCACAACCCCATTCAGGTCTGTTCGAAATGGCCCTCCCACAACTTGAAATATAAACCATTAAAAAATATTGATATTATATTCCACCCCTCGTAGCATGTTACCTGAGAAACAACTGGGTATACCCTATATAGTTCGGAGATCTACTCCTTTAGAGCTTTCACCCGATGTATCACAACCCCATTCAGATCTGTCGTAAATGCCCCCCCCACAACATGGAATACATATGTTTGAATTATGAATGATTGTATTCCACCCCTCGTAGCATGGTTCCTGAGAAACAACTGGGTATACCTTATATAGTTCTTAGATCTACTCCCTTAGAGCTTTCACCCGATGTGTCACAACCCCATTCAGGTCTGTCGTAAATGCCCCCCCACAACATTGAATATATATGTTTGAAATATGAATGATTGTATTCCACCCCTCGTAGCATGTTTCCTGAGAAACAACTAGGTATACCCTATATAGTTCTGAGATCTACTCCCTTAGCGCTTTCACTAGATGTGTCACCACCCCATTCAGGTCTGTTCGAAATGGCCCTTCCACAACTTGATATATAAACCATTAAAAAATATTGATATTATATTCCACCCCTCGTAGCATGTTCCCTGAGAAACAACTGGGTATACCCTATATAGTTCTGAGATCTACTCCCTTAGAGCTTTCACCCGATATGTCACAACCCCATTCAGGTCTGTTCGAAATGGCCCTTCCACAACTTGAAATATAAACCATTGAAAAATATTGATATTATATTCCACCCCTCGTAGCATGTTCCCTGAGAAACAACTGAGTATATCCTATATAGTTCTGAGATTTACTCCCTTAGCGCTTTCACCCGATGTGTCACAACCCCATTCAGGTCTGTTCGAAATGGCCCTTCCACAACTTGATATATAAACCATTGAAAAATATTGATATTATATTCCACCCCTCGTAGCATGTTCCCTGAGAAATAACTGGGTATACCCTATACAGTTCTGAGATCTACTCTCCTAGAGCTTTCATCCAATGTATCACAACCCCATTCAGGTCTGTCGTAAATGCCCCCTCACAACATGGAATATATAAGTCTGAAATATGAATGATTGTATTCCACCCCTCGTAGCATGTTTCCTGAGAAACAACTAGGTATACCCTATATAGTTCTGAGATCTACTCCTTTAGAGCTTTCATCCGATGTATCACAACCCCATTCAGGTCTGTCGTAAATGCCCCCCCACAACATGGAATATATATGTTTGAAATATGAATGATTGTATTCCACCCCTCGTAGCATGGTCCCTGAGAAACAACTGGGTATACCTTATATAGTTCTGAGATTTACTCCCTTAGAGCTTTCACCCGATGTGTCACAACCCCATTCAGGTCTGTCGTAAATGCCCCCCCACAACATGGAATATATATGTTTGAAATATGAATGATTGTATTCCACCCCTCGTAGCATGTTACCTGAGAAACAACTGGGTATACCCTATATAGTTCTGAGATCTACTCCCTTAGAGCTTTCACCCGATGTGTCACAACCCCATTCAGGTCTGTCGTAAATGCCCCCCCCCACACAACATGGAATATATGTGTATGAAATATGAATAATTATATTCCACCCCTCGTAGCATGTCTTCTGAGAAACAACTGGGTATACCCTATATAGTTCTGAGATCTACTCCCTTGGAGCTTTCATCCGATGTATCACAACCCCATTCAGGTCTGTCCAAAAAGCCCCCCATTCAGGTGTGAATTTATAAGAATTTTCGCAAAGTTCCGACCCTCGTAGTATCTTCCCCAGGAAATAATTGAATATTGTCTAAACAGTTTTGGGTTCTACTCCTCCAGACCTTTAATTTGATGTACCATAACCCCATTCAGGTATGGCCAAAATCAAAATATGGCCCCCTGTTTCTTAGACTTATTGAATTTTGCCAAAATTCAGCACCTCATAGCATGTCTCCTGAGAAACAACTGGGTATACTCTGTGCAGTTTTGAGTTCTACTCCTCTCGTCACGTGATATATCACAACCCCATTCAGGTCTGTCCGAACTGGCCCGCAATGTGGCCTAAATATGGGTGTTTTTGTTGCAACACAATTTTATTCTGGAGCCATTTTTTTTAATATTAAATAAACTCAACTTACTTTACAGTGTTTGGAATATATTTAACAGACATGTGGGACGTATCTAACTGACGAATTTATCTTCACACCCTTATATTATTGTAGTTTTCCTGCAGTTGGCTCGAACCGATAGCGGTTGTTTCATCAAACCTTTTTTTCTGTTGTCTCCAGTGTAATCAGGACAAAAAATTTTTTTCTAACCAAAATTTTGGAAAAAACAATCAAATTAGGAAAGAGCTTAACGAATTTTAAAAATTCAAAGTTATTATATGAAAATTTAGAACAATATTTATCAAAATGTGGTCTCTGATCCAATTTTGTAGGGGGTTTAATAATAAAAATTTAATTATTCTCATGTCATTATGATATGATGTCGAAAGCAAATCAGATTGTAATAAATTTAGAATTTCAAAATAGCTGCGTTGAGCAGTAATATAAAAAAAAGGTTGACTTTTACAATTATGTGTTTACAGAAAAAGAATGCCAATAAGAATTATTTTTTATAGGGACTTAGCCAATCTCATTTGGTAAAGTAAAAGATGTTTAATTAGAAGGTTTGGCGAAAAGATTCAATATCAATCGTTTATGTGCCAAAGCACTCACTCATATATATTAAATCTTAATAAGTTAATTTAATGGATACTGATAAAACATTTTTAGTGCAAAAGTATACCAATCGACTCAGAATTTCCTTAACTGGTCGAAATTGTTTCATTACTTCACCTTGTCCCAAATAAATGTTCTCTCGGAGTAATATTTTGAAGATCAAATAACTTAAATACATACAAGCGTATTTCTACAGAAATAAAACATTTTTAATCCTAAAACATTCTATAAAAAAATTTGTATGTACCTACATAAAATATGGCATTCAGTTTCAAAAGGATCGCTTTAAAAATTAACTGTAGCTTCTATATAGGATCCTCTCCCGAAAATCAGTTAAAAGTATTTAAATCTCACATAAATGTTAGTATGTTAATAAAATTAGCTTAAATAAGAATAACCATAGTACCCACATAATGCTCTCTCTCTCTCAAGTGTATATTACTTTAAGGCACATAAGCAATAGTGTAGGATATCATATAGTAGGGCTTCACCGAATATCCATTTCTTTTTTAATAGTAATTTATTTTGTAATTGCAAGTATTTAGGTTGTTTGTTACATCGTTAGAACTTTCTCATAAAAATATCCCAATCTATTTCACTTTTTGGGTAAATATTATAAAATCTTTATATTTTCTATTGATTTAAATTGTTTTTTTCATTGTCAGTTAAAATTGGAATGACAAGTTTAGTTTTCAAATTTGTGATGAATTTTTATCACTCTCTTGTTATTGTTTTTTTATTGTTGGCAAGAGTAACAGAGTAATTAACATTTTAAAAACAAATAAAATTTTGAGTAAAAAAAAAAAACAAAATGGAAAATGTCATCATCATTAGATAATAAAATAACCAATTTTGGTTAAAAATAACCAAAACGGTAACGGATGTCTCCTTTACTGCTTGATGTTCACCGCTGTAACTGTTTTATTGATCTGTGTGTGAGCTTGATGTGCTTTAATTTTTCCTCTGCTTTTCTACTCGATGCTACTGTTCTAACAGTGTTGCCAGTTTATCATTTTTTTGCTAGGTTTGGCAGAGTGAATTGGCAAATTGCATATTTATTTTGAAAAATTCTGCTAAATGCTTTTTAGCATAATCGATCTACTTACAGCAGTTTTTTTTTAATTTTTAATTTTATTACGAGTATTTGGTTTCTAAATCTTAAAGGAGACAATATATGTATAAAAATATTTGCAAAGCTATGGTATTGATCCATTAAAAATAGACCGAACATGCCCAACCACAATAAAAAGAATATGTGAGTAATGTTTAGAACTTAAGACGCATTTCGGTATTGTATGTACACGTGAAAAGTGTTATGCAGCAAACATTTTGTACAAGCTTATCAGAATGAAAAATTATTTTTGTTGTCATATTTCCTAAAAATATTATAGAAGAAAATTTTAAACAAAGTGTTACAGGCAAAAAAAAGTGAGCCTTAAAAAATTCTAAATGATTTATTAAAAAAAAATATGGAAATTATTACACAAAATGTGGAAAACCTATACGATTTTTTACTTTCTTAGCCTTGGATATTCGTTTGAAAATCTTATTAAAAAAAAGTGGAATTAATTTCTGCATGTATACATTTTTTTTCCATTGAAAACAATTTAAAAGATATTAAACCTCTTATTACTGTACTTTTAAGAGAAATTAAAATAAATGATAAAGATGTTAAATTAATAATACACATACAATGGGAAAACTAACGTAATGGAACAGCAACATGAACATAACATTATTTTGGATACAAGTTTATAATTTCAAAAGTTCGGTGGATAAAAACCCATTTATAAATTTGCAATATCTTCATTAGTTTTGCCCTTCTCTAAAGATGAAGTAGAGCTTTTATTTAATGTTAAAAACAAATGGCGAAACAAGATGAGAACGGAAATTTTAGGTAGTATATTATATATTAGAGAATGGGTAAAATTAGAGTGTTCATAATTTGAATATTAAAGTAATAGTGACTCCTTTGATTTTCCAAATAATTTTGCTCGAAAGTACAATCATCAGAAAAATACGAAAAAAATCGGAAAATTAGGAAGTAGCAAATGTTTTAAATAGTTTCGACAAATTTTGAATATATTCTATTTATATTACACTATGCGACAGTCAAAATCGGGATGGGATGAAACCAACGGGAAATGTTACATCGGTAAAAAAGAAGTTATACGTGTCCCGGCGTTTCGCTGGGTCATGTCTAGGAATCGAGATATATCGATTTGAAGTTAGTAACTATCATATAGGGAAAATTGTGACCTTTGGTAGTCTTTTTTTTTTTTTTGACATAACTCGAGAACCACCAGTCCGATTTTGCTGAAACAAATTTAAAAAAAATTAGGAATTACAATTCTTTAATCTGTTCATACAACGTTTCGCTACATAAGTAACTGTTTCGCAGTTATAAATAAATGTATGAAAAAAAACACAATTTTTTGCCTAAAAAATTGAATTTTTTTCAATTGTTTTTAATCAGTCAGTTAACTTCATTTTTGTGACTTACCCTCGGAGAAAACTCCCATTGTATATTCTTCTTCTTCATCTTCATTGTCGGGATCGTACGTCTTTTGCGACCACCAACAAATTTCAGCCACCAGCGAATCGAGCCTTTTGCCTTTATGTCGCGTTTCCATTGGCATTGCCACTGGAAGCGCTCGCCATGTTCATCCGACTCTGAGGCTAGCTGCTTGCTGAAGTATTCGATATGGTGATGCAAGAAGTGAATTTTGAGGGACATATTCACTCCAATTTTCTGGAAGTAGTGCAACATCTTGGTCACGAGAGCGGGGGTAATTGTGTGCTCGCGTACTTCCCAAAAAATATCGTATGACTTTCTTCACTCCATGCAAAGTAATCATTACCGTCTAAAGCACCTTTAAATTCCTTTGATTTCATGAGCTTTCGTATATCCGGTCCATTTAGAACACCTTCCTTCAATTTTGCTTCGTTGATTCGTGGGAAAATATTTTCCAAACAATCAAGAATTTTCGGTTGCTTCACAATGGCCTCGATGAAATTTTTTACGATTCCCAGTTTGATATGGAGAGGGGGCATGAGGACGTTCTCCATTGGCACCAGTGGATTATTTACGCAGTTGTGTCCTTTCTCCGTTGGATCTCGAGCAAGCCACTCATGCGTTTCGTATTGGTTTCCTTTAAATCGGGTATCCCAAAGACACAAGAACCACATGTTTTTCGTATAGCCTCCTTGGAGACCTCTTAGCATCGCCACGACTTTCAGATCACAACTGATCCGCCACATGTGATCAGTGTAGCAAACTATATCCAAAATTATTTTCATGGAATCGTGTTTATCACTCATGTCTGTGCTATAGCCAATGGGAATGCTTGGTTTTTTATTATATTTATGTAGCAAAACGACTTTCAGGCTTGATTTCGAAGAATCGATGAACATTCGCCAATCAGCTGCGACATAATTAATGGCCATCGCCTCCATCAGTCCCTTTATATCGTGGCAGTAAACAAATGTGTTCCCTTCGTTGAGTGTGTAGTACCGTTGGAATAGCAATTGTCGTCTTCGATATCCGGTGACTTTGACATTAGGCTCCAAATTGTTGCCTTCTTTCAAAAGCTGGGCAAGTTTTTCTGCTTCACGTTGAGAAAGGTTTAATTCTGCAACAATCTTGTCCATTCTTGCTTGTGATATTAGAATTATTTTGTTCGATGGGCCGGCTTCTGGTGTTGGTTTATAGGTGAAATCCGATTGATCCATTGTTTCAATAGAAAAAGAAGTTTCTCTGTCAGGACTTGGAAGCGGTGGAATTGGTATTTCATCCGAATGCGGTGGAGGTATTTGTGCACTTTTAACAGATATGTAAACTCTTCGTTTAAGGCCTTTACGATTTACTCCACATATTTTGTTTGCGCAAGCGTAAATTTGTCGGAATTGTGCTCTCCTGGATCAGTCCAGGAAACATCAAAACGAAGTGAACTGCGTTTCCCTTGGATCCACATGTTAAGACCATTGTAGCACGTTTTACAAATTTTGTCTGGGACCCACGAAACGCCGCGAATTATTTCGCAATCAAAATAAAGTTTAAAAGCGCGCTCCACTTGCTCAGTGAGTAATGCAGCATTTGTTGAAAAAGCTCTTTTGCCACAAACGTAACAAAATAAATTGATATTTTCTGGACAATTTGCACTCATTTCGGTTTTATACTTTTATTACTTTTTCGTCACTTTAAAAAAACCGTACTTTACGCGTTCGGAGACACTTGTTGAATGACAAAAATCGATCAGTGAACACCTACAAATACTACGTAAGTTTCAATATTTTACTGAGAGGTACTTATGAATTCGCGCATCTTTTAAGGGTGGCTATAAACCTGATGCGTGTGCGTTTTAAATTTTTCGAAACGTTCTAAAACATGACCATTCATAAATGTGGGTGCAATTTGTGTAAAAAAAATCATGCAGGTAGCCAACGGAAAAAACCCAAATAATTAAAATAGTGCACTTTCCTTTTTTCCTTTTAATTGTCAATGCACATTTATGACCGTTTTTTAGTTTGTTACCGCTACCATAAAAATCAAATAACCTTTTGTTTATTACTTTTTTTTTAATTCTGACAATCATAAAAAAAGTCAACAATGTTTTTTCCAAGGAATTTTGAGCATATCTCGAGCAAATTTTTGATATTCATACCTTCACTTTATTGTGAATAAAAGCGAAACGCGTCCATCGATTTTCATGATCTATGTCTCTATGTGCCTTTACGTAATATGACTTGACACTTTTTTTACCGTTTTGGATTTTTTATGAATTAAAAATAAAAAAAATTCAATTTTATAGGCAAAAAATAGTTTTTTTTCATACATTTATTTATAAATGCGAAACTCTTGCTTATGTAGCGAAACGTTGTGTGAACAGATTAAAGTAATTTTAATTCCTAATTTTTTTAAATTTATTTCAGCAAAATCGGACTGGTGGTTCTCAAGTTATGTCAAAAAAAAAACCACCAAAGGTCACAATTTCCCCTATATGATAGTTACTAACTTCAAATCAATATATCTCGATTCCTAGACATGACCCAGCGAAACGCGGGACACGTATAACTTCTTTTTTACCGATATAACATTTCCCGTTGGTTTCATCCCATCCCGATTTTGACTGTCGCATAAATTAATTATTTTATAAAAAATAAAAATTAACACTCGCGAATATTGTTTGTTTTTAACAAACAATTACAATACCGACGGTAAAACAAGAAAAAAAATTATGTAAATTGTTTCTAAATATAAATGAGAATTATAAGTGTGTGTGAATATTTTTATTATTATAAACAAAGAAGCGTTTATATCTATATATATATATATATATATATATATATATATATATATATGTATATATACACATTGAACTTATCGGTCGTGGTTTTATTTCGTCGCATTTTCACATTTAAAGAAATTTATTAAAAAATATTTTAAAAAGTTTTTCCATGTTTTTATGAGGGTTAATTGAGAAATTTTTGATTTTTACAACTTTAAAAACTTTTAGGGACTATGTACAGCAAGTTGAAGACTTGACTTGTACTATATTTTTATAGCGTCATTTCTTGCCTATGAAACATGAATGACTATTTGTTCTACCTATTGCCTAGAAAATTATATAACTTAAAAACTCCTCAGTGATGTATATTTTTTTGTTTTCTTTTGTCGTTTATGCGTTGAAAATGTGACGTGATGGAGAAAAACCGAAATGTTTCTGATGATTGGAATGAATATACCTACAATATCTAAAAATAATTTTTCACGCTACTGTTTTAGTTTTGACCTGTTTTATTTAAAACAAAGCAAAACTAATTAAATTACTTTTTTTAAATTAAAAAATTTCAATGAAATGTGAATTATACATTTTTCATGTGGAACAAAACTTTTTTCATTTATTGAATATAAATGATAACTTCATTAATATTTATAACCATAGACCTAATTTGCTTAAACTTTTATAAATCTGCGTGTCATAGAGATACTTAAATTTCGTTTGGGAAATTTCTTCCTTAATTTTGTAATAATACGTCTATTTATTATTTCGCGTTCTACAATTCTCAATATGATTCCAAATATATTTTCTGTGATACTTAGACCAAATAATTGACCCGTCCACTTCACAACTGGATTTTTTTTTTTTCATAACAAAATTTTTCAGACAATTAGGTGGGTTTTTAGCAGTCATTGCTATATTGATACCTCCACTTATCAGGTATCTATTCTTCCGTATGTAGCATCTCTTAAGGCATGGTTAAACATAAAACGTTTCATTATTCCCTTTACTTTATGAATTGGTTCGATATAATCATCTGCATAGCAATTACAGTCGAAAAAATATCTCCCCGTGTTTCTCAATGGCTATTGGTATTTCGTAGATTAAGGCGTTTTTCGTTTAGTCAGTGTACTTTTATAAAACCGTAAGAACTTTTCAAATTAAATTTCACCGGAGAAAAATATCGAGTTAAAGCCTTTTACTGAAGTCTCAGTATTATTTGGAAAAAATAGAATAATTTTTGCTAAAGATTTAATCAAACTTCTTAAAGTTAGAATAAACGGGAGTCGTATAAGTTATTATTAAATTTTGGAAATTTTCCAGCGCATATTAATTTTTTTAAATACTCAACCAAAAATGAAACAAAAGTATATGCAAATGCTTTATTTTGAAGAATTTTTCATTTATTATTTATATCAAAAATTATTTTAATTATTCAAATAAAGTTGAAATAACGAAGATTTTGATATGTATTTATATATACAAAATTTGTAAAATATTCAAAAAAAAAAACAAAAACGTTAATATATTGATTTACAAATATTCTATCTATACAAAATACCGGTTTTCAATATTAATATTATAAATTACAAAAATTTGAGGAAAACTTAATTAAGAGAATGCAGTGATAGATAAACAACAAAGTCATACAAAAGAACAATACAAGAATAAGGTTAGAAGAAGTAAACAACATTAAAAACAATAATTTATAAGTGAAACAGTCATCATCAGGTGAATCAACTGATCAGCAAAACAACAACATAAATCAATATTGAAGTATGGCTACCAATGAGTTCAGCCTTCTGGATGGAGTACAAGAATTTGATAGGAGGGCAGAAGAGTTAGAAATGTTTACGAAACATGTAGACGAAATGCGAGTTACATGTTACGTTATTCGATTTAAGAGTAATCTAATATTACTCTTATCAATAATAATAATTCAAGTAAGTGGGAGGAGGTGAAGACAATTTTAAGAATTAATTTTAACATAACAGAAAGTTTAGAAAACATTGTAAATAAAATAAAAACAGCAGAGTTTAGAGATGATGTAAGTGACTTACGTGAATACATGTTAAAATTGTTAACTACGTTAAATTTGAAAACTAGCATAGATAGGGAAAATGAACAGTGGTATAGTTGCAAGAATAATGAGAATATGGTTTTAAAAATTTTTATATAAAAACTTCTTAACGAACCAAAATTATTACTAAATTCAAGAAAGATGTTCAAGCACTCGCTGTTAAAAGCTAAAGAAATATTGATAGAGACTGAATACTTACTGATAAGTCATATTTAGAATTCATAATAATAGATGTAAATTTTAACGAGCCGAAAATGGACTATTTAACTAATAAATTAAGAACTGAAAATTTAAATACTGAAGAGTTTAACGAATTGACAAAATTAATTAAAAATTTTAGAAATGTTGTTTATATAGAAGGTGAAAATTTAACAGCAGCTATTAAATATGCCTGTTACTCACAATTAACGAAATTACTATTCCGGAGAGAAGAAGTGGAAAATCATCATATAGTCCGCATAAAGCCCCCATTTGTGCTGTTCCTAAAAAAATTACAATTCTGGAAAGGAAAAATGGAGGGTAGTTGTAGATTATAGGAATCTGAATAACATGACTATAGAGAACAAATTTCCTATACCAAGAATGGAGGAACTTATTTTCAAAGTTAGGAGACTTGCAGTACTTTAGTACTATAGATTTAGTTAAAGGCTTTCTTCAGATTCCCATATTACCTGAAAATAGACATAAGACAGCATTTTCAACTTCGACTGGGCACTATGAGTTCAATAGAATGTCCTTTGGTTTGAAGAATGCTCCAGCAACATTTCAGAGAATGATGAATTAATATTACAAGATTTCATTACCAAAGTCTATTAAGGAAATAAGGTCTTTCCTGGGCTTAACTGGTTTCTATAGGAAATTTATAAAAGACTATAGCCAAATTGCACTACCAACGATTTCATATTTAAAGAAAGGTTCACATATAAATTTGAATAATTCTAGTTATATTGATTCCTTTAATAAATTAAAGATAATTTTATGTACAGCCCCAGTTTTGGCATATCAAAAATTTGACAGATTGTTCGTTTTAACTACAGATGTCAGCAATGAAGCTTTAGGCGCAGTTTTATCGCAAAATTGACACCAAATCGCATTTTCGTTCAGAACTGTAAACCAACATGAACGTAATTATAGTACAATTGAGAAGGAGTTGGTGATTGTGTGGGCAGTTAAATATTTCATACATTATTCATTCGGTTGAAAATTTAAAATACAAACTGATCACTTGTGTGGCTAAATTCCTTAAAGGAACCTTATATGAAATTACAGCGGTAGAAGATACAATTAAATGAATATGATTTTGATATTGTATATATTAAAGGAAGAACAAATCAAGTTGCAGACTTTCTTAGTCGTTTAGATGTCAATCATTTAGAAGATAATAAGGAAACAGTTTACTCAGACAAAGCTATAATTCATAGTGGAGTAGAAAATTTAAATGATCATGCTTTTATATCAGAATGAAATTGGGAAACAAATATAAATATGAGAAAAAACTTAGGCACGTACTTTGAAGAGAAAGTATTAGATTTTTAAGACAATTTAAGACAAATAAAGGGAACTATAGCAATTTTCTGTGAAAATTTTAATATTTTTAAAAAACTGCAACAAACAATAATTATCAAATTCGCCGGAAATGTAGATTTTACGATGTTCTAAGATGGTAATTGATATTTTTGAGAAAGAAAACTTGATAGAAATTTTAGGAAAATATCATAGCAATAAAAATCATAGAGGCATAGAAGAAACTAATTTAGAATTGAAGGATAAAATTTATTACCCTTATCTTAGTAGCGAAATACATTAATTCATCAATAATTGTACTGTTTGCAATATGTGTAAATGTGACAGACGACCTATAAATATCAAAATGTGTGATACAGAATCACCAATTCAATCAAATTAAATAATTTATATAGTTATTTGGTTTCTGAATAAACCAACTACCTGTAATCTGTATTGATAAACTCTCAAAACATTTGACTGATAAAAATTCAGTCTTAATTGTAGAAAAACTTAGAGAAAGATTCGCGATTTTGAGAAAACCAACTAAAATTATGACAGACAACGAATTTAATGCAGCATTTATTAGAGATTACCTAAACTCAAAGGATATTGATTATCATTTCATCTGTTCATATATAAAATGATTCGATACACTCAACAATTTCATATAAACATATTGATCTTCTTCATAATAAGGTCAACAAGTCTATTTGGGAAACTTTGGATAATAACATACATTCTGTTAAAACTGATAGAATTGGAAAATTTAATGGGAATAGAGAAGATTGCCATGAGAAAAAAAAATAGTGAAAAATCTTGGATTTAAAAACTTAAATCAGAAGCCTAAATATATTATCAAACAAGTAAAAGAGAAAAATAATACTAATTTTGCTGACAGAAAATGATGTAAAAGGGATAGGAAAATAGTAAAAAGAATTTTTAAATACCTAAACGATATACCATAAGAAGTTCAATTTGATGGAAAAATTACTGGAAGAAATTATACAAAAAAATAAATAAAAATACGTGTATTCATATACAAAAATAAAATGCGTAGACGAAAATTGTACAATAAAAGAAAAACTGTTATTAATTAAAATATATTTAACTAAGAAATTAGAAAATTGCTGTTAATTATTTATTAAAATATTTATAATTTTTTTTTATTTAAAATAATATAAACTTACTTATTTAAATATTTGAAATTAAAACTGTATTCGTATATTTTCACATTCCTGGAGTAATGTGTGTTTAAAGGGGAGTTATATATTCTTTGAATACCCTTAACAAATTAAATATATTTTCTTTTACCTTATTTACTGTTATCTTATTTTTATGTTCTTATTTTTTTATATAAATATTTCCATTTAGTCTTTAATTATCCAATTAATAAATATTTTCTATTAATTACATAATTTATCTATTTCTTTAAATTAAATTAAACTAGTTATGTTTGTTCAATTTATGGTAAGCAAGATCACATAATAAAATGTAAAAGTTATTTTGGACTTTGGTACTAAATATAAATGAAGTTAACATTTGAATTTAATAAGTGAAAAATGTGCTTTAGTTTTATCCCGCATGAAAAAAGTGTCTTTCGGCCATGTTCTAGTGGTATAGTGTTAATAAATTAACAAACACAATTGAAATAAAAAAGATTTGTCATTCCGTTTGTAATTTCTACAATATTCGTGTAGAACCCCAAAAAGTGTACGGGTTATTATCAAACATTTTTAACCTGACTGACACTAATTTTAATCCTTAATAAGTTTTGTGCTAATGTCATTTTAAACAAATAAGTTACAGATCTGAACTCAAAGGTGGAAAATTTTAGCACCATAGGTTTCATTTTGTGATCATGACTGTTGTTCAAAAACTTAGAAAAAGGGCTAAAAATTATTTAACTTTTTCTCGTTCTACTAAATTTTTTGTACGCGCGTTTATACTTTATGATCTCATTCGATCTGTTGTAAACTAATCGGACTTTGTGGATAAATTTTGCACCATCTTTGGTATTATTGAGATTTTCAACAGTGTAATCAAGTTTTGATGACATTTTTTAATTTTTAAAATTTGTTAGTTTTTTGGGCGGGGTCTGTGCTCCCCTTAACGGAAATAAAATTTTGAAACAAGGATTGCTACTTCTTGCAATTGTGCGGGCACATATAGTTAATACAGTACACAGTCTCAAAGCTTGGAAATCAAGAGCGAAAATTGTTCAAAAAGTTAGTTTTTCGCTAGCCATATTCACAGTTTCATATAGAATAGCTCGGATTACTGCGTGAACTTAGTTTATTTTTATTTTACACAATAAAATCGGAGCAGCATTAAAAATAAATTTATTAAAGAAAATTTTATGGACATTTTGAAAACTATGCAAAAATTGCACTTTTTGTTTTTGTGTTTTATATAACAAATTGCAATCTGTAAATTTTGTCAAAACACATTCTTCTAAGGCACATCGTGTGGACAGCACGAAATTAACTATAATTGGTATAATTTGAAGATTTTTGTACTTATTAACGGAAATGTAGAGGCGTACCAAAAAATTTTGAAAGATACCAATTTTATGGGCAAAAAAAAGTAGATCTCAATATTAAATAGCATTATTTATAATAAACTCTAAGAAAATAAATTTTCGTATAATATATGGAGAAATAACTTAGATCCCCATTTTCAATTTTACTAGGAAACAATAAAATATGTCGCAATAATACCATTAAACAATAAAAATATCATAAATTTTATTTAAATAACTCAGTATGTTTTGGTATTACGCGTAATTTTTACCAGAATTAAACATAAAGTTTTAATTTGTAGAAATTTTTATATGTTCAACTTAAAGCCGATATAACTTTCTTGTTCCCCGCACGAAATTGTTAACACGAACTGTTCCACATGCTTTCGAGTCACTTTATATTTAAACAAATGGATATTAATGTGCCATAAAAAAAATAATAATAATTTCTTTAGAAGGTCTAAAATCAAAAATTTTTGGCGCGTATTATTCTAGGTTCTTATTGATAGGAAAGTCGATATAACGTCTGTGTGGTTTTAGAACAATGAAATGAAAAATTATTTTTTTTTAATTCTTTAAACTTATATTTATGTTTTATTTATTAAATATAACCATCTGAGGAATAAAAGATCATTTTGGAATTAACCTACATTGGAGTCTGAAGATTGGAAGATGTTTCTTTGAAGAAAATCCATATTTTTCTGTGGACAATGTTTGTAAAAATTTTTAATTTACATAATAATCTCTTATTTTTAAAACCAAATATTAATAAAACGTCGATAACAGCATGAGAGAACAGA
Organism: Protocalliphora azurea; assembly: GCA_932274085.1. Classification (NCBI taxonomy): domain Eukaryota; kingdom Metazoa; phylum Arthropoda; class Insecta; order Diptera; family Calliphoridae; genus Protocalliphora; species Protocalliphora azurea. The sequence goes on from OW026520.1 coordinate 54,430,864, forward strand.
ACTACTTTTATGAGATTCCTTTATTGTCCTTTCTATAGCGAAGATATACACACCAAAAGTCCTTGATAGGATATTATTAAAAATTATTGAATTTTTCCTTACAAATTGGGTTGAAATACTTCTGAAATAATTGTTTTATGTTTATTTAACAATTTTAGACAAAATTTAAATCAAAGAAACAAACATACTTCAGGAATGCTTTTGATCGTTATAAAGCTAAAACTTCCACAAAAGTGGTATATACGGATCACTATATTGCAGCATAACCCTTTTTAATAAATCCTTGTGATATTTTTGGAACTCCGGGACTTTTTCGAATAATGCAAAATATATACATTTTGGAGTCTTGGTTGGTTGGTTGGTTGGTTTCCGTGGTAGCCCGTAATCTACGGACAATCAATTAGACTCGTTAGAATCCGTTTTGATGGAACCACACTACTCGCCAGGTGAATTAGTTGTATTGAGTCTGTAATGAGATAGAAATGTAGGGAAGAAACAATGAGAACATAAATTAATTAGATCCAGCCTGTAGCATTGAGATATTTAATGATGTCACTGAGTCTAGTGTCCGATATCTCAGAGAGGTTGTCTAATTGGTGCCCTCCCAGAAATTTATGTCTGTTTGCGTTCAAGACTGGGCATTCACATAGAAGATGGAAAACCGTCTCCTCCTTCTCGCTGTTGCCACAACTACGACAATATTCATTGTAAGGGAGACCAAGTCTACTTGCATGGTTACCGATCGTCCAGTGACCTGTAAACACTGCTATTAGTCTCGAGATGTCCTTGCGTTTGTAGCCAATGAGTTGCAATGAGCGTTTCTCGTTGTAGGTAGGCCACGTTTCTTTCGCGACTCTACATTTGTCCACATTTCGCCATCTATTTTCCGCCTTTTCTAGAAAGTGTTTTCGGATTCTGCTTTTGACTGCTCCTAACGGGATTGCGACAGAAACCGCTAAGGAGGCATTCATAGCAGAGCCTGCCCGGGCTAATTCGATAGTATTGCCGCTTGACTGTCGACAAATAAACCAATATTCCCTTGAATATTCCTATCGCAAATTAGTTTACACGCTTCCCTGACCGCTAGTATCTCCGCCTGGAATACGCTTGCCTCGTCAGGGAGTCTACATGAGTGTCTAATTCCAAGATCCTCAGAGAAGACACCAGAGCCGACACCGCAGTTCATCTTTGAGCCGTCAGTGTATATCCTAGTTCTAAATTGTTCAAGAAGATTGCCCCTTCTCCATTCACTCCTGGTGGGGAATAGGACTTTAATAGTACTTCCGAAGTCCAAGTGGGGAATCATATAGTCGGTAACTTTATTGTATTGCGGGGGTAATAAATTTAATATCCTCGCGTGCCCATACGTTCTTGATCTCCAGCTTTTCGTTGCAGATAACCTTATCGCACTATTAACTGATGATTCCATTATGTATAGGTCTATAGGTGTTAGATGCAATATAGTGTTCAGAGCCTCTGATGGACTAGTACGTCTTAGATGAATATTTTGGAAATTACAAACGGAATGACAAACTTATATATCATCACCTAAAAAGCAATAAGCCGTGACCACAATTTTTAATATTTTGCTTTAAAATTGAGCAATTAAGTAAAATTTTTTAATCGCTCACTTAAAGTAAAAATATATAAAGCATATAACACTCTTCAAACGAAATTTTTCTTAAATGGAACAATGAAATTGATGTTACTGGCTTTTGACTTTTGTTAATGTTGATGTCATTTTTAAAGATATGAATACGAAGTTTTTTCGGTAAATGTAGTTTTGCAGTTTAGGTGACGATATACCCTTTACACCTGTGGTGAAGAGTATAAAAAGAGAAAAATGAAATTAACAATATATAAACTGAATAAAACGAAAAAAGTTTTGGTGCTTATTCCATAGAACTATTGCAATTATTTACTATGAATTTCAAATTAATGACCATTCCTCCGGATGGTCGCTACAAACAGTTTAACTTTGGTACACGAAATACACATTTATTTATTATTAATGTACATATGTACGTATATATATACATCTTTCATTTAAATGCGGCATCGTGGTAGACTTAAAATAAATTTCTTATGTTACTAATCAGCATTTTGCTTTATTTCTTTACAAATTATGAGATATGAACTTTTTTTAATTTTTGAGAACTTTTTATACGTCTAAATAAAAGTTTGAACATATTTGCTTATGAGTTTTCTCATACGAGTTTATGAAAACTAGTAAAAATGCTCAGCCTGAATGTACTATTTATGGATAAAAAGGAAAAAGGGAAGTAACACTGAAACAAAATTTATTGTAATTTTACCACATGGTCATGGTTCTATGGTCTAAGACACGTTAGTTTTTACAAATACATAATTTGTTATGTTTTTGACTAGATAACTATTTGTAGGTTGCAACATTTTTACACTAACGTGTTATTAAGAAAAAAAGATCCACATATAAATGCATTTTCAAACTTCAGGGCCAAAGCGACACATGTTTACGATATTTTGCAGAAAAAGGAAAATTTTTGGAATTTTTGGTCCATGCATCTTGGAGCCCTCTAATGTGGATATACGATCAGATGAATACAAAATATTTTCTTTTATTTCAGACTCTTGAGTGCTATTCACAAGTGATACAGGATGTCATTAAAAGTTCCAAATGCTTTTTTGTCATTATTATTGACTCGGTAGATGACATTATTGATGGATTCAATTTAGAATGGCTACCAATTAATTTAAGTAGCATGTGCAAAATTATTCTAACCTTGACAGAGAATAATAATGAGGAAAATCCTTTGATTGAAAAACTGATTGAAACTGGAATACCTAACAAGTGTTTTATAAAAATGAAGCAATTTAGTGAACGCCAATGGCAGGATATTCTAAGCTCGGGAGGTGGAGATTTCTATGCAGCAAATGGCGCTATTAAAATGCCACAAGAGTGGAAAATTTTGCATGGTAAAACACCATTCCATGCGAAATCGCTGTGGTGGTTAGCTTGGCTAGGCCATACATCTATATCAATGACAGACATATCTGAAATGTTGGGAAAAATTTTGCAGGTTATAGAGTCAAAATTTTCTAGTGACCATGCAGAAATAATGATGCTAATACTATCACTATCTGAATGGGGCATCAGAGAGAGCGATTGCATTGACATATTTCATAGGATTAGCCAAATTGATGCGCAGGTCGCATTTAGGATTTGGTCGAAATTTTGTTGGCTTATGGGTCCAATGCTCCTAACAATACGAAATATTCGAATAGCTGATAAATCATTTCGCAATGCTATTCTATCCAAGTACAAAAGTAAACACGCACATGTTCACCAAATCATTCGAGAATATTTTGATAGGCAAGAAAACTTCTTCACGGGCCCGAAAGAAATAAATCCTATGTAAGTATTTCAATTTATTTATATGTGTGTCAATAATCTTCGAATATTTAGGAAAAAAAATCTGCACTCTCAACATAAATTTCAGCTACAATTATCAAAAATTCTTAAAGTTGCCTTACCACCACTTCTGTAATGTAATGGAAGATCATTTGGGACTTAACAAAATTGAAATATTATTCCACTGTTTCTATTTTACCGAACTGCAATGGATGGCTGATAAAGTACATGCTACCGGGCCGGCACATCTTATGAGTGATGTGTTAATATCTGAAAAAATATCTGGTATATCTGAACAGCCTTACGTTCATATTCGTTTGCTTAAGAATTTTCTTAAGAAATATATGTATGAACTAAACTATGATGGCCATCAGTTTTTTACTCTAATAAAATTCTACATGAAATCATGCGTTAGAGAAGATTCGTCATTGAACGACGACCAAATTATTCGATCATGGCTTGAATGTACAAATGAATTGGAAATTCCATTCCTCGACATAATAAACACCAATTTTGGAGATGAGCTTGAAAATGGAAAGGTTTGTTATGATGCTATAGTTAACTTACCACATCCAGGATTTTTTGCCGCTACAATAAGCACAGAGAGAGAAGAAATTTGTATATGGGATGTAAAAACTTGTTCTCGAGTACGCATTCTTCAGGGTATTTCTCAACCCACATCTATGTGTCCTTTTGGTTCATACAATGCAGCTGTATTATCCAGAAGAGAGATTAAAGTAATCAATTTAGATGATGGAACATTTAAAGTAAGTCTATGTTTTGGCTTTATTTTTTTAATCTATATATACATATATACAGTTGTGGAAAAATTAATTAATTAAGAAATTAATTAAATTAATTTCTTTATATAATTTTTTATTTCCCAGTAAGAAGCGCGTGATCGACTTTATTTAAGTTTTCAATTAACTATAAACAAGAGTTCTTTATTTCTCAACTTTTATTTCTTTCCTTTTTAACTCAGTCCATTTTTATTCCAGCTTAAGAGATGCATTTACCTCATTTCCTTAGAAAAAAATGTATTGAATCTTTACCCCCCAGAAATTAACTTTAAGTTAAAAGTTATTTTTATTTAATATTTTGTAGAATCAGACTAATTTTATATGACTCCAACATATTTGGGCCCACAAAATTCAAAAGTTTGTAGCAATTGCTTTGCACTCAACCAAAAAAAGGAAGTAAATACTAAATATTATCAACCAACATAATCATTAGTCAATTCAACAGAAATGTTAGTTAATTTTTCGTAAATTAGTTAAATTGACGACGTCAGTATGACTAATTGAGTTAGTTAATTAAAAGGTTATTTAAATTGACTAAAGTTATTTAACTTGACTAAAAATTTGTGTCATATTATTACATATTATTCAAATTAACTAAATTTTTTCTTCATATTGAATAATTTTTATTCAATTTAACTACATATTTCTTCAAATTTACAGAACGTTTATTCATTTAAACTATTTAATTTTATTCAATTTGACAAAATTTTGTAAATTTTAAATGCCCTTTAAACCATGGTAGATAAAATTACGTTTGTATATCAATGGTTTAATATGGAAAAGACGTATCTCGAATTGTCAAACGAATTAGCTGTTTATTAGATCTGTAACAAGCATTAAAAGAAATTCTTAATTATTTAGTGATATTCTAAAACGATTATAAATTTTATGTTTAGCATCAAAGCTCGCTTAAATTTTTTTAATGAGGTGTATTTAAAGGAAAACCACCAGAAAAATAAATTTAAAAAAATCGAAATACGTCTTTTCTATTATTAAGCCAACGTTATATATTATTGCATTATTTTCTTTAACTAATACAACATTGCGGTAATACGCATACATTGTTGTAAAAATTGTTTTAGTGAATAATGCCATTTACTACTCGTATTATCAAAAATAAAACAAATAAGATATATTATAAACTTTAATAATATTAACGATAAACTTTTAAATCAACGAAAATTTAGTTAAATTAGCAGTAACAACATGGGCTATCTCATGTGGTATTCTGTTTTATTTTGGTTTTACCCCTAACGTATTCATGAATGTTTTATAATTTCATTAATAATATAGTTTTTACTATAAATTGTCGAATGTACATATATGTATGAAAACCATATTTAGAAAAGTTTTATAAAATGTATTAATACATTAACGAATTTACACTTTAAATTTAAGAAAAAATCTTCAATATGAAAAAAAAAATTAGCTAGTTTGACTAAAGGTAAGTAAAATTGAATAAAGGTGATTTTATTTTATTCAAATTGAATAAAATTTCGTTGAAATTAATTTATTTATTTTAGTCAAATCGAAGAATTACATGTAGAATTGAAGAAATTTCTTTAATATAGAAAACGAATGTTTAAGAAGATCAGTTGACGACTAATAACAAAGCGAGCTTACTTATCTTTTCTTTAAAAAAATTAGTATACATGTTCGAATAAATAACTTCTAGTGAAAAATAAATGTTAATTTGTGTTATATCAGATATACATAGTTAAGGATTAACAAGTATCCATCAATAATTAATAGTCATGCAGAAAATGTTAATTTATGTGCGAGCTCCTAGATGGGACAAACTGCAGAGAACTAAAGCAACAGTTAAATGTGTGGAAATTTGGAAGACTTTTTTAATATTTTTCTCGGTAGTGTTAAAAATGTATAATTATTAATATATTTATTTTATAAATCATTTCCATATCAAATATACAAAATTTAAAAAATAATCTGCTAGACTACGGTCATCATCATATCAAGGAATATTTTTAGATGATAGAAAACTGTACGACAAAAATTTTAATGTCCTTAGAAAACTTAAAAACGGTGTTCTACAAAAAAGGCCATAAATAAACCTACTACAAGTGACTACAAATGATTTTTTAAATATACGTAAGTGTTATTTTATATACTAAATATACTATATATATTTTCTATATATATAGTTTGTTTTTCAATCCACATTTTCTTATACGTTACTATAGATCACTCAGAAATAGATATTGAAAATTATATTGAGGTAATTGAGTGACAACTCTCAACTGGCAAAAGTTGAAAGCCATTGTTCGGCAACCAAAAAATCGTTTGGTGCACATCTGATGTACTCAATAATTGGTCACAGTAAGAAAGCCGTTAGGATTTAAATTGGTACGGAAATATGTAGTTTATTTAGTTAAATGTAATTTTTAGTAAATTTATATTTTCCATTTTATCACACCGATATCGATTTTAAACACTTCGAATTATGAAGCATTTTTTTTAATCATCTCCGTATTTGATGATCATATCAAGGAACTAGCAAGCAAACTTTTAAATCAAAATTTGAAACAAATACATCTAAAGGTAATATATTACTAATTATAAAATAACTAATTTTTATTTTTCTTTTTTTATTTATTATTATATATTTCAGAAGGTCATTTATTTCAATCATTTTCAGCGTACTAGTCCGTCCATTCATCATATCTATAATTACGGGAGTTTAAACTAAGTTTAATTAAAATATTCCTTTTTATAATATTTTATAATAATTATTTAGATATTTTTACTTTATTTTTACATTTTATAAGAATTGACGTTTTTGTTATTCATATATTAAATATATTTATATCTTTAGCAAAAAGTATTGTTAATTGTTTTATATAAAATAAATATTTCAAAATTTCTTATTTGTTTTATTTTTGATGATAGTATGTAGTTCTTTATATATTAATGTATTATTCACAAAAATAATTTTTTATTAGTTGAATAAAATAATGCAATTTTTCCTACCAGGATTTAAAAGACATTTTCAAGTTGAGAAAATTTTGAAAAATTAAATAAAATTTAATAAATAAAAAGAATAAACATTTTTCAACTGAAAGAACAAAATTAGTTAATTTGAATAAATTGTTTATTTAATTCAACAAAATTTATTAGAATTAAATAAAATAGTTCAGTAAAATTGAATAAAATTCTTCAATATGAAGAAAAATTTTATTTATTTGGAACATTTTATTGAATTTGACAAAAAATTTGTCAAATTAACTACCTTTTAATTAATTAAATCAATTAGGCAGATTGACGATTTAGTGACAATTTAACTGATTTACGAAAAATTAACAAAAATTTCTGTTGAATAGAATAACGATTTTGTTGGTTTTTCAATTCTACACCTCTTTTTACCGTATTTACTAATCTTTTTTGATTGAGTGCTACCGTTATTGCCAACTTCCTCTTTAATAGGTGCTTTATAGGATTCCAAATTCCTAACCTTTTTCAATTTCTGGGAATCGTGAAAAAAATTCCTTGCGTTCCCGAGAATTCCCGAAAAGATTAAGTATGTTTACAATACACAATTTTCTTTTTTTTTTAATTTTTATACACATCAACTCTCAGGTCAGAAGTTCTTAAGTGAAAGCATCGCTTTAAGTTCCAATAATTTATATGATAGAAACCTGATGTAAGGGGATATTGACAATTTTTACATGCTCTGATTAGGTCGATAAAGTAAAAATTGACTTGAGTGCTGATATAGTCCTTAACTAAAATTCAATTATACATTTAATTTACTTTTTCTATTAACTCATTAATACTTCATTTAACATCAAGTGAAATTCAACAAAATTTAAACGGAAATTTCGATCATTGTTCCATTTTATAATAGCATTTGACAAAATTTCAGCAGAGTAATCATAACAGGTAACTCAGAAGTATTATATTTAATTTACAAATGTGAACTGGAATGAAGAGTGCGAATTAGTATGACTTTATAACTTTTGATGCATGAAGGTATGTTAATTCTTTAAAAGCTGTTATCTCAACAAACTCTTCTTTCACATACTTGGGACCCTTTATTATTTCCAGATAATAAGTAAATTGAAAGATAAAAATCTTTTGTGAAGACGCTTTACTAAAGCACTAATTGATAAAACTTTCTCTTTAGACTCAAATAAAATTATTTCAGTCAACAATTAAAATCATTCTTTGTAAAAAACGTTAAAAAAAAAAGAATTCTCTATTGCCGATGTGATGATATTTAAAAAAAGTACTAAATATTGTCGCATAAAATATGTAAAAACATGCATATTTAGTACTTTAAAATTCCCGGGAATCGGGAAGTGGAAAATCGCTTTTTTCCTGGTAAATTTGTTCCCGCTTCCCGGGAACGAAACCCTAAATTCGGTGCATGAATCTCTTAAGCTGGAATAAAAAAAGAGTGAGTTGGAAAAGAAAAGAAATGAAAGTTGCGAATTTAAGAATTCTGGTTCATAAAACTTAAATAAACTGGATCACGTTTCTTTACTGAGAAAAAGAAAATTGTATAAAAAAATTAATTCACTTTATATTATTTTTTCCTCCACTGTGTGTATTTAATTTTAAAATTTTAAGTTTATAAATGTTTAATATTTCCAAACCCAATAAGCAAAAACCTTAGAAATTAAATACTTATTTTTTTAAAAACTTCTATATTTAAAATTTCAATTATAGGATGTGAAAATAGGCATTCATTTTCATTATTTTAAAATTTAAAACAATGCCTTTTTCAAAAAAAAAAAAACATAATAAAATAATTGTATTTTTCAAATGCTTTTATAATTTAATTGTTTTTCAAATATTTGCAAAACTTATATATATATATATATATATATATATATATAAATATATCATATATATAATATATATAAATTAAACTTGGTGAGTTGGTTTACGTGGTAGCCCGTAACCCTACGGGCAATCAATTAGACTCGTTAGAGTCCGTTTTGATAGGACCACACTACTCGCCAGGTGAATGAGTTGTATTGAGTCTGAAATGAGACAGAAGTGTAGGGAAGAACAATGAGAACATAAATTAATTAGATCCAGCCTGTAGCATTGAGATATTTAATAATGTCACTGAGTTTAATGTCAGATATCTCACAGAGGTTGTCTAATTGGTACCTTCCCAGAAATTTATGTCTGATTGTGTTCAAGGTTGGGCATTCACATAGAAGATGATATACTGTCTCCTCCTTCCTGCGATTCCCACAACTACGACAATATTCATTGTAAGGGAGACCAAGTCTGCTTGCATGTTTCCCAATCGTCCGGTGACCTGTAAACAATGCTATTAGTCTCGAGATGTCTTTACGTTTGTAGCCAATGAGTTGCATTCAGCGTTTTTCGTTGTAGGTAGGCCACGTTTCTTTCGCGACTCTACATTTGTCCAGATTTCGCCATCTATTTTTCGCCTTTTCCAGAAAGTGTTTTTTGGATTCTGCTTTTGACTGCTCCTAACGGGATTGCGACAGAAACCGATAAGGAGGCATTCATAGCAGAGTAATGTCATACAGTCGACTTAGTCCTAGCAGTTCCTCTTTACACTGTCTGACTAGAATATAGGTAGTTTTAGGTGATTTGAGCGATAGTATTGCCGCTTGACTGTCGACAAATAAACCAATATTCCCTTGAATATTTCTATCGCGAATTAGTTTACACGCTTCCCTGACCGCTAGTATTTCCGCTTGGAATACGCTTGCCTCGTCAGGGAGTCTATATGAGTGTCTAATTCCAAGATCGTTAGAGAAGACACCAGAGAAAACACCGCAGTTCATCTTTGAGCCGACAGTGTATATCCTCGTTCCATATTGTTCAAGAAGATTTCCCTTTCTCCATTCACTCCTGGTGGGGAATAGGACTTTTATAGTATTTCCGAAGTCCATCTGGGGAATCATATAGTCAGAAAATTTATTGAATTGCGGGGGTATTAAACTTAATATCCTCGCATGCCCATACGTTCTTGATCTCCAGCTTTCCGTTGCAGATAATCTTATCGCACAATTGACTGCTGATTCAATAATGTGTAGGTCTCTAAGTGTTAGGTGCAATAAAGTGTTCAGAGCTTCTGATGAACTAGTACGTAATGCACCTGCAATGCCAATGGAAGCGGATCTTTGTATCCTGTAGAGTTGATCCACCACGTATGTTTTACTAGTAGCGGTCCACCAAACAAGAGATCCATATACAAGAACGGGCCGTACTATTGCAGTGTATAGCCATTTTGTCAATTTTGGACTCAAACCTCATTTCACACTGAACATCTTTCTACAGGTGTAGTGTGCTACCGTAGACTTACTAACCCTATGTTGAATGTTTAGCTTCCATGAAAGCTTGGAGTCCAAAATAATGCCCAAGTACTTTGCATTGTCCGACAAGGTGAGTTCACAGTTTTCTAACCGTGGTAGTCTGAAACTCGGAATCTTGGTCTTTGTGGTGAAAAGTACCAACTCTGTCTTGCCCGGATTCACTCCTAGTCCACATGATATCGCTTATCACGTTCAGAAACAGCCCTGATACTAGTATCACCACATCGTCCCCATAAGCCACGACTTTCACTCCCTTGTCTTCCAATTTGCAAAGTATGGTGTTAATGACAATAAGCCACAGCAGCGGAGAAATCACACCTCCTTGTGGAGTTTCACGCATAACTTGTTTGGTCTTAACACTGTTGCCTAAATTCGCAATGACGATTTTTGTCTCTAGCATTGACACCAGTCAGTTGGTGATATAATCCTCAACTCCTAGTTCGTGCAGAGCTCTCTGTATCGCCATAGTCGTGACATTGTTAAAGCCGCCTTCTATATCCAGAAAGGCAGCCATAGCGTATTGTTTAAATTCAATGGATCGCTCAATGTCCCTTACGACCTCATGAAGAGCCGTCTCCGTGGAGCGACCTTTAATGTATGCATGTTGACTTCCTGAGAGTAGAGTTGTACCCTCTAGACGCTGCCTTATATGTAACTCAATGATTCTCTCCAGGGTTTTCAGCTGAAAAGATGAGAGACTAATCGGACGGAAGTCCTTTGCATTCTCATGACTTATTTTTCCGGTTTTGGAATGAACACTACCTTCACTCTCCTCCAATTCCGGGAAACATAGTTGAGGGTTAGGCAGAGTTTAAAGATTCTATGTAACCAAGGTATGATGTATACCTTTGCACTTTGTAGCATCCTTGGTATAATGTCATCAGGCCCTACAGATTTGTACGGAGAGAAGCTATCCATTGCCCACGAAATTTTCTCAACGGATATTATGTCATCCTCGATTCCTTGCGAGGATTTAATATGCCCCATCTCCTGGTCTGTAACATCTGTACAGCCAGGAAGATGAGTATTAAGTAAAATGTCCAAGGATTCCGCCGACGATTCTGACCATGAGCCATTCATCCTTTTAATATAGGATGGGCTGTTATGACCATTTTCCAAAACCTTACTGAGTCTAGCAGATTCCTTGGTATTGTCGATAGATTCCTAGAAGCCTTTCCATGAATCTCTTTTTGCGATCTTTATTGCTTTCTTATATTCCCTACGCTTATCGTGATACAAGTGCCACGATTTTGTTCTGTACCCAATATTGAAAGCATTGCGTGCCTTCTTGCGTAGCTTCGAGAGTTCCTTGTTCCACCAGGGAGGGAAACTCTTTTTAGCCTTCGTCATTGGACAGGATATATTAAAAGCTTTAACAATTTCCTTGCTTAATGTGCTCTCAATTCGGTCAAGACCCTCAGTCGATGCTTCGACTGGAGGTATTTTTTGCAGTTTGTGCATGAGAATCCCATTGAACTTAGTCCAGTTCGTCTTGGGTTTCTGAAAGTTGACGCTGTTTCTTTGCAGACGAGTCCAATGTCGAAAAGTATCCAGCAATGATCCGAAAAGGATTTCTCTTTGGATACTCTCCACCTATCAACTGATAAATTAGATCTGTCTTTCCTAAGTCTTCACGTCCATTACGGTTCACCGAGCTCGGAAAAACGAATGTGGGGTCGTTGCCAGAGTTGCATATGGTCAGGTGATTAGTATTAATGAAGTCAAATAGAGACTCACCTCTGTCGTTGATTTCCGTGCTACCCCATATTGTATGCCTTGAGTTTGCATCACAGCCAAGGATAATGTCGTCTTGAGCCTCTATAGAGGCCAGAAACTCCTTCACTTCGTCTGGCGGGGCTAGATTATCATGTGCCATATAGCTGAAGGCGATCAAGAAACTCTTGTTTCGTACTAATTCAACCCTTGCGACTGTCAGGTCTGCTGAGCTATACTGTGAGCAGAGAAATATATTTATGTGTTTTTTAGCAATAAGGCAAGATCTTGGCTTACCTTTATCTTTTACATATAGTGTTTTATATGTTGAAGTCGGGAATTTGACTTGGGAGTTTGAAACCCAGTGTTCTTGGACTATAGCAATGTCGAGGTCCTTTTCCGCTAAAAGAAGCCTCAGATTATCTGTAGCACATTTGAATGCTACAGATTAATTTGCACGATTTTCATCGTCGGTTGTGCGGTTTTGTGCAGATTCATTTAGCTGCATGTCTGTCAGCAGATTATTGGCTACCTCCAATTCGTCTGCTTCGCCAGCTCCTGGACCTGTGGTATGGAACACCTTAACCATGGCGTCCCTAACCCCAAAGTACAGTTTTAGCCCCGCCTTCTCTAGCTCAACTGCGCTATTTTCTTAGATGGCGAAGATAATGTACGTGTTGTTGTCCCCATGATCTTCTGAACGGATGACTGTCCAGTCTCCCATGGGGATACTGGGGTTATGCAACTTCATACACTCCAGCATTTTATGGTTATCGCAGCTCATCTTTGGTAACCAAACCTTTGCCCGCGGTCTCATAGGGATTTCCCCCGCTGGGATAAGCTTAAGGCTTAAGCCTTCCCATGCATCACTAATCTTTGCAATATATTTGCTGAAAAAATCTTTAGAGAACACGTCCAAGCATTTGATTATCCTGTAGCCTCTGTGTATCTCACCATAGCCTAAACGAGGAACTGTAGAGTCTTTATTGGTGAGTACGTGTTCCATCATGAGTTCAGCCAATTTAGACTCTATAGCACCCTATTCTGCTACCACAGGAGTTAGATAGCCGCTCTTGTCGTTAGCCAGTGCCATCAGCAAGTGATCTTTAACCACCTCGTTAAACGAGGTGGTTAACGTTATTGTAGAAGGAGCCGGTGTGGTCGATTTATCTTGGACCTTTCTCCTCTTCGGCGAATTGCTACCCCCAGCTTGAGAGCGGTTTTGCTTGGCTCTTTCCTGCGCTGCCTGGCATATGGATGATTGAGAGTCCTTAAACTTAAGATACTCGTCAACCACCGCTCGGTATTTGACACGATCTTCCTTATCGCGTTCATGAGGAGTGCCATTTGCCTCATTCTTTTCAATTTTTTCTAGTATAAAGAGAGCTTTGACATAGCGTTGTCTCAGAATCTCTTTCTGTCTCTTCTTTTTCTTTCGTTTCTCCTTCGACTGGTCATCAGACTTGACATCCTGTCTGGAGCCATTGTGTTTTGTGACAGCGGGGTGCTATGACTTTCTCCCCTGCTGCCAGGTTGTTGTTCGAACAAGGTATGTTGTTGTTGGTTTTTGTTTTTTTCAATTTTTTTCATCCATGCAGGGACGGTGTACATGGACTAGACTACAGAAAATTTTACAACTGGCCCGTGTCCTGGCGCCAGAGGGGAGCTGTTAGCGACTAGTCTTCTTTAACCACTGACTAGCCATTCAGGTTCTCGGCACTGCTACCAACCACGTTAATCTTACAAGTGGGGGAAAGAGGATGTGGAATAAGAGGGGAGAAAAGAGGGTAATTGGGGAAAGAGGATAGGGGATGGATAACCTTTGGTCATGTTGGCCTTTAGAGTCTAGATCTTGATTACTCAGTATCCTCCAGGAAAGCAGATCCTTCCAGGAGGACAACTGAGGTTTCAAGAAAGAGACCACAGCCTACGTTTAAGCCACCACATCGCGTCAAGATTGATATCCAGGGGGTGGATTGAATTAAACATGAACAATACTTTTTTTCTGAAAACATGAATTCGTCATTTTAAGCACATTTTTCAATTATTTTTGTTTGAAATGAAAGATGTATTTTTCTTCTCATAAAATTATTAAAAAGTTCATAAAATTAATTTCAAATTACGTTTTGCATTTTGATCTTTATAGTATGAGATAATACGTATTTGATAATACGTATTTTAGCAAAAAGGATTAACCCTATTTCATTGCTCATTTTAATACATTTTTGAGGGTATATGGAGTTTTAAATCATCATTATATATATGTACGGTGTTTCAAATGTTCTTGAACAAGAAAATAATAATTTCATAATATTTCGTGAAGTTGAAAAGGAAACCATAAAAATGTAACAATTTACTGGTTTTGAAATATTTCCCACGCCAAATGGAGAGTCATAGTTTGTATATTTAAACTCGAAAAGGTGGTGGGCACAACTTTTATAGTATAGCTGATTGAAAAATTATTGAAAAAAGTTCATAAAATCAAATTATATTTTGCTTTTTGTTATCTATAATATAGTTTACAATGTATATTTTAGTAAAAGAAATGAACCCTATATGTGTCATTTTCATGGGTAGTTTTAGCCCATTTTTAAAATTAAATTGCGAACGTGACAAGCGGAAAGAAATAACAACAATGGTTCAACAATTACAATAATTTCCTTGTTTAAAAATTCTTAAACTAAGGCTAAACAAACGATAATAATAATAAAAATAATAATAATAGTAATAATAATAATAGTAATAATAATAATAATAAGTAAGGGCAACTGTGTTGTTATTTTATTTTGAGAAATAAATTCACCACCAGGGCTGTCAGATGTGGCGATTTTTCGTCAAAGGTGGCGATTTTGATTTTTTTTTTTTGAGGCTGAATTTTCCGTTTGGCGATATATAATTTTTAAAATTTGATTAAATAGGCAATTGAGGAGAAAAACTATTAAATTTTCTTACTAGAAATCGACTATTTTTAGTACTTTCAGTTAATATACATAAATCAGTTTAATATCATAAATAATGTTCCTTTCATTTCAATTTTTTTTTTTTTTTAATTCGCTACTTTTATAATTAAGTTTAACTCCGAATACCGCAAATACGAGCGATAACTTCGAAAAACTGCTGTTAACATTGAATTCAGAGTACTCAAATTAGCTTTACCAGTAGGGTGCCCTGTTTGTTAAAATTTGCAACTAACACAGTGTTGTTATTAGCTATTGCAACTATCGTTGGCTTTGTTAACAGCCCGTCTAGACGTAACATAATATGTAAGATTTTTCTGTCAGAGAGTGTCAAATTCGCTCTCTTAGAGAATTATTTCACGTGTAGATTTAAATATTAGTATTAGAAGATGTATTATGAGACTGTTGTGATGAGATTTCTCTGCACAACCATATTATAAGATGAACTGTCAATAAAATACACACACACGGAAGTTTATATGTGTGTGTGCTTATATATTTTGGAAATTACTAAAAAAACAATGTTTTTGTAAAATTATTTTCTTTTAATGATTTAAAAAAATATTTTTATAAAAATTGTGTTACAAACGTGCGATTTTTTAAATAAAAAGTACATGTTTATTCTGTGACTGATTGAAAATAATGATATCTTATAGGATTTATTAGAGTACGTGTATCGCTTATTTAAGATTAAACATAATATAAACAAAATGGTTACTCTCTTCTGATTGCGTTATCTCACATATTATATCAACGCTAATCTCAGTTGTAGACCTGAGGTAAAGCTGGATTTACATTTATAAATTATACGAAATTTTAAGTATTAAAAATTGTACTACACTTAACACTTTAGTTAATTTTTTAGTATTTTAATTTGGCGAATTTTAGATTTGGATTTCTGATTAACAATTTGGCGACAGAGGCTCAAAAAAATCTGACAACCCTGTTCACTACTAATAATGTACATATGCAAAACAAAACAATAAATAAAATATCTACCTACATAGAATTCTTGTTTACAACAAAAATATTAATATTAATTATGAGATGTAAAGCTACGTTCACACATTGATTTTTAAGACGTTTTTTATTTTAATTCTCTTTTGAAGTAGCTACCAAAAATCATCTGTGTTCACATGATGATTTTTTGGTTTCATGAATTTTTTATATATTTTCTCTTTTTCCTTATACGCAGGGTTGTAGCAATACAAACAGTTCAAAAAAAACTAATAAAAAACAAACGAGTGTGAAGAGAAATAACAAAAAAAAAAAATCATGAAAACAGAAAACGTGATTTTTTCTGGGTTGGTTGGTTTACGTGGTAGCCCGTAACATAAATTAATTAGATCCAGCCTGTAGCATTGAGATATTTAATGATGTCACTGAGTCTAGTGTCAGATATCTCACAGAGGTTGTCTAATTGGTACCCTCCCAGAAATTTATGTCTGCTTGCGTTCAAGGCTGGGCATTCACAAAGAAGATGAAATAATGTCTCCTTCTTCCCGCGATTGCCACAACTACTACAATATTCATTGTAAGGGAGACCAAGTCTACTTGCATGTTTTCCGATTGTCCAGTGACCTGTAAACAATGCTATTAGTCTCGAGATGTCTTTGCGTTTGTAGCCAATGAATTGCATTCAGCATTTTTCGTTGTAGGTAGGCCACGTTTCTTTCGCGACTCTACATTTGTCCACATTTCGCCATCTATTTTTCGCCTTTTCTAGAAAGTGTATTTTGGATTCTGCTTTTGACTGTTCCTAACGGGATTGCGACAGAAACCGATAAGGAGGCATTCATAGCAGAACCTGCCTGGGCTAATTCGTCTGCCCGTTCATTACCATAGTAATCCCTATGCGCAGGAACCCAGACTATAGTAATGTCATACAGTCGACTTAGTCCTAGCGGTTCCTCTTTACACTGTCTGACTAGAATAGAGGTAGTTTTAGGTGATTTGAGCGATAGTATTGCCGCTTGACTGTCGACAAATAAACCAATATTCCCTTGAATATTTCTATCGCGAATTAGTTTACACGCTTCCCTGACCGCTAGTATTTCCGCTTGGAATACCCTTGCCTCGTCAGGGAGTCTACATGAGTGTCTAATTCCAATATCATTAGAGAAGACACCAGAGACGACACCGCAGTTCATCTCTGAGCCGTCAGTGTATATCCTAGTGCCAAATTATTCAAGAAGATTTCCCCTTCTCCATTCACTCCTGGTGGGGAATAGGACTTTAACAGTATTTCCGAAGTCCATTTGGGGAATCATATAGTCGGTAAATTGATTGAAGTGCGGGGGTATTAAACTTAATATCCTCGCGTGACCATACGTTCTTGATCTCCAGCTTTCCGTTGCAGATAATCTTATCGCACTATTAACTGATGATTCAATTATGTATAGGTCTATAGGTGTTAGGTGCAATAAAGTGTTCAGAGCTTCTGATGGACTAGTACGTAATGCACCTGCAATGCATATGGAAGCGGATCTTTGTATCTTGTAAAGTTGATCCACCACATATCTCTTACTAGTAGCGGTCCACCACACAAGAGATCCATATACAGTGTATAGCCATTTTGTCAATTTTGGACTCAAACCCCATTTTACACTGAACATCTTTCTACAGGTGTAGTATGCTACCGTAGCCTTACTAACCCTATGTTGAATGATCAGCTTCCATGAAAGCTTGGAGTCCAAAATAATGCCCAAGTACTTTGCATTGTTCACAGTTTTCTAACCGTGGTAGTCTGAAGCTCGGAATCTTGGTCCTTGTGGTGAAAAGTACCAGATCTGTCTTGCCCGGATTCACTCCTAGTCCACATTCTTTGGCCCAGTCACTGAGTGTAGTCAGAGCAGTTGACATGATACCACTTATCTCGTTCGGAAACAGTCCTGATACTAGTATCACCACATCGTCCGCGTAAGCCACGACTTTCATTCCCTTGTCTTCCAATTCGCACAGGATGGTATTAATGACAATAAACCACAACAGCGGAGAAATCACAACTCCTTGTGGAGTTCCACGCATAATTTGTTTGGTCTTAACACTGTTGTCTAAATTAGCAATGACGATTTTTGTCTCTAGCATTGACACCAGCCAGTTGGTGATATAATCCTCAACTCCTAGTTCGTGCAGAGCTCTCTGTATCGCCATAGTCGTGACATTGTTAAAGCCGCCTTCTATGTCCAGAAAGGCAGCCATAGCGTATTGTTTAAATTCAATGGATCGCTCGATGAACCTTACGATCTTATGAAGAGCCGTCTCCGTGGAGCGACCTTTAATGTAGGCATGTTGACTTCCTGAGAGTAGAGTTGTACCCTCTAGACGCTGCGTCTCTATAGAGTTTCCAACTGAAAAGATGAGAGACTAATCGGACGGAAGTCCTTTGCATTCTTATGACTTCTTTTTCCGGTTTTTGGAATGAACACTACCTTCACTCTCCTCCAATTCCGGTTAACATAGTTGAGGGTTAGGCAGAGTTTAAATATTCTATGTAACCAGGGTATGATGTATACCTTTGCACTTTGTAGCATCCGTGGTATAATACCATCAGGCCCTGCAGATTTGTATGGAGAGAAGCTATCCATTGCCCATGAAATTTTCTCAACGGATATTATATCATCCTCGATTCCTTGCGAGGATTTAATATGCCCCATCTCCTGGTCTGTAACATCTGTACAGCCAGGAAAATGAGTATTAAGTAAAATGTCAAAAGATTCCGCCGACGATTCTGACCATGAGCCATTCATCCTTTTAATATAGGATGGACTGTTATGACTATTTGCCAAAATCTTACTGAGTCTAGCAGATTCCTTGGTATTGTCGATAGATTCGCAGAAGCCTTTCCATGAATCTCTTTTTGCGATCTTTATTGCTTTCTTATATTTCCTACGCTTATCGTGATACAACTGCCACGATTTTGTTCTGTACCCAATATTGAAAGCATTGCGTGCCTCCTTGCGTAGCTTCGAGAGTTCCTTGTTCCACCAGGGAGGGAAACTCTTTTTAGCCTTCGTCATTGGACAGGATATATTAAAAGCTTTAACAATTTCCTTGCTTAATGTGCTCTCAATTCGGTCAAGACCCTCAGTCGATGCTTCGACTGGAGGTATTTTTTGCAGTTTGTGCATGAGAATCCCATTGAACTTAGTCCAGTTCGTCTTGGGTTTCTGAAAGTTGACGCTGTTTCTTTGCAGACGAGTCCAATGTCGAAAAGTATCCAGCAATGATCCGAAAAGGATTTCTCTTTGGATACTCTCCACCTATCAACTGATAAATTAGATCTGTCTTTCCTAAGTGTAATGTCTAGCACCTCTTCCCATCCATTACGGTTCACCGAGCTCGGAAAAACGAATGTGGGGTCGTTGCCAGAGTTGCATATGGTCAGGTGATTAGTATTAATGAAGTCAAATAGACACTCACCTCTGTCGTTGATTTCCGTGCTACCCCATATTGTATGCCTTGAGTTTGCATCACAGCCAAGGATAATGTCGTCTTGAGCCTCTATAGAGGCCAGAAACTCCTTCACTTCGTCTGGCGGGGCTAGATTGTCATGTGCCATATAGCTGGAGGCGATCAAGTTTCGTACTAATTCAACCCTTGCGACTGTCAGGTCTGCTGAGCTACACTGTGAGCAGAGAAATATATTTATGTGTTTTTTAGCAATAAGGCAAGATCTTGGCTTACCTTTATCTTTTACATATAGTGTTTTATATGTTGAAGTCGGGAATTTGACTTGGGAGTTTGAAACACAGTGTTCTTGGACTATAGCAATGTCGAGGTCCTTTTCCGCTAAAGGAAGCCTCAGATTGTCTGTAGCACATTTGAATGCTGCAGATTAATTTGCACGATTTTCATCGTCGGTTGTGCGGTTTTGTGCAGATTCATTTAGCTGCATGCCTGTCAGCAGATTATTGGCTACCTCCAATTCGTCTGCTTCGCCAGCTCCTGGACCTGTGGTATGGAACACCTTAACCATGGCGTCCCTAACCCCAAAGTACAGTTTTAGCCCCGCCTTCTCTAGCTCAACTGCGCTATTTTCTTAGATGGCGAAGATAATGTACGTGTTGTTGTCCCCATGATCTTCTGAACGGATGACTGTCCAGTCACCCATGGGGATACTGGGGTTCTGCAGCTTCAGACATTCCAGTATTTTCTGGTTGTCGCAGCTCAACTTTGGTAACCAAACCTTTGCCCGCGGTCTCATAGGGATTTCCCCCGCTGGGATAAGCTTAAAACTTATGCCTTCCCATGCAACGCTAATCTTTGCGATGCATTTGCTGAGGAATTCTTTAGAGAACATGTCCAAGCATTTGATTATCCTGTAGCCCCGGTGTATCTCACCAGAGTCAAAACGAGGAACTTTATTTGTGAGTACGTGTTCCATCACGAGTTCAACCAATTTAGACTCTATAGCACCCCATTCTGCTACCACAGGAGTTAGATAGCCGCTTTTGTCGTTGGCCAGTGCCATCAGCAAGTGATCTTTAATCACCTCGTTAAACGGCCTTCTTGCTGACGTTATTGTGGAAGGAGCCGGAGCGGTCGATTTATCTTGGACCTTTCTCCACTTCGGCGAATTGCTACCCTCAGCTTGAGAGCGGTTTCGCTTCGCTCTTTCCTGCCTGGGATGTGGATGGTTGAGAGTCCTTAAACTTAAAATACTCGTCAACCACCGATTGGTATTTGACACGATCTTCCTTATCGCGTTCATGGGAAGTGCCATTTGCCTTATTCTTGGCAATTTTTTCCACTATAAAGAGATCTTTGATATAGCGTTGTCTCAGAATCTCTTTCTGGTTTTTCTTTTTCTTTCGTTTCTCCTTCGACTGGTCGTCAGATTTGACATCCTGTCGTTGAGCCATTGTCTTTTGTGACAGCAGGGTGCTATGACTTTCTCCCCTGCTGCCAGGTTGTTCGACCAAGGTCTCTTGACTCGAGGCCAAAAGATCGTCTTCCGAGGAGATACCCATCTCCAATTTTTGTTGTTATTGTTTTTGTTTTTTTTTTGTTTGTTTAAATTATCCATTTGGTTCACACGAGTAGGCACTTAAGGGGATGGACCATCCATGCAGGGACGGCGTACATGGATTAGACAAAGAAAATTTACAACTGGCCCGTGTCCTGGTGCTAGAGGGGAGCTGTTCGCGACTAGTCTTCTTTAACCACTGACTAGCCATTTAGGTTCTCGGCACTGCTACCAACCACCTTAACCTTACAAGTGGGGAAAAGAGGATGTGGAATAAGAGGGGAGAAAAGAGGGTAATTGGGGAAAGAGGATAGGGAATGGATAACCTTTGGTCATGAAGGCCTTCAGAGTCTAGACCTTGATTACTCAGTATCCTCCAGGAGGACAACTGAGGCTTCAAGAAAGAGACCACAGCCTACATTTAAGCCGCCACATCGTGTCAAGATTGTTATCCAGGTGGGGTGATTTCTTCTCAATTTCTCTTTCAACTCTACCCCGGACGTTACAAAAAAAAAAAAAAAACATGATTTAAAATCGTGATTTTGAATCATCGTCTGAACGTGGTGTAAATAGAAAAGAAAATAAGAAAACCAATAAAAACTAACGGTTGACGACCGAAATAAGTTACAGTGGAAAAAATAGCAAAATAAACATCAAATTACATTAGAATGAATGTCTCAAAAATATCAATGAATTTAAATATAAAAAAATGCAAAATTAAATAGAAATCAATATAAGATAAATAATAAAGACGTTATTCGTTGACCCACCAAACCCCATATATTAAATTAAATTTTTCTTACTAAAATATACGAGAGTGGATCAATAAGTCCTTGACTTTCCGAACTTCCCTCGTAGTTATATGAAATGCAACACTAGTCCCATCAAGTACTGCCTGTTAATAGACCACTGTCAAATTTTGAGCAAGCGTAGTCATTTACTTTGCGTAAAAAGATAGAATTCTTCGAGGTCCTTAAAATAGGCATTTGTTTGGTCAATAATTTTATCGTTGGAGCTGAATCTCTTTCCACCGAGCCATTTCTTTAGGTTTGGAAATAGAAAGTAGTCACTAGGGGCACAAATTCGTAGCCCAATTCATAGAGTTTTGCCATTGAGACCGCACACGTGTGCACCCGTGCATTATCTTAATGAAAAAGAAATTTTTTCTTGGCCATATGGGGTCGTTTTCTTTTTAAATCCTCATTAAATCGGTCTAATAAGTTGGCCGTTTATTGTTTTTCCCTTTTGAAGGTAATCGATGTGGATTATCCCGCGTGCATCCCAAAAAACTGTTGCCATCACGCAAATTTTTTGGTAATAAATCTGAATCTCCTAAACTACTGGACGGATCAAGTTGAAATGTATGGAAGAGTTGTAGAGGAGGACCTAAGCTTTCAGAAAAATCATCTTGTAGTCACCCTGTGATAACACGAGATAAGCTACAGGGTGTAAAAGTTAAAAAGATCGTAACTTGTACAAATGAAGTCCGATTTTAAAGATTTTTATATTTCTGGAAAGTGCTTGGCAAGATAAAGAAGAAATAAGCTTACTCAGCTAAGTTATCTCTTACAGTTAAAAAGATATTTACGCTTGAATTTTGAATTTTTGATTTTTTGGCTCGACTTTATTTCGTTTTTCGGGAATAAGTCCGGAGATATATGAGCTAAATATTTTTTTAAAAATATTCTGTAATTTGCTACATATTTCAAAATAATATGCTGAAAAAATTTTTGGATTATCTCAATTCGTCTAGACGTGAAAAATATTCAAAGTCAGCACTCTGAAATTGGCATGAAAAATGGCTATTTTTTTACAAAAATATAGTACAATTCATTCACTTTTTTCTCAAAGTTCCGTTAATAAAAAATTTTTTCCTTATTAATTTCAAAAGATAAGGCTTCATAAATGGTTAATAAAGAAATTTTGAATTGACATTCTTCACGAGTTTCGCCTATCTCGGAGTTCCACCAGTGTGGTTTACTTCTTCCTTTACAGACCTTAGGTCTACATGCAACAGAAGTCGATGCATCGAATGCGTTTGTTAGCATTTTTACGGGGAATTAGGGAGGAGTTGGGACAGAACATCATGTTGTTCTATCCAATTTATCTTCCTCCTGTTTTGAAAGTGTTTAACCCTAAGTAAACAGACTTCTATAATAAGGTCGATATATAAGTGATCAGAGAATGAGCAGTCATTGGAAACCATACAATCCCTAATCATAACTGAGTGCCTAGTATTAGCGAGCGTAATATCGAGAACCTCCCTTCTATTTGCTAATACAAAAATGGTTTCCCCACCAATGTTTATAATATCCAAACTAGTACAAAAAATAAAATCATATAGACTCACCCCTTGTATTTGTGTCAGAGCTTCCACAAACGACATGATGACCATTAGCGTCAGCTCCAATTACGAGTGGTATATTATTTTCTTTAGTCGCCTTGGTTATTTCGCGAACCTTATTATTTGGTAGTGGGTCGCTATGATCGTGGGCCATATAGCTGGAGACAATGTAAATGGTGCCAGAGCTTGCCTCCCAGGCCGCTACTATAGTGTGCTCATCTGAAATCAGAGAGAATGAAGATACTGAGTTTACTGCTTGCCACTATAAAAGATCGTATCCTAATTGATCATGCAGCGTGTAGCAGCTTAAAGTTGTCCTCACGTAGTCCGTAAACTCTTTCGCCAACGATCCAGGATTATTAAACGAAGTACTTGCATTTTCATCCACAAACTTGGAGTTTGAATGAGTGTCCTCTTGAGCAAAAGAACTAGTAGTCTCCTCACAAGACATTGCTTCTGGAGTTTGATTGTCATCGATCTGATCCGATCAGTCTCTGTCATTTTCTGGGTAGACCTGAAGGGAGATTGATTCGAAGCCGTAGTAAATCTTTCCACTTTTCTAGCGGAGGGGTGGCAGTGACTCCTTGTTTTTAACGATCACAATCTTTGTATGCTTCGTCGGATTTGGAAACTCAAGTCACCTTCTAGTCGCCAACAGGAATCTCAGGATTTCCGAACCGATTGAGTTACAGAATCTTCTCTGGTTTGGGAGGTTCGTCCGATACACGGGCCATGGCTCTAAGCCTACGTGAGATCTCTTCAGTGGAAACCATGTCCAGTCTAGCGCCTTCCCATAGAACATCCAAAAGAAAGATCGCCTGCTTTAGGAGCAGTGCTGATCGCTCAGTTGAACAGGCCATTAATTTTACACGGTTAAGATACCATCCTGCATCGTCACCCTGGGGGAGGATCCACAGTTCTCTTTCAGAACTTTCCAAAAGACTCTCATCAGCTTTTTCACTCACTATATCCCACTTTCTGTGAGATATAGCGCAATACGAGTCACACCTATCGATGACAGCTCGTATGAGATGGCCTTTGGCCACTTCACCCTACTCATCGGATTGTAAGACTTTGGACGCTTGGCCAAGGGCTGTTGGTTTTGCGGCTGTTCCTCCTCTGAAAGTTTCGTTTAGGCCCGTCTTTCGACGTGGATGGAGGGTTACGCTGCAATTCGACCAGTAGAGATTCAGCACAGTTGAGAGAAACAAGTTCCTCTGGGGTAAGGGACTCGGCAGGCTTTTTACACAACCGATCCAGAAATCGCTCGGCGGCGCGCCATCTTAAAAAGGCCCTTCTAAAATACTTAATGTAAAATAATTTACATTTTCATTTTACTTTTATAAAATAATGCATGTTTTTGTCAAAAAAAAAAAAAAACAATAATAATTAATTTTGCGAGATCAAAAAAAAAAATAATACAAATTGCGCGATTTTTTTTAATAATTTTTTATTTTTATTTAATTTTTCAAAAAATTGTATAAATGGTAAAGTAATTAAAATAAATTTTTAAATTATTTTAATTTTAAATTTTAATTTCTTTATTAACAAAATAATAATTTTTGATTTTAATTAATTTATTGGGAAACCTTTTACTGGAAAAGAACATGTGAGCATTTGCAAGTATATATATACATATATATATATATACATATAACATATATATATATATATATATTTACATATATATAACAGTTATGTATACATAAATTAAAAAATTTGCAAGTATGTTTCCAAATTTCAAATCCATGTATTTTTGGTTTAAGTTTACCCTTATGAAAAAGACCTTAAACCTTAAATATATATTTTTTTTTTTAATTCTGATTTTTTAAAATAACTTTTGATGCAATTATGTTAACAACACTTGGTGGAGTAAAACAACAAAAATTCAAGACCTAAAATGATTCCTCGTGGTATCAGCAAGCACTCAAATTTAAAAAATTCAAAAAAGTGTTTGAAAGTAACAAGTTTTTTTCTTTCTGTAATTACGGATTTTAGCATATGTGTCCAATTCCTCTAATGTAATCTACAAACACTTGTAGTTTATCGTTGACCAGTTTTGAATTATATTATGGACCATTAGGGAACCAACATTTTCACAATTTTAATTTTTTTCAGTTTTTCGATTAAAAACTTTCGCTGTTTTGAGTTTTGTAAAATAAAGAATGGAGTGAAAATTTAAGTAAAATATTTCCTTACAAAAAGTAAGTAAGGCTTAAACAAAAAGGATTTAATCAAGCTTAAAGTTGCTTTCGTAATAACTTTCTACCAAATATGTTCATGGGTGTAGTATTTTTCACGTGATGTCGTCACAAATATGTATTATGGGAAATTAATCACAAAACTTTGCGTACAAAAGTGGGTGGAAAAATGTGCGTGACATTTAATGAAAAGGACTTATCAGCATTATTTACCAACGATTAAATTAGAATACGGTAAACGAATAAATAGGGTTTATAGGCCTTATTTCCTTCTGCACTATATGTGCGCCAAATTTCATGTAAATCCATTCATGGGATCAAATAAAATATGTCAAATAATTTGGTTGAGTCAAAAAATGAGTTCAGTGGTTGAGTCAAAAAATCAGCAAAATTTAGTAAAATAATTTTTTTTAAAGTGGGGGTAAAAAGGGGCGTGTCATAAAAAATAGGTCTTATATCTATGATATGTATGAACTATATGTGTGCCAAATTTTATGTAAATCGATCCAGCAGGTGAGTCCAAAATAAAATAAAATTAAATAAAATATATATAATTTTTACAAAAAATGGGCGTGATCTGGAATAGCTTAAAGTTATATATATATATCTATACGAAATATCTGTCAAATTTCATGTAAATCGGTCCAGTAGTTTCGCCGTGGAAGAATAACAAACAAACAAACAAAGAAACAGTTTATTTTTGTATATAGGATTAATTTATTAAGAAAATTAAACTTTTAAGAAATAAACTAATTACTTTGCAACTACACAAAAATTAACATGCCGTTAAGAAAAGTACAATCACTTCAACGTGGATTAAAGTATTTAAGTATATATAATATGTAAGCTAACCATACCAATTTATATTAATTTTTTATACACTTGGGATACACTTGGGGGATTCACAAGGTGTGCTATCATGTCATATTGTCATAATGTTCTAAAATTTTACAATGGTTTAAGAATATTCTTGTTGCTTTTCAAGCAAATAGTATCTTAAATAATAGAACTTTGTGTGCTGTGTTTATTGTGCTGTAGTGTTTAATTAGCAGAGATGATTTTATACAAAAACAAATAAAAAATGTTGTTTATTTATTTCAGCCTGCCACCACAATATCTAAAATGTTTTCGCACAAACTGTCTATTATTTTTGTCTTTCATTTATCTTTGACTGATTTTCAAATTCAAAATAGCACACTAAATTATGAGGGGTTATTCACAACATTCGTATTTTTTCATATTATTATTATGAGACATATGATTTTATGACACTATGTGAATCCCCTACATACTTGAAAATATTTATGACACAACAATTATTAGAGCAGAAGAAACGAATAAATTTCTCATTCAATGTAAAACACAAATAACTTGTGAATGTATAAAAAGAAAATCATACCATATCAGCAGCGTTGCACAGTGGGGTCAATCGCAAATTTTTTGGTAATAAATCTGAATCTCCTGAACTACTGGTCGGATCAAATTGAAATGTATGGAAGAGTTGCAGAGGAGGACCTAAGCTTTCAGAAAAATCATCTTGTAGTCACCCTGTGATAACACGATATAAGCTACAGGGTGTCAAAGTTGACTACCTCGAGTATGTAAAAGTTAAAAAAAATCGTAACTTGTACAAATGAAGTCCGATTTTAAAGATTTTTATATTTCTGGAAAGTGCTTGGCAAGATAAAGAAAAAATAAGCTTACTCATCTAAGTTATCTCTTACAGTTAAAAAGATATTTACGCTTGAATTTTGAATTTTTGATTTTTTGGCTCGACTTTATTTCGTTTTTCGGGAATAAGTCCGGAGATATATGAGCTAAAAATTTTTTAAAAATATTCTGTAATTTGCTACATATTTCAAAATAATATGCTGAAAGAATTTTTGGATTATCTCAATTCGTCTAGACGTGAAAAATATTCAAAGTCAGCACTCTGAAATTGGCATGAAAAATGGCTATTTTTTTACAAAAATATAGTACAATTCATTCACTTTTTTCTCAAAGTTCCGTTAATAAAAAAATTTTTTCCTTATTAATTTCAAAAGATAAGGCTTCATAAATAGTTAAAAAAGAAATTTTGAATTGATTTAAGTCCAGCATTGGCCGAAAATTGTCAATTTTAAAAAATAGTTTCATTTTTATCGATTAATAAAAAAAATGTCACGTGAGCTTTTTTAAATTTGGTACCCATATTTTTTATAGAAATAGATTTAGAATGATTTAACACTAAACTGCTTCCCGCCCGGCCAAAAACGAATGCAGGAGTGGAGATTTTATGTTAAAAGTCAGTTTTTTTAACGACTATTTTTAAAAGCATATTAAAAGCATATTAGCATAATATTTTTAATATTATTTCCAACGTAATGTATAAAACACAAATCAGGCTTTTATTTCTAAAAAAATCAATAAAATAGCTCCAATAACCTATTTTTGGTAATTTTTCAAAAATAATTTTTTTTTCAAAAAATAGCTGAAAATCCAAAAAAATTTAATTTTTTTAATACAACTCCACTAATTTTGCAAATACTTTAAAAATTTTAAAAGAATATAAAAATAGACTTATTTACCAATTCAACGACATATAAAATGTTGATATAGATCATTTAATAATAGTAATATAATGGCCTCAAAACTACCAAGTCACGTCAAAAGTTGCAAAATTCACTATTTTGTTCCGTATTTCCATATGTGTGTATACGTAACACTCAACTGCATTGTTGCATTGTTACGAGATAATAATATTTATTAATGAATTTATTTAAAATGTTCATAATTTTTTTCTACTGAAAAGGTTTTTAAAATTACCTAAGTACATAAATAAGTATATTTTCATTCGTTTTTTATTACATTTTTTTAAGTTTTTAAATAATTTACCTAGCTACTTAATTAATGTATTATAACAAAAATGATTTTTTTACAATCGCATAGGTACATTTTTTGACGTACCTGTTTAACACTACAGGTCATAAAAATAAACTGAATGAAATTGGGGGTTTTGAGCAAAAATTTTAATTTTTTAATTCATTTTTGCCTGTCACCATTTACCTGATATAAATATTATTTTTCTATATATAAGTATCCTTATAAATATGCAGATTTATTAGTGAATTTGCCATTATGGAGATTACATTAAAACACTTTTCTATTTGCAAAGTAATCTGGGATAATCTATCTGATATTATAAATCGTCCAGAAAAAATAAGAAAACTCATTGATACAGTAGTATCTTTTGGTTTAACTCTTACTGCAGAAAACAGTTTAAAGCTCGAAAATTTTTATAAATCATACGAAAAAAGGGTGCAAGCTTCAGATTGGTCAATACCAAAGTTCAAGAAGAAAAATGAAGAGTGGTTGCAGGGAGAAATACCAATTTTCATCGGAAAGCAGAAAAAGGGTCGACCAAAAAAAAGTTACGATGAAGTTCATCTAAGAACAAAGAGGACCAAACAGGAATCTATTCTAAATTTACATACGAATGCCGAAATAAAAGATACATTTAAAGCTTTAGTAACACGTACGCAACCAAAGGAAGTAGAAAAAGTTATAGATGTGTTACCAACAGTTTCTCCCAATCGATTACATCGGATAATCCAAAGCATAGTGACACCGAAATCAACATCGTCCTTTACCTCTGAAGATGCTTTAGCTCTAATATTAAATTTAGGATTATCAAGAAACCAATACGAGATTTTGAGGAAATCTGTTAGCGAAAAGGATATGATATCTTTCCCAGTAGCAAATCAGTGAGAGAAGCGAAAATTAATATTTTACAGCCTATGGAGCTAAAGTTAATATATTGTAATTACTTGAAAATACTGCCTCTAGAATTATATCTATCTTCAGCAATGATAACATTGAAAAATGCAAAGACTCTGAACTTATTTTAATATTCAAATGGGGCTGCGATGGAACATCAGGATTTTCGGAATACAAACAACTGGATGGAAGTAATTCTGGAAATAATTTTCCTCGCTGTTTATAGCGTCTCTGGTACCACTTCGAATGCGCTTAAATAAGCCTTCCTCATCGACAAGAAATGACTCGCTTTTTGATGATATATGGATAAATTTAACTCCAGGATCCAAATTTTTGTGCCGTCCAATCCTTTTTGATTACACAAAAGAAACAAAATAAACAGCATTGTCAACCAATTGGAAGAAGAAATTAAAGCATTGCCCCCAATATATGTAAAGTATCAAACAGAACTATTAAAGTTACATTTCAACAACAATTAACGATGATTGATGGAAAAGTTGCAAACGCTATAATAGATACAACATCTACATGGAAATGTAATATATGTGGAAAAATAAGTTCACAATTTCAGGATAATTCTGAAGTCCTTGTTAATAAAAATTCTTTAAAATTTTGAATATCACTGCTCCACGCAAGGATAAGATTTTTGGAGTTCTGCTTACATCTTGCATATGATATGAAGTACAGAAATATTCCCGGGCAGGAAAATGCTACAGTAAAAAACAATTTGGAACTTCACGAATTACGAAAAGAGGAGAAGAAAAGAATTCAATTAGAATTCAAAGAACAACTCGGATTAATAATTGATAAACCTCTACATGGCTATGGAAGCTCAAATGATGGAAATACAGCAAGACGTTTCTTTGAAAATCCGGAACCCACATTTTTAATCACAGGCATTGACTTAAATATTTTGAAGCGTTTTAAGATTATATTGGCAGCCATTAATAGCAAAAAACAAATTAATGCGGACAAATTTAAAATTTTTGCTTACGAAACTAAAGAACTACTTAACATTACATACCCCTGGAAATCAATGACTCCAACAATTCACAAAGTATTGGCTCATGGTAAAGAAATAATAGAAAATAGTATTTTGCCATTGGGAGAGCTAACAGAGGAAGCACAGTAAGCCCGAAATAAAGATGTTAAACATTTCTGACTCTTCAATACCCGAAAATGTTCGAAAATAGCGCAAAATATGGACTTAATGGAATATTTATTAATATCATCAGATCCAGTTATATATTCTATAAGAACACGATGGCTACCAAAAATCACTCTTGAAATAGAAAAAGAGGATTCCGAAGTTAAGGAAGCTAAAAATTTGCTAACGTTTGATGCTTCTGATTATTTTCAAGAAAATATCTAATAATATCTTCGATAATATAATAAATATATTCTTAATAAAATAAATATAGGGGATATATGTATAATAAGTATGTAAATATGTAGAACAAATTAAATAAACATTACTCAAATAAAGAATTTACTACTTTATAATAACAAATATATACCTACATAATACATTATAAAACTAAAATGTTACGTATACACACATATGGAAATACGGAACAAAATAGTGAATTTTACAAATTTGACGTGACTTGGTAGTTTTGAGGCCATTATATTACTATTATTAAATGACCTATATCAACATTTTATATATCGTTGAATTGGTAAGTAGGTCTATTTTTATATTCTTTTAAAATTTTTAAAGTATTTGCAAAATTAGTGGAGTTGTATTAAAAAAATTAAATTTTTTTGGATTTTCAGCTATTTTTTGAAAAAAAAATTATTTTTGAAAAATTACCAAAAATAGGTTATTGGAGCTATTTTATTGATTTTTTTAGGAATGAAAGCTTGATTTGTGTCCTATACATTACATAAGAAATAATATTAAAAATATTATGCTAATATGCTTTTAATATGCTTTTAAAAATAGTCGTTAAAAAAACTGACTTTTAACATAAAATCTCCACTCCTGCATTCGTTTTTGGCCGGGCGGGAAGCAGTTTAGTGTTAAATCATTCTAAATCTATTTCTATAAAAAATGTGGGTACCAAATTTAAAAAAGCTCCCGTGACATTTTTTTTATTAATCGATAAAAATGAAACTATTTTTTAAAATTGACAATTTTCGGACAATGCTGGATGTAGGGTGCAAACTTAAATCAATTCAAAATTTCTTTATTAACCATTTATGAAGCCTTATCTTTTGAAATTAATAAGGAAAAAATTTTTTTATTAACGGAACTTTGAGAAAAAAGTGAATGAATTGTACTATATTTTTGTAAAAAAATAGCCATTTTTCATGCCAATTTCAGAGTGCTGACTTTGAATATTTTTCACGTCTA
The DNA here is from genome assembly GCA_932274085.1 of Protocalliphora azurea. NCBI lineage: Eukaryota > Metazoa > Arthropoda > Insecta > Diptera > Calliphoridae > Protocalliphora > Protocalliphora azurea. Next base: position 54,462,670 of record OW026520.1, read on the forward strand.
GACGAATTGAGATAATCCAAAAATTCTTTCAGCATATTATTTTGAAATATGTAGCAAATAACAGAATATTTTTAGAAAATTTTTACCTCATATATCTCCGGACTTATTCCCGAAAAACGAAAGAAAGTCGAGCCAAAAAATCAAAAATTCAAAATTCAAGCGTAAATATCTTTTTAACTGCAAGAGATAACTTAGATGAGTAAGCTTATTTTTTCTTTATCTTGCCAAGCACTTTCCAGAAATATAAAAATCTTTAAAATCGGACTTCATTTGTACAAGTTACGATTTTTTTTAACTTTTACATACTCGAGGTAGTCAACTTTGACACCCTGTAGCTTATCTCGTGTTATCACAGGGTGACTAAAAGATGATTTTTCTGAAAGCTATGGTCCTCCTCTACAACTCTTCCATACATTTCAATTTGATCCGACCAGTAGTACAGGAGATTCAGATTTATTACCAAAAAATTTGCGTTTGACCCCACTGTGCGTTGTAAACTATTTGTAATCAAAACGCGAAAAAAATTCAAAACGCGCTAAAAGCTGATTTTTATAAAAAGTAACAACTTAAACATTAAAAGGTTCATATTTGTTATTCTTTTTATCTTTAACTTCAGCAGAAATATAGTATTTCGAATCAAATTTAAAATTGGTGTTTTTATTACAGAAGTAATAGAATTTTATCTATATTAAAATTACAGATTCATAACAACCTTTTTCGAAGAATTTAAATTCATAAAACTGTTATCTTCGGTTAGATTTTTTTTTTTAATTTTAATGCAAAACATTTGATTTAATCAGTCCAATTTTTTCCAAAACCGGCAATTCTTAAAATAAATAGGAATGTGTTGGGAATTATCTGTAAAATTGCTAATAAATATTTTATTCGATGTAATTGGGAAAACGGATAGACACCATAAATGAACACTTTGAACAAATGCATTCTGGAGGTTTATTTTGGCATTTGAAATGAAATAAAAAATCGTTTTAGTTTTTGATGAACACTCGAAAATGAATAATAATAATGTCCTATAGTAGAAAACATTTTTTTTTTCTCTGGAGAGAAAAATTTTTATTTCCAAGCACCCGAAAACATTTTAATTTTATTTTTCAATCATAATAAATATCTTAACAGTTTAAAATATTTTTTAATTTTTTCAGACAAATATGTGAGGGGTTTTTGTTTTCTAATATAAATATCCATCATGATGAAAATAATAAATATCAGCATGAAAAAATTTTCAAATAATTTATTTTTTATTCATACTTTTGTTTTTGTTTCAAAACATATTTTCTAATATTTTATTTATTTAAATTTTGTATGTATTGTGTGAATACATTTTAAATATTTTTTATTCGATGAAAAATGTTTAAAATAGTTTTCAACTTTTGCAATAAAAATCACAAACGATTTTTTTTATTTTTTTGATCAAAATGAAAAAACTAAAACTATTTATTGATGAAAATAAAAAATTGTGATGAATTTTTATTATATTTTGGTTCACGATTGAAGCAAAAATAAAAAGTTGGATTTTAGTATTAAAATCCGATCCCTGTTTATTTCTGTTGTGTGAAATGAAAACTTTATAAAATATCGACAAATTAAAATTTATAATTAAAAAATTAAAAATGTTTAAACAGAAAAAACAATAGATGTGAATGAACAAATTTTAAATGTTTAATTAAATCTATACTTAAAGCACTCTTTTTTTTAGAATGGGCATTTAACGATGAATATGAAGTATTTTAAAGAATGTAATGTGATGAAATCATAAGACATATACAGCCGTATGGAAAAAAATCTTAATTTTGCTTTCAATTACACATTAGTTACCCAACATTCGAGGCTAACAAACATTTGTTAAGAAAACGTTTGTTTAACATACAAAATTTTTGAATTTTGAAAACAACAACAACACTTGTACTTTATTTCTCTCCTTATAGTTAAAGCTACATACTACCGAATATTAATACATTCGATTTATCAAATTTATAATTTTTTGTTGTTTAAGCATAAAATAAATTCCTTTTAAAATACACATGTTGTTTCTAATATTATTATTACTTACCCCAGGTCTACAACTCAGATTAAAACAGATATAATATGTGAGATAACACCGGCAGAAGAAAGTAACCATTTTGCTTATATTATGTTAAATCTTAAATAAGGGGTACATGTATTCTAATAAATTCTATAAGATATGATTATTTTCAATAAGTTACAGAGTAAGCATGTCCTTTTTTTAAGAAATTCGCAAAAAGAAAAGAAAACAATTTTTGAAAAAAATTTGGCAAATTGTTTTTGTAAATGATTTAGAAAATTACTTGAATTTTGTTAATTTATGAAATTAAAACATAAATTTATGAAAATAATATTTTATAAAATAATATCTATAAAGCATACAGAAATATCTAAAAAATAATCGTAAAGAAAAGATGGATGCTGAGCGAGAATAAAATTTTGGAAGATTTGGAAATTCACCATAAGGAAAAATATAAAATTGGAAAGTGAAAATGAAAGGCAATGGGTTTAATACTTTGGCAATTGAGTCGAGAGATCAAAATCGAAAAATAATTCAAAGTATTAACATAGATATATATTCTCCAAAAAGGAAGAGAAAAAATATGTACAATAAAAAGTTTTTAAAATAAATTATCTCCACAAAATAAAAATAATTTAAATCTAAAATATTATTAAAGTTCTATTGTGGTTGTGTTAAAATAAAAGTTGAAAACACAAAGAGCAACAAAATAAAAAGTTAAATATTTTTTTTTTTTTTTCAAGTAAGAGTGATTGTAATCAAAGAAAAACCTAAGAAATGCAAAATTATTTTTATTTTGCGTATGTGGTAGCCAGGTAAAAGTAAAATTTTATTAATATTTAATTGTTAATAATAATTAAATTTCAATAATATGAAAACAACCGAAATACATCCAGTGAAAATTTCATAAAAATAAGAGCTACAACATTGTATTGTGCAGAAGAAATTCCTGAATTTTATATTTCAACAAAGAACAGATATAAAAAATACAAAAAAATAAAAACTCCATATTGTGTTAACTTAAGAGAATAAGTAATGGATATCAGGGAAATTTAGAAAAAAGAGAATTTCATAAGAGAAATATTTATAATTAAGAGAATAGTCTTAAGTATAACTTTTTTGGGTTTAACTAATTTTGTAAAGTACTGTAAAACTTAGTTAGCGCCTTAAGATATACCAATTATTTTTTTGCGTTAGTTTGGGTGTTTTCCAGTTATTACGTAAGAAGGAGGTTTAGAGTGATTCTTTTTTGCGATATTCCTGGAAATTTTAACAGGAGAGATTTTCTAATCTTAGGGAGCTCCTTCAGATTAGGTTTTGATTAAAATTAGTACATATAAGATATTTATAGCATACTATTGATTTGTGCCAAGAGGAAACTATAAGCCGAAAGAAAAAAGGGATTATAATTTGTAAAGCGCTTAGAATATACTTGGTGTTAGAGTTAGTCATAAATATATTTATAAAGTTAGTAAGGAAAATTGCCTTGTATTTAAGGAATAAAAATGTGTAACGAATGAATTTTGCAAATTAAACAGAAATGGTGTGTTTGGCTTAATAGTTAAAGGGTTTAATGACATAAAAGTAAGATAAGATAGGAGAAGTCGGGTGGGATTTGGGTTCATGCGGAGAAATTGATTTTGGAAGGTTGGGAGGACAAATAAAGAGGCATAACAACAGCCTAGTAATAGGTCAGTGTAAATGTGGTATGTGTGTGGTAAATGTGGTTTTGTACCCATAAATATTTACAGTTTTTCCTGTAAATATTTATCTATGATAAAAAGTACATCTGTAATGACTAAGACGATTTAAAGAAGAATAAATATATAGAAGACAGGGATAGGACGGTTCAAGTGAATATTCTTTACACAGGTATATATATTTACAGGTATTCTGTGAATTTTCATTAGGTAACATATCTGATTGATATTATATGTTGTTGTTAGGTATTAGCTTTTGTTATTTTATTTAGGTTAGGTATAAGTTTTGTTATTTTAAATTCATTAATAGAAATATATGAATGCTTAGAAAAGGATAAAGATTTACTTAAATTTGGGAAATGTGGCAAACCTATTAAAAATAAAAAATATTTATTAATTATTTTTATAAAAATAGTTTTTGTATAGATATTATTAAAAGTAATATACCGAAATATTCATAATTTTCTAAGTAATTATTCACGCAAAGCTAAAGGCAAAAGTTGCAAGTTTGTAAAAATATAATCATATATACAATAAATTGGAAATATAAAAGTTTAAAGGCGCATATTTCTGAAGTGAGACATGATATTGACTTGAATCTTTTTGCAAAAGATCGGAAATTATATATGATAAGGGTAAAGCTTAATTTGGAATACATATTTTTAAAATTTCTTTCGCTATTTAGAAATAAACCAAACAAAAGGTCCAATTTGGGGTTTTTGGAGAAAATACAAATTTTTTAATTGTAATAACATATTTGTTTATAAAGATATCTTAATGAAATTTGCAGGAAATGTGGACCTTATTAATATAAATAAAAGCGCGTTAACCAAATTTCAATCAGGGGTAGGGTTTTCCTGAATTCCCAAAAAAACTAATCAAAATTCCCAAAAATGGGATTTTTTACATTTTTGGCTATAGAATCCACACTTTTCCGAAGTTCCAAAGATTTTGATTTAAAACTTTTAATAACATATTGAAGATTCTTAAAATATATTCCGCTTGTCGATTCGTGCTTTGGGATTTGAGAAAATATGGTCTGAAATTAAAACTTTCATATAAAGTGGGTCGAATTCGGGGGGGTGTGTACCATGACCAATTGAATTATTGGGCTTGTTTTTTACCTTGAAGACTTAAAAGAATTCTTGTGGAAAAAAATTCTTAAATGTTGGATGAAAAAAAAATTTTTTTTGACACTAATTTCTGAATAACTCCGAAACCGGTGGGCAAATAAAAAGATAATATTAAGATGACTTAAATATAATTTTCATCTACATCTTTTAGTGTTCTAGTTGTCTAAATCAGACAATTCGTTCTCGAGTTATGGTAAAAGTCTCGATTATTCGCCTTCTTAAGAGATATTAGACTTTCCCATAAAAAAAATATTAATTAAAAAAAAAAAATTTTTATAAAAATTGTGCTAAAAAATCGGCATTTCTTAAATAACAACGACATGTTTACTCTATAATGGATTGAAAATAATGATATCTTATAAGATTTATTAGATAACATGTAGCCCTTATTTAAGATTTAACATAATATAAACAAAATCGTTACTCTCTTCTGCCGACGTTATCTCAAATATTATATCAGCGTTAATCACAAAATCCGTTGAATTAATAAATATTCGACACAACTAACCAAAATTGTGTATGCCTTATGCAATTACAGAAATGACAATAATTTTCCAACCAATTTCTTTCCTGTGTGTATGAATAAAATTAGCTATGAATCATCAAAACTGATGCACAAATCTTGATTTTATTCACAATTAAGTGAAAATACCCATTTAAGTGGGGACACACTGGTGGGCAAAAATTTCCTTTTTCCTTCTTTAAGCAAAAATAGTTGGACTAGATGAAATTTGATGTGCTAAATAAGAATCTGCTTTCACTTTTTTCTATAAAGTAATACTTTTTTATAATCATGAATAATATGACATCTTTTTAGGCAGTCACACTTGTATATATAACTCGAGAACAATTAATCCAATTTAGATAAATAAAGCTCCAATAGATGCCGATTAAAATTATTTTCATGTTATGTAAACACTATTTTTTATCCGCTTAATTTTTTTCATATTTTTTCCAATTATTATGAAGAAACAAGTCACAGCGCTAAATTCGGCCGAATCTTTTAATGTTTTCATATTTATATAAATAATACATACGTATGTTCCACTAGCAACGCTTGCTTAAACAAAAAAAAAAAAAAAAAACTAGTTAGTAATAAATAGTAAATAAGTAAAAGATTTATAACCCCAGGTCTACAACTAAGATTAACGCTGATGTAATACTTGAGATAACGTCGGCAGAAGAGAGCAACGATTTTGTTTATTATGTTAAATCTTAAATAAGGGCTACATGTTATCTAATAAATCTTATAAGATATCATTATTTTCAATCAGTCACATAGTAAACATGTATTTTTTATTTAAAAAATGCCGACTTTTTAGCACAATTTTTATAAAAAATATTTTTTAATGTAAAATAATCATTAAAACATTGTTTTTGAAGTAATTTCCAAAATGCACATGCACACAGCTCATCTTATAAGATAGTTGTGTGACAGCTCATCTTATAAGATAGTTGTGTAGAGTACTAATATATAGTACTAATATTTGAATCTACACGGAAGATAATTCTCTCAGGGAGCGAATTTTTCACTCTCTGATAGATGATAGATAGGATGTAATGACCTAATGAAATAAAGAAAGGAATGAATAGAGGACAGTGGCAGAATATTGCTGAAGAACTAAACAACTCGTGTTTTATTAATAAGAATTATAAAGATGATCATATAAAATATTATTTTGGCTCACCATGGGTTAGTGATTTGGCGCATTTTTATATCAGACGAAAGGGCTTTCCAAGCCTTTTCCAGTGTAATGTATATGTATTACATATAGTCATAGGTAGATTCAAATATTCTCTATAAGGTTTCATGTGAACGAGAACGTTATAGCCCTTTCCACTGATATCCATATTACACGTAAATAATAGGGGGATCGATTATTCGACTTTTTGGATAAACCGGTTTTCGAATAGTTGAAGTTTTGAAAAAACCGGTAGCAGTTTTTAAAATTCCGAAAAACCTGTTAACCGTTTCTCTTTTTCTTTTTTTCTACTAGTTATTATTTCCATCAAAAGACTATATTTGATTAAAATTAAAAAAACTCAACAAATCTTATAATTTTCAATTAAAATTTTATTTGATAATTTATTCTGGGAAATACTTTTAAATAAGGTTAGAAAATAATCGTCGAAATGAGACCGGGTTTTATACATATATGTTTTATGCATATTCAGATGTAGCTTCATCTGAATATGCAAAAATTGTATCTCAATCTTTTTGAAATCTATTTTGAACAAGAGAAAAAAATAATTATTAGTGAAAAATGTTGAAGTTTTTGGATACACTAAGGTGAGAGTTTGAAAAGAAAGTACACTTTTATGAGCTTCGAAATAAATCTTATTACGCACAGTGGGGTCAAACGCAAATTTTTTGGTAATAAATCTGAATGTCCTGAACTACTGGTCGGATCAAATTGAAATGTATGGAAGAGTTGTAGAGGAGGACCATAGCTTTCAGAAAAATCATCTTTTAGTCACCCTGTGATAACACGAGATAAGCTACAGGGTGTCAAAGTTGACTACCTCGAGTATGTAAAAGTTAAAAAAAATCGTAACTTGTACAAATGAAGTCCGATTTTAAAGATTTTTATATTTCTGGAAAGTGCTTGGCAAGATAAAGAAAAAATAAGCTTACTCATCTAAGTTATCTCTTGCAGTTAAAAAGATATTTACGCTTGAATTTTGAATTTTTGATTTTTTGGCTCGACTTTCTTTCGTTTTTCGGGAATAAGTCCGGAGATATACGAGGTAAAAATTTTCTAAAAATATTCTGTTATTTGCTACATATTTCAAAATAATATGCTGAAAGAATTTTTGGATTATCTCAATTCGTCTAGACGTGAAAAATATTCAAAGTCAGCACTCTGAAATTGGCATGAAAAATGGCTATTTTTTTACAAAAATATTGTACAATTCATTCACTTTTTTCTCAAAGTTCCGTTAATAAAAAAATTTTTTCCTTATTAATTTCAAAAGATAAGGCTTCATAAATGGTTAATAAAGAAATTTTGAATTGATTTAAGTTTGCACCCTACATCCAGCATTGGCCGAAAATTGTAAATTTTAAAAAATAGTTTCATTTTTATCGATTAATAAAAAAAATTTCACGCGAGCTTTTTTAAATTTGGTACCCATATTTTTTATAGAAATAGATTTAGAATGATTTAACTCGAAACTGCTTCCCGCCCGGCCAAAAACGAATGCAGGAGTGGAGATTTTATGTTAAAAGTCAGTTTTTTTAACGACTATTTTTAAAAGCATATTAAAAGCATATTAGCATAATATTTTTAATATTATTTCTTATGTAGTGTATAAACCACAAATGAAGCTTTCATTCCTAAAAAAATCAATAAAATAGCTCCAATAACCTATTTTTGGTAATTTTTCAAAAATAAATTTTTTTTCAAAAAATAGCTGAAAATCCAAAAAAATTTAATTTTTTTAATACAACTCCATTAATTTTGCAAATACTTTAAAAATGTTAAAAGAATATAAAAATAGACTTATTTACCAATTCAACGACATATAAAATGTTGATATAGGTCATTTAATAATAGTAATATAATGGCCTCAAAACTACCAAGTCACGTCAAAAGTTGCAAAATTCACTATTTTGTTCCGTATTTCCATATGTGTGTATACGTAACACTCAACTGCATTGCTTATTTTTGTTACGAGATAATAATATTTATTAATGAATTTATTTAAAGTGTTCATAATTTTTTTTTCTACTGAAAAGGTTTTTAAAATTACCTAAGTACATAAATAAGTATATTTTCCTTCGTTTTTTATTACATTTTTTAAAGTTTTTAAATAATTTACCTAGCTACTTAATTAATGTATTATAACAAAAATGATTTTTTTACAATCGCATAGGTACATTTTTTGACTTACCTGTTTAACACTACAGGTCATAAAAATAAACTGAATGAGCAAAAATTTCAATTTTTTAATTCATTTTTGCCTGTCTCCATTTACCTGATATAAATATTCTTTTTCTATATATAAGTATCCTTATAAATATGCAGATTTATTAGTGAATTTGCCATTATAGAGATTACATTAAAACACTTTTCTATTTGCAAAGTAATCTGGGATAATCTATCTGATATTATAAATCGTCCAGAAAAAATAAGAAAACTCATTGATACAGTAGTATCTTTTGGTTTAACTCTTACTGCAGAAGACAGTTTAAAGCTCGAAAATTTTTATAAATCATACGAAAAAAGGATGCAAGCTTCAGATTGGTCAATACCAAAGTTCAAGAAGAGAAATGAAGAGTGGTTGCAGGGAGAAATACCAATTTTCATCGGAAAGCAGAAAAAGGGTCGACCAAAAAAAAGTTACGATGAAGTTCAGCTAAGAACAAAGAGTACCAAACAGGAATCTATTCTAAATTCACATACGAATGCCGAAATAAAAGATACATTTAAAGCTTTAGTAACACGTACGCAACCAAAGGAAGTAGAAAAAGTTATAGATGTGTTACCAACAGCTTCTCCCAATCGATTACATCGGATAATCCAAAGCATAGTGACACCGAAATCAACATCGTCCTTTACCTCTGAAGATGCTTTAGCTCTAATATTAAATTTAGGATTATCAAGAAACCAATACGAGATTTTGAGGAAATCTATTAGCGAAAAAGGATATGATATCTTTCCCAGTAGCAAATCAGTGAGAGAAGTGAAAAGTAATATTTTACAGCCTATGGAGCACACGGTTAATGCTTCTGTTAAAAGTGCTAAAGTTAATATATTGCAATTACTTGAAAATACTGCCTCTAGAATTATATCTACCTTCAGCAATGATAACATTGAAAAATGCAAAGACTCTGAACTTATTTTAATATTCAAATGGGGCTGCGATGGAACATAAGGATTTTCGGAATACAAACAACTGGATGGAAGTAATTCTGGAAATAATTATTCCTCGCTGTTTATGCGCTTAAATAAGCCTTCCTCATCGACAAGAAATGACTCGCTTTTTGATGATATATGGATAAATTTAACTCCAGGTTCCAAATTTTTGTGCCGTCCAATCCTTTTTGATTACACAAAAGAAACCACGGTTACAATAAACAGCATTGTCAACCAATTGGAAGAAGAAGTTAAAGCATTGCCCCCAATATATGTAAAAGTATCAAACAGAACTATTAAAGTTACATTTCAACAACAATTAACGATAATTGATAGAAAAGTTGCAAACGCTATAACAGATATAACATCTACATGGAAATGCAATATATGTGGAAAAATAAGTTCACAATTTCAGGATAATTCTGAAGTTCTTGTTAATAAAAATTCTTTAAAATTTGGAATATCACCACTCCACGCAATGATAAGATTTTTGGAGTTCTGCTTACATCTTGCATATGATATGAAGTACAGAAATATTCCCGGGCAGGAAAATGCTACAGTAAAAAACAATTTGGAACTTTACGAATTACGAAAAGAGGAGAAGAAAAGAATTCAATTAGAATTCAAAGAACAACTCGGATTAATAATTGATAAACCTCTACATGGCTATGGAAGCTCAAATGATGGAAATACAGCAAGACGTTTCTTTGAAAATCCGGAACTCACATCTTCAAACACAGGCATTGACTTAAATATTTTGAAGCGTTTTAAGATTATATTGGCAGCCATTAAGAGCAAAAAACAAATTAATGCGGACAAATTTAAAATTTTTGCTTACGAAACTAAAGAACTACTTAACATTACATACCCCTGGATATCAATGACTCCAACAATTCACAAAGTATTGGCTCATGGTAAAGAAATAATAGAAAATAATATTTTGCCATTGGGAGAGCTAACACAGGAAGCGCAGGAAGCCCGAAATAAAGATGTTAAACATTTCCGACTCTTCAATACCCTAAAATGTTCGAAAATAGCGCAAAATATGGACTTAATGGAATATTTATTAATATCATCAGATCCAGTTATATATTCTATAAGAACACGATGGCTACCAAAAATCACTCTTGAAATAGAAAAAGAGGATTCCCAAGCTAAGAAAGTTAAAAATTTGCTAACGTTTGATGTTTCTGATTATTTTCAAGAAAATATCTAATAATATCTTCGATAATATATTCTTAATAAAATAAATATAGGGGATATATGTATAATAAGTATGTAAATATGTAGAACAAATTAAATAAACATTACTCAAATAAAGAATTTACTACTTTATAATAACAAATATATACCTACATAATACATTATAAAACTAAAATGTTACGTATACACACATATGGAAATACGGAACAAAATAGTGAATTTTACAACTTTTGACGTGACTTGGTAGTTTTGAGGCCATTATATTACTATTATTAAATGACCTATATCAACATTTTATATAACGTTGAATTGGTAAATAAGTCTATTTTTATATTCTTTTAACATTTTTAAAGCATTTGCAAACTTAATGAAGTTGTATTAAAAAAATTAAATTTTTTTGGATTTTCAGCTATTTTTTGAAAAAAAAATTATTTTTGAAAAATTACCAAAAATAGGTTATTGGAGCTATTTTATTGAATTTTTTAGGAATGAAAGCTTGATTTGTGTCCTATACATTACATAAGAAATAATATTAAAAATATTATGCTAATATGCTTTTAATATGCTTTTAAAAATAGTCGTTAAAAAAACTGACTTTTAACATAAAATCTCCACTCCTGCATTCGTTTTTGGCCGGGCGGGAAGCAGTTTAGTGTTAAATCATTCTAAATCTATTTCTATAAAAAATGTGGGTACCAAATTTAAAAAAGCTCGCGTGACATTTTTTTTATTAATCGATAAAAATGAAACTATTTTTTAAAATTTACAATTTTCGGCCAATGCTGGATGTAGGGTGCAAACTTAAATCAATTCAAAATTTCTTTATTAACCATTTATGAAGCCTTATCTTTTGAAATTAATAAGGAAAAAATTTTTTTATTAACGGAACTTTGAGAAAAAAGTGAATGAATTGTACAATATTTTTGTAAAAAAATAGCCATTTTTCATGCCAATTTCAGAGTGCTGACTTTGAATATTTTTCACGTCTAGACGAATTGAGATAATCCAAAAATTCTTTCAGCATATTATTTTGAAATATGTGGCAAATAACAGAATATTTTTAGAAAATTTTTACCTCATATATCTCCGGACTTATTCCCGAAAAACGAAAGAAAGTCGAGCCAAAAAATCAAAAATTCAAAATTCAAGCGTAAATATCTTTTTAACTGCAAGAGATAACTTAGATGAGTAAGCTTATTTTTTCTTTATCTTGCCAAGCACTTTCCAGAAATATAAAAATCTTTAAAATCGGACTTCATTTGTACAAGTTACGATTTTTTTTAACTTTTACATACTCGAGGTAGTCAACTTTGACACCCTGTAGCTTATCTCGTGTTATCACAGGGTGACTAAAAGATGATTTTTCTGAAAGCTATGGTCCTCCTCTACAACTCTTCCATACATTTCAATTTGATCCGACCAGTAGTTTAGGAGATTCAGATTTATTACCAAAAAATTTGCGTTTGACCCCACTGTGATTACGATGCATTATGGTAAGCCAATTAGTTAGGAAATGTAAGGGAGAAAAGTAAATAACATATACGTGAAACTAATCTACGTGCTTACCACAAATAATGCATTCTGTTTCAACATAGAAAAAAGGGCCATTTATGTTAAAAATATATTGAAGTGCTGTTTTACTTTCCTCACTTACAAGCTTCGTTCATAGGTTTATTTTTTACTGGGAACTTACAAAATTAATTTCAAGTTAACCGTAAACTATATTTATAAAACATAACAAAAAATTAGACTTTATGAATATTAATTAGTTAAAACATTATTCCTATATTTAAATTCTAATGTTAGTATTTAGTACATATATTTTTTCGAAATAAAATGATATTTTTTTTTTTTTTTTTATTAAAATCATTTGTAATCGCGAAGCCTATTGGCCTAAATGATAGCATATCTATGAGTACGATTAATAATAAGCTTAATTATTACTATACAAAAATAAAAACTGCTACCTATTGCTCGATTATGTATATTAACTATATATTTTAATACAATAAAATACAATAGCAAATGGTAGTTGCTAGTATCAAATTAATTCCATGTTTTTAAAATCCCTCAAATTTAAAGAGAAATCTCGGGTATTATAAGGCATCAGAACGTTCCATAATCAAAATATTCTTACAACAAACGTTCTTTGCATATAGGTTGTATTGATTCTAGGAAAATAATTGAGAAAGTACGATTTAAATGTGAGAACTGAAATAATTCTACCAAGTAGTGAGGTGTTCCGTACTTTACGGTTTTATAAAATAGTGTCATTAATCTCGACTTATAAAATCCTCAAAACATAATCCAATAAAATCAATAGATTGAGCACATGATCACGAATCCGTAAAGAATACACGAAACTAATGACTCTATTAAATATTTTTAATATTTGTAGCCGAAGTTAAAATTCTATTTCTATTCCAAGTTAAATTTCTATTCCAAATAGAAATGTAGGCATTACACTATGCGACAGTCAAAATCGGGATGGGATGAAACCAACGGGAAATGTTATATCGGTAAAAAAGAAGTTATACGTGTCCCGGCGTTTCGCTGGGTCACGTCTAGTAATCGAGATATATCGATTTGAAGTTAGTAACTATCATATAGGGGAAATTGTGACCTTTGGTGGTCTTTTTTTTGACATAACTCGAGAACCACTAGTCCGATTTTGCTGAAACAAATTTAAAAAAATTAGGAATTACAATTCCTTTAATCTGTTCATACAACGTTTCGCTACATAAGCAACAGTTTCGCAGTTATAAATAAATGTATGAAAAAAAATTGACTTTTTTTATTTTTAATTCATAAAAAATCCAAAACGGTAAAAAAAGTGTCAAGACCTATTACTTTCACGTAAAGTCACATAACCTTTAAACAAAATGAGACATAGGTCATGAAAATCGAAGGTATCTCATTTTGACAAGAATATTGATTTTATGTTTCAATGAATTTGGATAATATTTATTATATATTATTTATTATAATTATTAACACGTAAAATTAAAAATTATTACAGGTAATTATTATGTTATTACATAGATACATAGGTTATAAAAATCGATGAACGCAAAACTTATTTTCGTTTGTTTGCGCCCTTTACATTCTTGCGTGGTGGTTCGCCCACTTGTTCAGAGTCTGTATCGGATGAGGATCTGTCTTCATCTGGAAAAAATCAATTGTTTTTAATCAGTCAGTTAATTTAATTTTTTTCTTCGATATCCGGTGACTTTGACATTAGGCTCCAAATTGTTGCCTTCTTTCAAAAGCTGGGCAAGTTTTTCTGCTTCACGTTGAGAAAGGTTTAATTCTGCAACAATCTTGTCCATCCTTGCTTGTGATATTGGAATTATTTTGTTCGATGGGCCATCTTCTGGTGTTAGTTTATAGGTGAAATCCGATTGATCCATTGTTTCAATAGAAAAAGAAGTTTCTCTGTCAGGACTTGGAAGCGGTGGAATTGGTATTTCATCCGCATGCGGTAGAGGTATTTGTGCAGTTTTAACAGATATGTAAACTCTTCGTTCAAGGCCTTTACGATTTACTCCACATATTTTGTTTGCGCAAGCGTAATAGTTGTCGGAATTGTGCTCTCCTGGATCAGTCCAAATCATTGGTACACCAAAACGAAGTGAACAGTGTTTCCCTTGGATCCACATGTTAAGACCATTGTAGCACGTTTTGCAAATTTTGTCTGGGACCCACGAAACGCCGCGAATTATTTCGCAATCAAAATAAAGTTTAAAAGCGCGCTCCACTTGCTCAGTGAGTAATGCAGCATTTGTTGAAAAAGCTCTTTTGCCACAAACGTAACAAAATAAATTGATATTTTCTGGACAATTTGCACTCATTTCAGTTTTATACAAAAATCGATCAGTGAACACCTATAAATACTACGTAAGTTTCAATATTTTACTGAGAGGTACTTATGAATACGCGCGTCTTTTAAGGGTGACTATAAACCTGATTCGTGTGCGTTTTAAATTTTTCGAAAAGTTCTAAAACATGACCACTCATAAATGTGGGTGCAATTTGTGTAAAAAAATCATGCAGGTTGCCAACGGAAAAAACCCAAATAATTCAAAAAGTGCACTTTCCTTTTTTCCTTTTAATTGTCCACGCACATTTGTGACCGTTTTTTAGTTTATTACCGCTACCATAAAAATCAAATAACCTTTTGTTTATTCCTTTTTTTTTAATTCTGACGATCATAAAAAAAGACATCAATGTTTTTTCCAAGGAATTTTGAGCATATCTCGAGCAAATTTTTGAAATTCATACCTTCACTTAATTGTGAATAAAAGCGAAACGCGTCCATCGATTTTCATGATCTATGTCTCATTTTGTTTAAAGGTTATGTGACTTTACGTGAAAGTAATAGGACTTGACACTTTGTTTACCGTTTTGGATTTTTTATGAATTAAAAATAAAAAAATTCAATTTTTTAGGCAAAAAATATTTTTTTTCATACATTTATTTATAACTGCGAAACTGTTGCTTATGTAGCGAAACGTTGTATGAACAGATTAAAGGAATTGTAATTCCTAATTTTTAAATTTGTTTCAGCAAAATCGGACTGGTGGTTCTCGAGCTATGTCAAAAAAAAGACCACCAAAGGTCACAATTTCCCCTATATGATAGTTACTAACTTCAAATCGATATATCTCGATTCCTAGACGTGACCCAGCGAAACGCCGGGACACGTATAACTTCTTTCTTACCGATATAACTTTCCCCGGTATTTTGAACCCTTCCCAATCACTGACCCCTAACATTTGTCGCACAGTGTTATTAATGATTTTTAAATTAATTACTTTACATGCAAAGGTAATTATTAATTTTTCTTTAGATAAACGAAACTTTTGAATTAATCATATTAATATGTTTTTCAAATGTGAAATCCCAATGATTTGTAACTCTGCACGTAGGAAATATTATTTCCATTTAATTTTAGACATGGATGAACTCTAACGGTCCTTCCGAAAATAGGAAAATATGCATATGGTTTTCTTGGGTTTAAAAACAATCTGTTTCTAAGGGACCAATTGAAAATGGCATTTAAATTCATCAATGTGGAAATTATCGGTATTACCCCATGTTATTGTATATCATCAGCGTATCATTAGCTTTACAAAAAGGCAAACCTTTAATTATGTCATTTATGTATAACATGAATAAAAGAAGCGCCATTATAGAACCTTGGAGAATTCCTCTATACAACTGTATACAATGTGATGTACTTTTACCAGACGTTACATACTGATATCTTTCGTTTAAAAATGACGATATTAGCTTACATGGATTGGTATGGTGATAGGAGGTTATTACTTTCAATGTATTCCGTTATTTGATCCCTTATTATGATCTCCATTATATTTGAATAAACAGGCAGTATACTCATTGGTCTGAAATCTGATATTCCAATAGGCTTTCTAATTTTAGGAATTGGTACTATTCGTGCAATTTTCCAGCTATTGGATATACATTCGTCATCAGCATAGTGTTTAAAATATGCAATAGTGATTCAATAATGAGATTTAATATAATCCTAATAAATCGTATGCTTATTTCATCGTGTCCTCTGGATTTTGATTTAGTTTTATCTAATGCATATATTATATTAATCTCATCAATTCCTGTAAAAATAAAATCTGAGTTATATCCCATATTAGGAGAAAACTTTTCAACAATTGGATCATCGGGTGGGAGTACAAATCCTCTGTTCATTTCGTCCAGATCCCAATCACAGTCACTAATTTCTATCCCAACAATACCAGTCGACCTAAGCTTATCCCATATATTTCTAGGAGTATCATTACTAAAGTATTGTACATAGTTTCGTTTCCTAACTTTTCTGATGATAAACTTTAACTTGTTTCGATACTTGGAAAAAATTTTCCATTTTCCAGTATTCATTTTCTTCTTATATGTTCTAAATGCTATATCCCTGTATTCTTTACGCTCCCTTATTTCACGACAACAGAACCAATTCCTTTTAATTTTAAATATTCTCATTCTAAGCGGAACATGTATGTTATATAATTCAAAAGCAATTGAGTTGAATATAAATACTTGTTCCTTGCTATCATTCGTTCAATATATTCTTTCAAAATTCTTTGTTTGTAAATCTCTTTCACAAACTATAAAATCAAAATTTTTATTATCTCTATAAAATCTAGCCTCATGCATTCTACGAATCCCAAATGACACTGAAATAAATATCAATACGTGATGAAAATTTAAGGCAGGAATTTGAAAATGTCCAAATTTCACTAAGGAACTAATGTCGGATACAAGGAAAAAATCGATAAACATGATGTACAACGTCAAAATGTGTTGGTAAATTATTGTGAACTAAATAGAGGTCATGATTTGAACAAAAATTTCTGACTGATGTATTCTCCTAAAAAATGAATATAGGTTGGCCAAATTGTGACGAGATATCAGCCAATAAATCTTCATATAGTCTAAATCTACCATGCGATAGATTATTCCAATAAGTATTCCTGGCGACTTGTCAGATATTATCTCTACAAATAGAGCTTCACATATACGTTCCTGCATTTCCTTATGAATAATCTATTCTGTCAGATACATATAAACAAACTCTTCTACCGCTTTATATTTACGATCATTGCGATATAACTTATATCCTTCAATTTTGAATGAAATATCCGTTATACGTTTCACACACTCCTATAACATCTAAATAGGAATCTCTTATGATACCTCTTAATTCCTCTATTTTTGCAGAAGTTATAGCAGGAGACAGACTCTGAACATTAAAATGTGCTACATTCCCATTTTCTTTACTTAAATTCGACCATAAAATGGAATTATCATTGGCAACTGGACCTATATTACTATTGGTTGAATTCAGATTCAAATATAATTATACATAATCGAGCAGTAGTAACAAAACATCTAAAATCTAAAATAATACAATTTTTTTTTTTTTTATAAATAAACATTTTTTAATAAAAATACTTTTTTTACCATTGTAATTCATAAAATGATTCTGCATAAACAGTGAGCAATATGAATTCGTGTACTACATTTAATAATACAATTAAAAATCAGAATGTATTTGCAACACTTCACAGTGGGGCAGAATCGAAATTTTTTGGAAATAAATTGTAACTTCTAATCGGCTGGTTGGATTTTCATACAATAAGGTACAGTCGTAGCAGAGGAGTGTACAATGTTAAGTTTGGAAGGGGGGCACAACAAACCCCTCAGGGTCGGAGCTAAGGGGGCTCAAAGTTAGGTACCTCTGACATGAAAAATTTTTAATCGCTAGCCAAATTTTTGTTAATCGTCCGATTTCAAATATTGTTATATATTGTTGTAGGCCCTGATAAGACCTATAAAAACATGCGTACCTGTCCTATTTATCTCTTATAGTTTTCGAGTTATTTGCATTTGAATTTTTAAGCACCATAATTTTGCATGTTCTTGGTACAGTTTTTTTCACATATATCCTAGTATTTCCGACCGTTTTTTTCTTAGCTAGTTAAAGAACAAAATTATCTATTGAATAAAAAAAATTTGAAGTCGATATCTTTACCGAGTCCAAAAATAAAAGATTTTGAATTTGAAAATTGCAAAAATTGTGTTTTAAGATAAAAAGCAAGCCCAATAACTCAATAGGTCATGGTACATACCTTCCCGAATTCGACCCATTTTATATGAGTTTTGATTTTAGACAATATTTTCTCAAATCCCAAAGCACGAATCGACAAGCTGAATATATTTTAAGAATCTTCAATATGTTGTTAAAAGTTTTAAATCAAAACCTGCAGGACTTCGGAAAAATGTGGATTCTATAGCCAAAAATGTAAAATATCCCATTTTTGTGAATTTTGATTAGTTTATTTGGGAATTCAGGAAAACCCTAACCTTGATTGAAATTTGGTTAAGGCGCTTTTTTTATATTAATAAGATCCACATTTCCTGCAAATTTCATTAAGATATCTTTATAAACAAATATGTTATAACAATTAAAAAATTTGTGTTTTCTCCAAAACCCCAAAATTGGACTTTTTGTTTGGTTTATTTCTAAATAGCGAAAGAAGTTTTAAAAATATGTATTCCAAATTAAGCTTATCCTTTAGCATATATAAATTTCAATCTTTTGCAGAAAGATTCAGGTAAATATCATGCCTCATTTCAAAAATATGCGCCTTTAAACTTTTATATTTCCAATTTATTGTATATATGACTATATTTTTACAAACTTGCAACTTTTGGTTTTAGCTTTGCGGTAATAATTACTTAGAAATTTATGAATATTTCTGTATACTTTTAATAATATCTATACACAAAATATTTTTATAAAAATAATTAATAAATATTTTTTATTTTTAATAGGATTGCCACATTTCCCAAATTTAAGTAAATCTTTATCCTTTTCTATATATATTTCTAGATATATTTCTATCAATGAATGTGTATTGGTTTATGGTTATTGAAAGAGGTTGTAAATCATTTATTTCATCTTTAATATATTCCACTAAATCCTTTGTTGTTGTCTTCGACTCCCTTGTGTATTCGAACCAAATAGGTCTGCAAAAATGTTTTGATCCTGGAGTGGTATTAAGCCATATATCTTCAAATGAGTTTTTACACTTTGATGAAGATTGCTTTAAGGAATAAGATCGCCTTCTTAATGGTAACAAAGATGCTATAAATACGCTTTTATAATCCGACATTTTCTTACTTCCACTAGCATGCTTGTAGGAAGCGCTGATAGTCCGTTACATCCCCACTTACAGATTAATACGACGTCGTTATAATTTACTTTTTCCAACTGATCTGCAGAAAAGTCTTCAACTATCCTGGTAGATGTATTCTCAAGCAAAGAAGATAGCTCTACACATGCTTCCGTTTTCGGTAACCGAAATATATGGTAAAATATTTTTCTTTTTTTCTTGAATATCCTTATATGATGGTAGAATTGAGTGTCCCTTTTCAAGCAGAGCTTTTCTTAAAATTTGATATTTGTTTCAGCTGAGGTCCAGTTCAAGCATTAGAGCAATTGCTTCTTCCTCTTTAAAATTGGATTGTGATGTTGGAGTAGGTACACTTTCGGCAATCCGTTTAAGACGTTTTGGTGATGCAGTTGGCAGTATTTCAGCAATATTAATTGCTTATGCGACAGTCTTTTCTTCTTAGATCTTGTACTTAAATCATCATGTCTTGCAGGGTACTCCAGTTGTCAGTATCCATCAAATCGGAATATTTAATTTTTAATCCGTTAGTACGCTGATTCAAGGACTTCATTTTTACGTCATACAACTTTGAAAAGCTCTCTATCTGAAATTACCAATGACGTCGACTTTTCCATGATATGTAGTTTTTATGAATTCCACTATAGCTTCTAAACGATTAAGATCATTTTTAGATAAACTGCACACAACACAACACAATTGTTTCAATGTAATCACCATGGTAATCAACTTCGTTATGATGTGATATATCTAATAGATATATCGCACAGGTATATATATTTGCAGGTATTCTGTGAATTTTCATTAGGTAAAATATCTGAAAGAGTCAATTTGGAAGATTACCCATACCGAATTCATTGATATTATATGTTGATGTTAGGCATCACCGGAAAGGATATTACCTGTGCATTGTCACTAGCTCATAAAAATATAGATGTTGAACCATCAGTAATAGATAAATGCTGCAGCTAGATATAACCGGAAAGGATACCTGTACATTGCCACTAGAACATAAATATATAAATTTTTAACCATCACCAATAGAAAAATACATTTTTTAAATTTAGGTAAATATCATATATGTAAACTAATAAAATACTTATTGATTAAGTTAAAATAGACATTTTTTGTTTGTTTTGTTATTTTAAATTCATTAATATAAATATATGAATGCTTAGAAAAGGATAATGATTTACTTAAATTTGGGAAATGTGGCAATCCTATTAAAAATAAAAAATATTTATTAATTATTTTTATAAAAATATTTTGTGTATAGATATTATTAAAAGTATACAGAAATATTCATAAATTTCTAAGTAATTATTACCGCAAAGCTAAAACCAAAAGTTGCAAGTTTGTAAAAATATAGTCATATATACAATAAATTGGAAATATAAAAGTTTAAAGGCGCATATTTTTGAAATGAGGCATGATATTTACCTGAATCTTTCTGCAAAAGATTGAAATTTATATATGCTAAAGGATAAGCTTAATTTGGAATACATATTTTTAAAACTTCTTTCGCTATTTAGAAATAAACCAAACAAAAAGTCCAATTTTGGGGTTTTGGAGAAAACACAAATTTTTTAATTGTTATAACATATTTGTTTATAAAGATATCTTAATGAAATTTGCAGGAAATGTGGATCTTATTAATATAAAAAAAGCGCCTTAACCAAATTTCAATCAAGGTTAGGGTTTTCCTGAATTCCCAAATAAACTAATCAAAATTCCCAAAAATGGGATATTTTACATTTTTGGCTATAGAATCCACATTTTTCCGAAGTCCTGCAGGTTTTGATTTAAAACTTTTAACAACATATTGAAGATTCTTAAAATATATTCAGCTTGTCGATTCGTGCTTTGGGATTTGAGAAAATATTGTCTAAAATCAAAACTCATATAAAATGGGTCGAATTCGGGAGGGTATGTACCATGACCATTGAGTTATTGGGCTTGTTTTTTATCTTAAAGTCATCTCTGTGAAGTTACTTTTCAGAGAACTGCAAAATTATTATATGTTGCTAAAGAAAATTTTATTTTAGATAAAAAAGAGTGTAAATACTAAAAAAAAAAAAAAAACACAAAAAGTCGTCTTTTTTGCAATTTTCAAATTCAAAATCGTTTATTTTTGGACTCGGTAAAGATATCGACTTCAAATTTTTTTTATTATAGATAATTTTGTTCTTTAACTAGTTAAGAAAAAAACTATTAAAATCGGTCGGAAATACTAGGATATATATGAAAAAAAAACTGGACCAAGAACATGCAAAATTATGGTGCTTAAAAATTTGAACGCAAATAACTCGAAAACTATAAGAGATAAATAGGACATGTAAGCATGTTCTTTATAGGTCTTATCAGGGCCTACAATAATATATAGAAATGTTTGAAATCGGACGAGAAAAAAAAATTTGGCAAGTGATTAAAAATTTTTTATGTCAGAGGTACCCAACTTTGAGCAACCTTAGCTCCGCCCCTGGTGATATTGTTGTGGCGCCCATAACATTGTACGCTCCTCTGCTACGCATATACCAAATTTCATGAAAATCCAACAGGCCGATCAGAAGTTACAGATTTATTTCCAAAAAATTTCGATTCTGCCCCACTGTGCAATGTTTATAACAAGATGTATTAGATTTTCGATGCTTAGCTTGGATGGTACGCCGCTAATAGTAATGTCTGCTCGATTTAATTGTCTTTGCAACGAGTTATTTTCTATTTCAAGTTGTTTAATTTTTGTTAAAGTTTTATCTTCGAACTTACCAATTTTGACCAGGCAATTGTTAAATTTTGTAGACATTTCTTTAAAGGGTGCTGATATTTCCGTAGAGATTTCGGTAAGAGGTAGGAAGTTCCATAAAATTTTCCATTTCATTTAGTTTTGTGACAATATCACCTAAGTTAGGAGTATTTCCTGATTTACATGGCTGGAATTTTAATGACAACATTTCACTGCATTCAGTCATTGCTACTGCAAGCTCTTTTGTTAGACCTGATGACATATTTATGGCACAATTTATGTGAAAAATTTTTCTCATTTCATATTTATTGTATTTTTACATTTGATACAAGATATAACTCCTATAGGTGGTGCTTTAGGTGGCATTTTGAGAGTATTTGGGTTTTTATTATTTAGTAAGTAAATTCTTTTGTTAATTTTATTACAATTGTTAATTTTCAATTTTGTTTTTTTTTTTGCTTTCTTTCACTTTTTATTTAAATGAATTTGTGCACATATTATTTCGTTTTCTATCATAGTAATTCAGCAATTATTTGTGTATATTTATCCCTTTTAAATTTAATAACACATATTTTTATATCTTTTACTCATTAAATTATACAGAACAAATATAAAACTAAATTTACATGTTTAGAAGCTCAGAAATTTAGGGATATTAAAATTCTTTTAAAATATATACTTTTAACTTTTGTTAGAGAAATCACTATTTCATAATTGTACTCATATGTTTATTTTAAAAATTCACATTTTTTATATTCATATAGAAAACTTTATGTTTTTATATAATTGCAGATATTACAGAACAGACAAAAAAAAACACGTTATACTCGTATGACATTCTCTCTTTGAAAATTTTTAGAATTTTTGTAAATTTATTCGGGATCAAGTTAATTGAATAATGATATTTTGAAACCCGTTTTTTTGGGTTTAAAATGAATATTTTGAAAAAACCCAAAAACCAAAAAAAAAAAGAAAACCGAGTCGATCACCCTAATGCAGTCATAAATTATGATATTAACAAATGTAATGCTAGAAACACAATTGCGCCGTATTAACATTGAAGCGTACTAAGTAGGTACGTTGTCAAATTAGAACTTATACATTTTTATTGAAAAGCACACTACGACTGGCATATACGTTGAACCGTATGTACGTCGTACGTAAATTTAATTCTAATTCTTACAAAAACTACCGTATTTTTCATACGAGTCAGTTGTGTTCCTTGCATAATGGGTAAAAATCGAATAATTTTACTAAATATTCATATTTAAGGTGCTATATTTTTGGTATTTAATAGGTTAAGCATGTGATATATAGATCATATGAAAGCCTGAAATGTTCTCTATAAGACTTGATATGAGCAGTAGTACCGTTATATTGATTTATTTTTGAGATAACGGTACTTTTGTAAAAAAATTATAAAATATCATTTTGGCTCGCTATGGGTTAATGATTTGTTACATTTTATATATTAGTCGAAAAGCCTTTCCAAACGCTTTCCACAGGGACCTATATTGTTTATATTGATTAAATATGAAAGGAGAATAATGCATTTATATCACAAATTCAGATCTCTAAAACTCGAAAACTAACAGAAAGCAGACAAATTTTTTTGTTTAATTTTGATTATGGAATGAAGGACTTTTATATTATTGAAACGAAATCTTGAAATTCCATAGTTCCGCCAATCTTGATTTATGCCTTATTTCTCTATGTTTACATAAGTGCAAACGTTTATTAATTTATTCGATTATTAATCGTTCAATTCACACGCACATTCTTAATGGTAAGAAAATAATAAAAAAATTTCTTACAGTGAAAACGCACAAATTTTGTTCTCTTAAGAAGTAAAAACTTACAAATACTTCTACGTAAAAAGTGTGTTCTCAATTCGCCTAGGACTGCTTTAGGCTTTAAAATCTCTTGAAAATTTTGAAAATACATAACCTTATAATTTTGTAGATTTTTCTTTTATTTTATAATAAATATTTTGTGTTTTTTTTTAACACAATTTTAGAACAGCTGCGTTTTTTTGAATACTTCGAATAGTTAAAGCGAATCGCTCCTATATATTAGCTTAGATACATAATTCTTTACCATTTCAGATAACGTTTAAATTTGTGATACCATCACAAACATTTTTGAAAATTTGGTACAATTTTTGGTTTTTAAATTTAAAAAAATTTTTAATTGAAAATTTGATAATTGTATATTATCAAATTCACAAACCATGCATTTCTTAGAGTTGGTAGCAGTTTTATCCCTACATAACTACTTACGAAATTTATACCTACTTAAATTTGTACTGCAAGTTTTTATAAATTTCAAAAAAAAAACACAGCAATTTTTTAATAAAGAATATTAAAACAAATCAATTTGTTTGAATCAAAGTTTATTGGGATACAATTTGTCCATACAAAATTTGTTTTATTAAACATTTATAATTTTAAAAATTTATTATGAATAAGGCCTTTAGTATTTGTGAATTTTAAAACTTATTATGTCATTTAAGGTGTCTCTTAAGGGTGTAATGAATCAAAAAATGCCATACTTTGGACTACACGATCAAAAACATTTGGTCTGTCTATCACGCAATCGAATGTATGTAAATTTAATGAATTTAGAATCAGGCGATTGCGTAACTACATTTAAAGCTGGAGAGGACCGTTTTCTTAATTCTCTACTGGTTTCTGGAGACGGAAGGTAATAAATAATAACTTAATAAATACATAAATAAAAAAATTATATTTGGTTTTGCAATTTTTTAGGTAAAAATAACTAAGCCTCGGAATGATAGACACACGCAGAAAAATACTTCTTTTGACAATGGTTATAAACAATTTTTCAATATGGTTAAAATAATTCTATAATATTATGGACACTGCATAATAATAGTATGGTTGCCACAAGCATATAATGGTTGCATTGATCCAATACAAGTTTGCGTAACATTAATATGGTTGTGGCAAACATTATATCGCTCTAATCTCCGAAAATAACGTATATATCTGCTATGTGAAATATTAAAGGTCAAAGATCATAAAATCAGTTTTTACATAGCATATTTCGCTGATAATTTCATATATTTTGGTTGACATCGCTTTTGGAGTTGTAGTCGTTCTTTCTTTCACTTAATGGTTCCACGTCCTGCTATATTTATTAATTCATTTTTAAAGATGCTCATACAACTTATTAGCTATAGATATGTACTTACCTTTTGTTAGATTTATCACCCAGAAATCAAATTCTGGTCAGTGTAGCCAATCTTTCGCTTATAAAATAGCAAGATTGAATAACAAAAATAGGTAGAAATGGCTAAATCAATAAAATTGGAAATATAAATAAATATGTAATTAAATATGTTATCATTAGGGGCGGATTGTTATGCAAATGCATGGTTTTTTCCGAAATATTTAAAAATAACCTAATCACACATTTTATTGGAAAATGAAGTCGATTTGTTAGTGCATATTTAATGGAAAATACATATTCTGTCATAGTTTTCACAATATTGTATATTAATTTACGTATTTTTAAATTTTTTTACTTTAAAAAAAAAAAAAATATATATTGTATCAGCTAATCAAAAGCGATTTAAAAAACTAAACGAACATTTTACCAACAGAAGTTCTAATAGTCATTTTATTAATTAAAATGTTCTGGTGCTACAAAATAAAGGAGAAAGAAAGATATAGTCGGTCAAGACCGACTATATGGTACTCTACGCCATTGTGTACGAGCATAAAAATTCGGGAAGTGGACTTATATTACATCTGTGGCCAATTTTACTAAATGTAAAATATGGACCGATTCTCATAAAATTTGGCAACGTAGTTTCTACTTACATAAAACTTATTTGTGTCGAATATTAACTTGATACTAACATTCGTGTGGTATTTATGCACGTTAAAGTGATTTTCGGATGAGGGTTTTATATGGGAGCTATGGTCAATTACGGACCGATCTTCATGAAATTTGGCACACAGATTCACACTTACACAAAATATATATTATTAAAATATTGCTATATTTAAGGCATTTGCGATGGTTAAACCCCTAGCCCCCATACAAATGTCCGGGAGGTGAAATAATGGACCGATCACAACCAATTTCAATAGGTTTCATCCTTGTATCATAAAAGTCACACGTGCCAAATTTCATTATCTTTAAAATTGCTACTGTACTTTGTGCACAAGGTTTACATGGACAGCCAACCAGCCGTCCAGCCAACTAGCCAGACGGACGGACATCTTTAGATCGATTTGAAAAGTTATCTTTATAGATGGGTGTTAGATAACTTTTTCTATGCGTTACAAACACCAGCACAAACGCATAATACCCCAACCACCTATGGTGGTGTAGGGTATAAAAATTTAATACACTTGGAATGTAATATAGTATAATTTATAGGTATGGGTGAGCATATTATAATACCATTTCTAGAATTTTCAATATAGCCCCAAAATCGGGGGTTATTTCCAAAAAAAAAAAAAAGATTTTTTAGACTTCGCGGTTTTAATTTTTTTTATTTCGAATACCTGTTATTTAATCAAAGTTTTTTAAACGACATTAGAAAGAAAAGATTTTACCCTTTTAAAAAGGTATATTCATATCAAAACTCTTAAAATATTAAGGATTTATTTATTTACATATTTATTCATTCATTTACACAGCTGCAGTAATTTTACATCAGCTGGGGCACTTATACTCTAATTAAAGCTATAAACAAAAATAATATTAAAATTAAAAAACATTAATGAAATACAAAAATAATAATGAATAATTCTCAAGGAAAATATATATACATATATATAAATAAAATAACATAATGAATCAAAGTTAATAGTAAAACTGAAATTTAAAAAATATAATTAAATATTATTATTAAAACTTTAGAGAAAAGCAAAACTTAAAAAATTTAAAATAAAATATGTGAATGCAAGAACATATATTAAAGAGAAACAAAATCAATGAAGTTGAGAAGAAAGAGCATGAAACGAATTAAACTCTTCATAATTATACCGTCATAGATTTAATTTAACGTTATATAATTTCTTGTAATACGATGAAGAATATTATATCAAATATCTCCAAACAAATTCACCGTTAATTAATTTAATCTTCTCTTCGAAGTGAAGGGAGATTAATAAGTTGCAAGCGATTGGCGGCAATATTTCTCTAGAGTTCCAGCCTAAACTATGCAGAGCAAAGAAAATAAATTGTTTTTGCATTGACTCAATACTATCAGTATAACAACAGCAATTAGGGGACTATACTACTGAGGCATACTCCAAAACAGGTCTAATTAAACAAGCATATGTATTCCTAAATATGTATGGATCATTAAATTCCCTAGACCATCTTTTAATAAAACTTAATAACGATTTAGCCTTGTTTACACATGATATCACCTGTAGATTAAAACCAACTTTATTGTCTGGAATGATGCCTAAATCATTAAATGACGAAATACTCTCCATTTTTTGGAAACCAATGAAATAGTCACATCTATTATAACTCGACCTATAAAAAGATAGCTTCTCAAACTTTTTCAAATTAAGCGAAATATTATTAGCATTCAAATAGTTTAGTAAGGTCATCCTCTAATAAAGAGCAATTTACACTGTTTCAAAATGATAGAAACAGTTTAGCATCATCTGCGCCACAGTGGTCCTAAAATATTTTTTTTTGTTTTGGAAATAATTCTGTAACTTTAGAACTACTGGATGTAATTTCACATGGCCAATCCTGAGGTGTATTCCAATTGATTTGGAGGAGCACAGGTTCTTAGCTTGTCTGGGGTACAAGGGGTGAACCTCCAAAGTTGGGCAACTCGGGTATGAACATTTAAAAAAAAAACGCCAAAATTTAACTTATGATTTCATTGAAGAAAATTGTATAATTCTGTACAAGAAATACCCTACATGTGTGGGATATGTTTGTTTTTACTTTAAGAGATATTTAGACCGAAGTAAAATTTTGACCCATTTTTGGGCATGTTTTTTAGTTTTTTTTAGTCCTAAAATGTTTCTAAAATATTCTCTGGATTCTCTACAAAATTCTAATTAATTTTCGTGCAAGAATCATATACCTATGTACCTAAGTCAATTTTTAAAACAAGATTTTCCCGAACAGGGATTTTGGGTATTTCGGAATAAAAAATTAAGAATCTATTTCTTCTTTTAAGGACAACTTTTTTATATTATACTAAAATTTCATAATGATAGCTTTATTTGTATAGATTTTATTAAAGTTCAAACGTTATTTTTTCTTACAAAATAACACTAAACATCAAAATTTTATGTTTTTTGGACAATTTCATGAAGAAATTTAACTCTAGTACTTTACTATTTATAGTTGTGTTTTGTTATTGATCTTAAATAACAACATAAATATTTTTCATAGCCAAACACTACCAACAAACATAAGATGCAAATTTTAGTAAACAAAGGGATTAGCGAATAACAACAAAATGCATAGACTAAATATTTTTACTGTTACAAGCTAGTTGATCATATGATAATAATTTGCTTATATTAGGAAAGTTGTAATAAAAGTGTTTATAACAACAAAATAAAAAGGAAAACTGTGTATAAAAGGGCGACAAAAATTCTAAGGGGACACAGTCTGATCAGAGTAACAGCGAAAGCAATATCGAGGACAGGAGAAATATCAAGTAAGTGAGAATATATATAAATAGAGATACCTACAAGTGTTTGTTTAAACGTGAAGTGGCTGAATTTAAACAGGAACTAGTGATTGCTTAGTCACAAAATTCCTATAGTAGAAGTAGTCGTTAAGTGATTGTTTAGTCACAAAACGAAGTCATTAAGTGATTGTTTAGTTACGAAACGAAGTTGAAAGTATTAAAAACTAACGTAGTTAAAGAATCGTTTAGTGATTTGGAAGTCACAAAACGATTTAGAATTTTAATAATTAAAAGAATAATTTTGTTTAGTGATTCGCTAGTCACAAAACAGAATTAATCTGATCGCCAAGTGATCAGGCAGTCGATAAAGTGGTTTTATTAAATAACGCACATAGTGATTATTGAATCACGAAGCGTATCGAGTCTCGTCTGTGAATTACAGCTAAACAGTGGACTTTCGGGTTATGTTCATCTGGCGTAGCAGTGGAGGAGAAACACGTCCGGAGTTGGGAAGGACCAGAGGAAGTACGGTGCCGAAGGAAGGGAGCCGAAGATTATAACTTGTATTGGATAAAGAAGGTCTTGTTATTTCTTGCAACGAACTGGAACATAGGCTGAGTATACCAGAGGAAAAGTCGTTACAGTTTGCACCAGCATTGGTCGAAAATGGTGAATTTTAGAAAATTTAAAATTTTTTTCGTATATTTTTTCATTTTTTTCTCAAGCTCTGTTATTCAAAATTTTATTCCTCTACATATATCAAAAGACAAACTTTCAGAAATAGTTAATAAAGAAACTTTAAATTGATTTAGGTTTGTATCAGCATTGGTCGAAAATGGTGAATTTTAGAAAAAATTTAATATTTTTCGATTAATAAAAAAATGTTACGTGAGTTTTTCTTTTTTAATTTATTGATATTTAATCATAAAATAGATTTAGATCGATCAGGCTAAATTACTTCTCGCCCGGCTAAATGCAGGAGTGCAGATTTTATGAAAAAAGTAAATTTTTTAAATGACCCTATTAGCATAATATTTTCGCTTCTATTTCTTATGTAGTGTACACAATAAATATCAGTCCTTCATTCCTCAAAAAATTTTTCAAATATCTTCAACAACAAATTTTTGGCAATTTTTCAAAAATAATTAATTTATAAAAGAGTTAAAAATTAAAAATATATTAATTTTTTTTACCACAACTCCGACTATTTTCCAAAAATTTATAAAATTTTAAAGGAACATAAAAATACAATTATTCACTAATATATAACATGTTTATATAGGTCGTTTTAATAAACATAATATAATAGTCTCAAGACTACCAACTCGTGTCAAAACCCTGCCAGCAATTAGATGATAGTTTTATCCACTATCAGAAAAATCTCAAGATGTTATTTTCCTGCTAGTAAACAATTTTATAAAAATAAATAACATTAATTTGGATTTTTGATCCACTTATTCTACATTTCTTACTAACTAAAATGTCGAAAAAGTCACTTAAAAGTTAGTTTTTGGATAAATATAAAGTTACAATAAACTGTCTCCCATTAGTGTTCTCAAGATGTTATTTTTCTGATAGTAAAAAATTTTACAAAAACAAATAACATTAAATTCTATTTTCGACCTTCGGAAAGTAAAAAACCATTACATTGTTTTTAAATTAAAAACAAAAAATGTGGAGAAGGCAATGATACTTAGTTGGCGTGTTACTTTCAAAGGCAAGCAATCGATTTTTTAAAAATTTTAAGAAGGCTTCTTAAAATTAAAATAAAAAAAGAGTGATGAAGTGAACTAAAAATAAAAAAGAAATATTTATATAGACATATACATACATATATATATATATATATATATATATATATATATATAGACATAGAAAATATTATATATATCGCTTGCAAATTTTCTGTTTACTATACGATTTCAAATATTTTAGATCTTATTAAACTTTAAACTACTGTAATTTCTGTAAAAGATATTGACTTAAATTTTTATCTAAATAATGAAGAATTATGTTAGCTAAGTAACGTAATTCATTTGAGAAAAAAACATGGTTTTTGGAGAAACTATAAATACTATATCTGTAATAAAATCTTTGTTAGTTACGATATCTTAATGAAATTTTCTTTGATTATTTAAAATGAGAAATTGTAAAAAACTCTAAGATTTTTGTAGAAGGAATCCCACATTTCACAAAAAAAAACTGAAAATCCAAAAATGGGATTTTTTACATTTTCGCCTATAAACTCACATTTTTCTGGAGATTATGATTCAAAATCCTTAAAAACATATTATGGATTCCTATATTGCAAGAAGGCCTATAACGTATCTATGTCATTTCTCGAGTGATTTTTCGTTGTAGCAGAGTGTATTATTTCCTAAATATGAAAATTTTAGGTATAGGTTTGTTGTGGTAAATTTCCTATACCACCCCTACCCCGTGGATTCGCGCCTGATTTCAATACTTATTTTTTTTTATCAGCAATTTGGTGTAATTTTATATTTAAAAATTCTTCTCTTAAATGGAATATTTAGTCAGATTTTCCTAAGCACAACTAAAACCGATTTTTAATAACCCTAAATGACTCTAATTCGTCGCACAAAAAAAGTATTTAATAATTAAAAAAGTATCAGAACTGAGATACAGTTTTGACCGAACGATGACTTTTTTTCGATAGGAAAATAACTTCTTTTTCTTTTACTATTTTAAAATAAATATGAATAATATTTAGTCAAAGTTTGGATAGTAAAGTTGATAATATTAAGTTAGAATTTCGACAGAAATAGTGACTTTTTCTGTTCCTCAAAATGACTCCAATTTGACACATAAAAAATATTTAATAGTGTCATTAAAAAATTATTAGAACTGCTGCAATGGCAATATACTCTTTTCTATTAATTCTTTACCATGTATTGTTGGAATCATTGATTTCCAGGTTTACATGATATTACGGATTACTTTAGTTTCGTAAGAAAAAATTTTGAATTTGTTCACATTGATTTATTTTCTGCTATTAATGGCTGCCAATGTAATCTTAAAACGCTTCAAAATATTTATGTCAATGCCTGTGATTAAAGATGTGATTTCTGAATTTTCAAAGAAACGTCTTGCTGTATTTCTATCATTTGAACTTCCACGACCATGAAGAGGTGTATCAATTATTAATCCGAGTTGTTCTTTGAATTCTAATTGAATTCTTTTTCTCTTCTTTTCGTAATTCGTGAAGTTCCAAATTGTTTTAAATGCAGTATCTTCCTGGCAGGAATATTTCTGTATATTTAAGGAGATTACTTAAAATAATTTTATTAAAAAAATAACAGGATCCAAACTCTTCAACTTCTGTTTTGGAGAATTTGAGACCATGTTAAATATGGATGTCCACCGATATTTAACATCATGTGTTACTCTTTCTTGATGCAAAAATTTACCTTCAATGTTTGGCGTACATCGAACGTATCAATAACATCACATATAAAATATTTTAGTTTTTATGTTAATTCCGAAATCTTTAAGTCTTTTTTACTGAATAACAAATATAAGAAGTAGTTCCTTTTATTTTTAATTATCCTAGTCAGAAATTAAAATGTTTAATTGATTTATTATTAGAATTATAACTTCTTCCTGTAACATCTATGTATTTATAAAAAGAGTTATCATCTGCTGTTATTGAAATATAAGTATAATTTTTATTTTCAGAATAAAAATTATCAATATAATTCCATACCTAATCTTTTAATAAAAAAAAAAAAAAATAAAATAAATAAATAAAATATAAATATACCTATTTATTTATACAAATAGTTAAAAATATGATTAAAAGTATAATATTAAAAAAGAAAATTATTCTTTTCTTTCAATATTCAACGTCAAAATATTCGAATTATTCGTTATTCGAAAAGTTACACTTTTAAATTCTTCGAACAATTTATTATCAAATTGTTCGAATTATTCGAATGAACATTATTCAAATGGATACCCTAGTACATATATAAATAATTTTTTTTTTCAGTAATTTTATTTATTGAAACTTCGCAAAAGTTAAGTGAACTAACAATAATTAATCAAATCTTAAATCTACATCTTAATATCTATTTAGTCCAACCAACGTCAGACTAAAAGCGATTTTAATGAATATGGTTTAACATCGGCTCAGTTCCCCGGTGTTTCTTCTTCTCAGTCGAATGTATCGATTACTTCTTAGTATGTTTCGTGGTAGTGGGTCAGGAAGTATTTCCAAACTTTTCAAGTATGCTCCTGCATGTTCTTTTATAACATCTTTTACCAAAGGAACGTTTAGATCCTTATGTATGTTAGTATTTCTTACATACCAAGGGGCTGCGGTGATAGTTCGCAATATTTTGTTTTAGCGTCTCTGTATTTTTTCAATATTTGATGCTGAGGCCGTACCCCATAACTGGATTCCAAAACTCCATATTGGCTTTAAAACTGAGTTATAGAGGATTAGTTTGCAATCTAGACTGAGCACAGAATTTCTGCCAATTAGCCAATTTATTTGGAGTGCTTTCAATTTCATTTGGGTCAACTTTGCATCAATATGGAAATTCCAAGTAAGGCGTCGGTCGAGATGTATTCCGAGGTATTTAACCTCCGATTGCTGAGGTATTACTTGGTTATTTATAAGGATAGGTGGGCATGATTCCCTACGCAAGGTAAAGGTTATATGTGTGCATTTTTGTTCATTTATTTTTATTTTCCATTTTTTAGCCATGAATGCCCTCTTGTGGGCATTCATGGGTGCTTAAAATAGCTGTATCATCTGCAAATGTTGAAGTATGGGTTTGACTCTTAGTTGGCATATCGGAGGTGTATATCAGGTATAACACAGGGCCCAGTACACTACCTTGGGCACACCTGCTTTAATAGGCTGAGGGGTACTAAAAAAGTCACCTTCTTTAAGAATAAATTTTCGACCAGTTATATAGCTTTTTAATAATTTATGTATATTTATGGGTAAATTTTGTTCTATTTTATATAACAAGCCGTCATGCCACACTTTGTCAAAGGCTTGTGATACGTCAATGAAGAGAGCGGAACAATATTTCTTTTCTTCAAACGTTTTGTTTATAACATTTACAAGTCTGTGTGTTTGTTGAATAGTACTGTGTTTTCTTATAACCCGAATTGATGATTGGGTATACATTGGCTTATTAGCGGGTATAGCTTGTTCATTAGGAGCTTCTCAAATAGCTTAGACATATTAGATTATGGGTCTATACGATTCTACTTTTGTGTGATCTTTTCTTGGCTTAGGTATCATGGTAATCAGGGACACCTTCCATTCTAGTGGGTAATATTCAAGACGTAATATAGCGTTAAAAATATAAAGTATTATTTTTAATGCTATCCGGGGTAGCTCTAAAAGCATCTGGTTACTGATTTTATCAATTCCAGGTGCCTTTTTGGAGTTTAAATCAACAATAGCCTTGTCGATCTCTTGAATCTCAAAGCCAAGGGGTTCGACTGCTCTGAAATGGGGCACAACAGGTGGCAACTCAATTATGTCATTTGATTCGTTCGGGGTGAATACATTCTTTAAATGACTAACAAACAGATTCCCTTTTTCTGTATTGTTTCTTGCCCATCCACCATTTGTGTTACGTAAAGGTGGTCTACTTTTAATAGGTCTATTGAGTTTTTTTTTGTAGCTCACTAAAGTGAGTAATCTGACTGAGGCGTTGCATCCAACTTTTCTAGATATTTACACAAAGATGCATTTTTTTGACACTCGAAAAGTTTAGTAAACCTTTTTGGCATTCTTTTAGCTTCGATTTCAGTTGAGGGGATCTGTGGACTTGCCACTCTCTTCGAACTCTTCTTTTTTCAGTCAAGAGCTGTTCGATATCTGCAGAATAAATTCTATTATAACTGTTTTGTCGGGGGGGGAGGGGGTTGGGTAGCGTGTTCAGCAGCAAGTTTTAGATTTCTTTCAAAATTATTGAGAGAGAGATCGATTTCGAACCCAGCGATATTTTCTCTGTGCAGTGAGTATTTCTTATATTTTAGCCAGTTTATCCTTTTTCCTGATATCGCTAAGTTACCAGTCGGGGATACAATTTCTTGGGGGCTCAATAGCATAACAGTAGTGGGTGTGTGATCTGATGATAATTCTAGAGATGATTCAGCTTTAATTAGCTCCATTGGAATATTTTTTATAACACCTGTATTTTGTGTGGATCAGTGGGCCAGTATGTGGGGTTTCCGCTAGAAATCACATTCAAACCCATTTTAAAATTATATCAAATAAAACACGACTTTTCGGGGGTAATCAGACGTGATCGCCAGAATGTATGTTTAGCGTTATAGTCGCCAGCTGCCAGGAAGCGGGGCTAGTGATTTATAAAAATTGTTGTATTGATTTTCTGTAATTGAAAATCTTGCGGGTGAGTATATCGATGAAATCACCAAGTTTCTATAACAATCATCAATACAGATTGTTGTAGCTTGAAGATAATATTTACAAAGATCACACTTTAAGTAGTGTTTAATGCGGGTTTTTATGAGAATAGCTGAACCTCCACATGCTCTTCCTCTGGGGTCTTTTGTATCATAAAACACATATCCATTTATTTGGAATATGCTTCTGGATGTCAAATGAGTTTCGGAAACTGGCATTATAACTACTTGTTGATTTTTTTTAGAAAATATTCTAGTTCGTTCTTATGTTGACGTATACCGTTTGCGTTCCAAAAACATATTTTCAAACAGTTCATGGCTTATTTAGAATTGCCTGCAACAATATTGATTGCATCTTAAGCATTTCCTGCATTATATTGCTCATAGAGTTTGTAAAATTATTTACCGATTGTACGAGCGTCTCTATTGTAGCTTCTAGCCTGGTAAAATTGAAAGCGGGAGTTTGTTCCATTGCCTGTGGGTTTGTGTTGAAGTTAGATTTAGCTAGAGAATTTTGAGTTCGATTTGTTCTGAGAACGTTGAGTATGACTCTTTGTTGGCAGAAGGCTCTATTAACTGGGGTAATTTGCATTCAAAGTATTTGGTGGTTGAATGGGGGGAATTTTAGATTCCTGGCCTAAAGATCGTTTGACAAATGAATATACTGGGCAACCTTTGTAACTGGCGGTATGGTTTCCACCACAATTACTACATTTCTTAATCATAGAATCAGCTCTTCTATAGTGATTTTACGATGCAATAAGTATCTGAGATTATATATGGGGTGGGTTTCACCTTTTTTCAGTTTTATATCACCGGGTTCCAATTCCACTCGAAAGAGTGGTTGAAGAGTTTTATTACGAATGTTCATTACATTTTTTATTTTGTACCCCTTGTCTTCTAAGCTTTGTTTTATTTCTATTGGATCCACGTTAGAGTCAATTCCCTTCATAACAATTTGGAGACCCTTGCTACACTTTAATTGATACGTAT
Source organism: Protocalliphora azurea (assembly GCA_932274085.1). NCBI lineage: Eukaryota > Metazoa > Arthropoda > Insecta > Diptera > Calliphoridae > Protocalliphora > Protocalliphora azurea. The sequence continues at coordinate 54,499,134 of OW026520.1, forward strand.
AAAAATTCTTTTTACGAGATTCAAAGTCTGATACAATTTTGCGGTAATCGTTCTCTTGACTTACTTGTATTTTTGTCTCATTTATATTACCACGCTTTATGGGGATCACATAAAAATGATTCTCACCGATCAACGAGATCAGATGTTGAATCAATTCGTTTTTGTTTTGTTCTCTTAAATAAATTGGGGGAGGTTTAGACGACTTGGATACAATTGGGGGCTCAACCGATTCATTCTGTAAAATAACGAAGCGATTTTCGGAAATTGGTCTATCGTCTTCTCTAGATAATTTTGCCGCAGGTGCAAATTTGGAGGATTTAGGGCTTCTTCCTCATTTTAAAATAGTAATATAGGTCCATTCCAACCTGGATTTGGGGTTTCTGTTTAATATTGATCGATTGGCCAGACTTGGGTATAGCTCCAGTTGAAGGGTTAATTAAATCTGTACTTACTGTGAATGTTGTTATTTTTGAAAGTGAATTACATAGCATACCTTCAGGCGGAATTAAAACTTGTTTATTATCTGACAGTTGTTTATTATCAGCTGTTTTGTTTTCTTTTGTTAAACTATTTAAACTGTTAATTGTCAACATAGCGGGGGAGCAAGAACGAGCGCGATTGCTTGGTTTGACGGTCAAATACAAGCTGTCGTCAATTCTTTTATTTGTTTTGGCAATAGTATTATATTCAACACTCACAGTAACATAAGCATTTCTGCCATTTACACTAAGCCTTCGCTCAATTGAGCTTGCACTAAATAGACTCATAAGAGAGTAATTTCATACACTTGTGCACTTATTTTCTTTATAAAACAAACACACAAAGTAATATATATGTAAATAAAAAAAAGCACAAATTGTTATTATTTATTATTTGGGTGGATTTTTTGTTATTATTTTTTAAGAAAATAATCGCGTCCATTCGCGTATAATTTTTTTTAATGATTTTTATTATTTTTTATCCGAAATAAGCATAAAAAACTATGAATTAATGCGGAGAAAAAAAAAACACGTCTGCTTCGAACAGAGTTGAGGTTACATATAAAATAAATAAATCATATTAAGTAATTTTTAAAATCCTTTCAATAGAAAACAAATTATGGAATAAAATAATGAATTTTGCAACTTTTGACACGAGTTGGTAGTTTTGACGCCATTATATTATGTCTAGTAGAACGACTTATATTAACATTCACTAAATTGGTAAAAAAGGGATTTCTATATTCTTTTAATATTTTATACATTTTTTATAAAATTTGTGTTAAAAAAATTAATATTTTTTTTTTAACTTAAAAAAAATATTATTTTTGAAAAATTGTCAAAAATTAGTTGTTGAAGCTATTTGAACAATATTTTGAGGAATGAAAGACTGATATTTATTTTATACATAAGAAATAATGGTGAAAATTTTATGCTAATATTTTTTGTGTGCAATTTAAAAAAGTCGTTTACAAAATTGCCTCTTTTTCATAAAATCTACACTCCTGTATTCCTTTTTAGGCGTGCGGGAAGCAGTTTAGTGTCTGATCGATCTAAATATATTTTATGATTAAATATCGTCAACAAATTTAAAAAAACTCAAGTGACATGAATTGTAATATTTTTTTGTAAAAAAATAAAAATATTTCATACAAATTCCACTATGCTGAATCTGAACATCCCTATTACCGAAATCAAAAATTAGAAATTCAAGCGTAAATAAGCTTAAGCTCATTTTTTCTTTATCTTGCCAAGTATTTTACAAATATATAAAAATCTTTAAAGTCGGATTTGATTTGTAAAAGTTACGATTTTTAAAACATTTACATACTCCAGGTAGTTAAGTTTGATACCGTATAGCCTATCACGCGTTAGCACAGGGTGACTACAAGAAGAGTTTTGTGAAAGCTTATATCCTCCTCTACAATTCCTCCACACATTTCAAATCCATTTGACGAGTAGTTGAGAAGATACAGATTTATTACCAAACATTTTGCGTTTGGCCCCACTGCACAGTGGGGTAGAATCGAAAATTTTTGGAAATAAATCTGTAACTTCTAATCAGCTGGTTGGATTTGCGTGAAAAGTACGGTCGTAGTGGAAGAGCTTACAATATTAAGTTTGGAAGGGGGATTCAAAAGATTCCTCAGGGGCGGACCTAAGGTGGCTCAAAATAGTGTACTTCTGACATAGAAAATATTTAACCGCTTGCCAAATTTTTGTTTCTAGTCCAATTAAAATATTTGTATATATTCTTGTAGGTTTTAATTAGACCTACAAAAAACTACGTACTATATATCTTGTTGTTGTTTTTTATGTTGTTTTGTTTAATTTCAACTATGTCAATTTTGCAAGATCTTGGTCCTGTCTTTCCAATATTTTTTTAGTTAGTTAGAGAATAAAATTATCTATCGAATAATAAACTGAGGTCCATATTTTTTTAATTATAATTTTTTTGTGTTTTTTGTCAGAAAAGGTGCCCACACTCTTGTTTGTTTAGAAAAATTTCTTTGATAACTTATAATAATTTCCTAAAAAGGTGTCTTCACGGAGCTGATTTTAAAATTAAAAACGAGCCCATTCTCCCAATAGGGTTAAGTACAGACTCTCCGAAATTTGACCTATTTTATATCAAAACTTTGACTTTAACTTATATGTTCTAAAATCCCAAAACCGAATGCAGTTTAAGATTTCTAGATGTGTTCTAAAGAGTTTGCCAGCTAATTTTTCCAAACTTGCTACAAATATGGATATTGTAGGCAAAAATAGAAGAAGTCCCAGCTTTGGGATTTTTCTTCAGTTTTTTTGGAATTAAAGGAAACCCCCTTATTCCAATTGATATTTTGTTTTTGTTTCTTTATTTAAAATCCTTTTCTGAAAAATATTTAAGATATCTTAATAACAAATATTATATTACAAATCGAAAATTTTTAGTTTCTCCAAAAAGCAGAATTTGGACCTATAATTTTTCTAATTTCGGAATAGCAGAAACAATTTTTTATATAGCACAATTCAACAATTTAAAAAAAAGATGCATGCCAATATCTTTTCTAACTTCAGAAATATATGGCGTCAAACCTTAATAGTTTCAATTTATAGTACATACCCTGTAAAAACTTTGCTTTCCTGGTGAGCTAGCAGGTATAATTGGAAACTAAACTATGTACTTATTTTTTGCCTTAATAACTAGTTATTTTTGTTCGAGTAATCCACAAATTCATACAGTTATTTTTGTATTTTTTGTAAACAAAAAATTTTTAGGTAAAAAATTACTACAAATGTTTTTACATTTTTTAATTAGTCTGCATAGAATGTTTTTAGAATATATATATATATATATATATATATATATATATATATATATATATATATATATAAAAGTTCAGAAAATATTAATTTTTTTCGGAAATCCCAAAGTTGAAAATTTAAATTTGAGAGTAATACCAAATACTCTGATACTTATTTAAAACACAGCATTTTTATTTTATTAGACGGGATCCAAATGTCGCCAAAATGGCCGAAATTTTACAAATTTAAATTTTTGGGAAATTATTTTCTTAAAATAATTCACTATTTTGTTATTTTCATATTTCAAGAGACGTATACAAAATTTTTATCCTATATTAAAGAATAAAAATTTTATTGTTTGTCTCATTTTTAAGGTTTTTTTAAGCAGATTCTTTTACCTAATATCAATGAATTTGTTGAAGGTAAGGATTTTCAAAAATTAAAATATCCATTAATACTATTTTTATTCATTTAATTTATACACAAATTTTACAAGTTAATTAATGTGAATATATGTATGCACATAATATAATTTAAACTTATAGTAACACTTATTTTCTATGAAATAATAAGTCATATCTGTACACATATCTAAAACATAATATAGAACCTTGAAATGTTCTGTATTATGAGTTGAAAGAGGCTCATAATAAATGCAATGTTTTCTCATTGATAATAGTACAGGATCAGATGGTAATAACAGGTTAGTAAAAATATCCTCGTTTTGTGACATCCTGGAGCATTTTCTGAAGCTGGATAATTGAACGTGCTTAAAATCTCGATTTCCTGAGCCTATTTGGTAAGTTCTCCAAGTGGAAGAATATTTGTTTCAATAATTGTTTGGCCATTGTACAAAACTTTGTGATCTATTGGTGTTATCTCTTTCCAAGGATATAGAGAGAAAAGTAGTTTAGATATTTTTGTTGCATATTCTCTAAAACGAACTGAGTTGATTTTATATTTAATTTCTGTTATGTTAGTCCTTTGAAGTAAATCTTTATTGATTTCGTGTCATCATATATGGAGCATTTCCAAAAATAATGTTCTCTTAATGAGATTACTAAACTTTCCATCAATCATGGTTAGATTTGGTTGAAAGGATATGTTGAAAGAGAATTGGTTTATTGTTATTGAAAGATATTGTAACTCATTAATTTCATCTCTAATATATTCCACTAAATTTGTTGTTGTAGTTCGAACCAAATAATACAACATCGCTGTTATTTATTTTTTTCAATTGTTATGTAGAAAAATCATGCAACAATTCTGGACACTGTATTCTCAAGTATGCTTCCTTTTCATTAACTGATACAGGTGGTAAAATGCTTCGTTTTTTATTTCTTGAATAGCTTTCCATGATGGCAGAATTAAGTGTCCTTTTTCTGTAGATCTTTTCTTAAAATCTGGAAATTGTTCCTACTGAGACCCAGTTCCTGAATTAGAGCAATAGCGTCTTCTTCCGTAGAATTTGATTGTGATGTTGGAATAGATATACTTTTGGCAATACGTTTAAGGTGGTCGTTTTTAAGAATTTCTTTGAATGTATCCGAAACTTCCTCATTTGAGACTATTATAGCGTTTATATGCATCTGTTACTTATAAACGATGAGTTAATATTTTATTTGTGATTTAGTAACTCACGAAAATTAATCGTGATTAGTGAAACTAATTTCAAATAATGCGTACGGCGTTGCCACTTCCTTTTATGTTCATAGAATTTTCTATGACAATAGTTGCATTTTTCCCATCTGGTACAACAAAAAGGAAAGTATATTTCTTTATGCAAGTTATTTTTATTTGCAATAATCGTGCGTATAAACGTAATATATATTTTGAAATATTTCATCATTGTTATCATTTTGAACTTAAATCATCATATGACCAACTGAAGCACCCTGCACTTCAGTTGCTATTTTGTATGATGAGATTTCCATATCAGTATCCATCTAATTAAAATATATATTTTTTAACCTCATAGTACTGCCATTCAAGGACTTCATTTTTGTATCATACACCTTTAAAAAGCTTTCTATTTGTGATATACCTATAACGTAAATATAAACTCCACAGAACGGAACACAATTGTTCATGTTTTACTGTAATCGCCGTGATATCTACTTTGTTATGATGTCGAAAAAGATTAGATGCAAATTTACATACTAATATTTATCAGATATACAAATCTCACTAGGATTTCAGGCATTCAAATAATGAATTCCTCTAGGTATAAAACCTGAAAGTGGTAATATTGAAATACCTGCACCAGATACATTGATACTACTATCTTAAGATCACAAAAATGTGAATTTAAAACCATCGGTAAAAGGATAAAAGGTGTGTAACAAACAATAAAATTTTTATTGTTTAATATAGTATAAAAATTTTATTTACGTATTTTGAATTCATTGTCTGAAATATGAAAATAACAAAATAGTGAATTATTAAAAAAAATAATAATAATAATAATAATTTCCCAAAAAATAATTAAAATTTATAAAATTTTTTCCATTTTGCTGACATTTGAACCGAGTCTAATTAAATAAAAGTGCTGTGTATTAAATAAGTATCAGAGTAACTCGTATTGTTCCCAAATTGAAATTTTCAGCTTTTTGATTTCAGAAAAAATAATATTTTTTGAATTTATATATAAAATAACCACAGTTTGGGAGTTTGGGAGGGATTTGGGTCAACTTATTACTTATTAAAAAATTTAAAAACATTTGTAATTTTCTAAGTAACTGTTCACCCAAAGCAAGACGCAAAAGTTGTACGTGTATAAAAAATAGGTATGTGTACAACGAATTTAAACTATTAAGGTTTGAAGCCATGTATTTCCGAAGTTAAAAAAGATATTGATTTGAATTCTTTTAAACGGTCGGAAACTATGCGAGCTGTATAAAAAAAAATATTTGAAACAAAAATTTTTGAATTGTAGTAAAATATTTGTTACTAAAGATCTTAATAAAATTTTCAGAAAATAAATTTGGAATAAAAAGCAAAAACAAAATTTCAATTGGAATAATAATTTCCAAAACAAAAAAAAAAAAAAACTGTAGAAAAATGCCAACAATGGGAATATTCATATTTGTGTCCATAATATCCACATTTGTCGCTGGTTTGGAAAAAGCAGTTAGCAAACTCTTTAGAACATTCGGTTTCCAGAAATAGCCTTTGGGATTTTAGAACACATAGGCTAAACTCAAAGTTTTGATATAAAATATGTCAAATTTCGGAAAGTCTGTACTTAACTCATTTTTAATTTTATAATCATCCACGTGAAGATACCTTTCATAAAATTATAAAATTATTATATATTATCAAAGAAAAATTTTTTGACAAAAAACACACCTGTGGAATATCGGAAACAATATTAAAAGCTTTAAGATCATAAGGATATTTGTGAACATAAGTTCCAGAGGTATAGATTCCTTGAAAGAAATCAACAAAGAGGTTATAACTCCAGCCACATCTGGCAACTAAACACCACTAAGTATCATCGGAGATGGGAATCCACTATCTCTGCATTTACAAAACTATAAAAACTTTTAGGATCAACTCTCTTTATTACCCATTCTACACAAATAATAAGAATAACATCTGCGGTTTAAAATATTATATTTTGTCTTAGCAGCAAAATATATTATATAGTCTACTGCAGATCGTTTAACCATATAACTCTTACATAACCTGGTCTTAATATTCGAGCCCTTCTGAGCTTATTCGTAAATCAAGCAGGACCAGTCTTTTCATTATTAGAGTCGGATGAAACTTATTTATAAGGAAACACAAAAAGCAATGATCGATAAAGTGATAAATTGGGGGAATTAGTGAAAACCAAGTCCAAAATCGATCACTCGCATTGGGAATATTCCAATTCAAATAAAATATCTAGGAATTCATTAAAATAAAAAGGTATTAGTCGGCCAACATCAGGACAGAAAGTCCAAGATAATTTTGGTAAAATAAAATCTCCCAGTACAACTGACGTATTTTTAGTGGTAAGTTTGGATGCCACATAACCTATCAGCTCGGCATGTTGTAAATACACCTCAAGAATTTGGGGGAACATAAGAATAAGTAACATATACGTAACTATCTATAAAAAAATAAACGAACACATACAATTCCAACTGTGACATGGACAGAAAATTCCAAATTATCAGAAAATACATCATTTCATTAAATTCCAGAATATCTATCATTTCTAAAAACCTGTCATTAATCCCAGAACTTAACCATGATTCATTAAAAGCAGGATTCCATCTGGCCCCCTGAGGGGTCCCCATACAAAAATTTAAAAAAATCACAACTTTTGGCACTTTAAATGAAACAATCAGCGAAATGGCCATGTTTGTTTTGTTTTGGAGTTTACTTTTTTTAATACAACTTAATAATAAAAAAGAAACTAAAAAAAATTATTGTTTGAAATCTTTTTTGCTCTCAAGTCTGGGCAATTTTGCACGGCTCTCTGATGTCGTCGCCATAACAGCGTCTACATTTTCTGGTACAACTCGTTTGGAAACGCTAGCTAGCAATTGAACATGTCGGTCCGTTCCTTGTATATGTGACGGAATGTTTAGATCATTAAGCGGTGGATCATCTTGATTTAAATATTCTTTCAATGTATCGTACGAAATTATTCGCGTGAATGCTGGTTCAAATACGTTATTTATATCATTCAAATTGATCATTTCCGTGTAATTTGCACAATGAAAGTTTATATCTGGTTTTTTATAAACTCTAAGTTCCGTTGGGTCTTCAACATCGGTTTGATAGCATAGAATTTTCTTTATAGCACAGTCCCGCTTTTCTTTGCTATCATCATATAATATTATATATAATATTCTATAATATTCTGAATGCGCATAATATGAATTTTCTTTAATTACTTGATTGACAATACTGCGTAAAGGAGGTTGTAGAAACCGTGACCAACTAATTAACTTGAAAAATAATACACTACCGTACACGACAGAGCTGTAATACTTGATATTGAAGTACATTGGCAACATAACAATTAATTATAAATTCAGCCAGAATCCGTAAATTTTCGGATGGATTTTCCATTGTCACATATAATCGTAATAATCTAGCTAGCGAGAATGTACAATTTTCCCTGGTTTGATGTTACCCAGATCCACCAAAACCCCGCCGCTAGAAATTGCATGGGCAATGTCGTATAAGCACTTCGAATCAGTGAAAAATTAAATTTTTTCTGGAGCAGGCGGCATATTTTTCAAATTACTGGAAGAATTTCACAAGATTCGATTTGATTGGTTAGTTTTCCGATTGCCGATCTTGGTCCAGTGCTGGTTGATTTATCCAAAGCTTGAAACAAATGCCGAAACGGAAGTTCGTTAAAGTGTAGAAGGCAAACGAACCAATAAAATAGTTTTTTTAACAGCAATTCAAATCGTCGTATAATTCCGCCATGTGGCCCAGTCTTTGTTGGCTCACCATCAGTGCATATACCAATTAATGCATCCAGTGATATATTTTTATAGTTGAAAAAATCATTTAATTTGTTTGTTTTGTATTCAGCCGTTTCATGTTCCAGTCTAACATAACCAATCAATTGAGAACTCGGTTCTCTCAAAATAACAAGATGCGGTTCTTTCACCATCCTAATATGATACTTTCCATCAATTTTATCTCTCGTTACAGTATCATCTTTTCTACCATCGAATGAAAACGCTAACAAATTAGTATCGTCTAACTGTTTGCGAAGCCCTTCTCGTCTGCATTTGTCTTTTTCTCTGCGAACTTTCGATTTATCCATGATGAGAGGTTCGCCATGCCGATCTTTCATTTCGAAATCATGGAAAAGAGCGGTTCCCATTGCTAATGCTACTCTATAAGGCACACCAAACCTGTCACACATCAAGGCAGAGTTAAAACAATCGTATCTTTGTGTGTATTGTGAACCATTGCTTCTATGCATATCTTCTTCAACATTTCCCAGTGTAAAAAATGTTTTCAGAAAATTTACAAACTCTGGAAATGGGTTACAGTATCTTTGCTTGCCTTCGACTTGATATTTGTTGAGAAATTTATTCAATTTAATCAATACACTATTTTTCAGCATTATTTCCATACCAAGTTTTTCCCAAATTCCAATCAACTTATTTGCTACTTGAGTAGTGAATGATTTTTAGGAAAACTTTTTTGATCTTCTTTAGCACGTTCGCTCAAGTAAAAATAGTATCTCAAGATATCCAATTCGGTTGGTAAATTAGGATCAGTCAAATCAGAACACGCACCAAAAAGAGTAACATCATGCTTGGTTATATGACTCATTGGGTTTTCGATAGTTGTTGATGTTCTTGTTGCTTCATCTTGCGGTGTAGAGGATGGTGGATTCATTTCGCTGAAAAAATAAAAAAACAATACTTAAAATTAAATATAGCTTAAACCAAAGACCAAAGACACCAGCACAGCACAACAAAAGATGTCACAAAATATATTAAATATATATTTTAAGTGTGTTGAAATGTTAAAAAAAAATTGTTTTAATGTTAAATAGACAGGAATAAAGTAAACAAACGATCTTTCCTTTTTAAGGTCTTAAAACGAACTCATCTTTATTTACAAACTTAAACATAAAGTAACCTAAAATAAAATTATCTTATACTAAACTCTGTCTACATGCATTCCATGTGGTATGCATGTGTACTACATATTGTGTAGTATATAATTAAAATAATTAATGGTTTCTTAATCTTAATTGTGGGAAATTCCTCTTAAATACGCTTATCTCTAATTGTAGGAAAATACATGTGTGTTTTATACCTAACAACACACCAGACACAATCTTACAAAATTGTATTAAAATCCACGTGTGTTTCAAACAATAATTTTTTTAGTTTCTTTTCCATTATTAAGTTGTATTAAAAAAATAAACTCCAAAATAAAACAAACGTAGCCATTTCACTGATTGTTTCATTAGAAGTGCCAAAAATGGTGATTTCTTGAAATTTTTGTATGGGGGTTCCAGGGGGTGTGCCACTAGCATGGGTGGGTCGGCCCTCCAAAGTAAGTGGAGGTCGGTCATACATTTAGACTCGATTGGGGCACTTTAAATGGGTCAAAATGGGATTTTTCAAAATTTGACCTTGGGTCAAAATAAGGAACATCAGAATTCATTTTAGAGGTATGGTTCCTTGGGCAAAGTTTCTTATTTTGATCCCTAGAATACGATTTTCCTTGTCACTTGGGCGATTTTTTTGCGTCTCTGCAAATCGACCCGTCCTAATATTTATATATATAACATACAAATCAAATTTACATCGTATTCATAACGACAAAATATAAACAAAAGTTTGATACTTTTTTGAAATTCGAACGTTTAAGGGGTTATTAAGTTATTGGTACTATCTTCATAAAATATTTTTTTCTATTTATTGACATATCCATATGCATATTTTATCTTGGGATCCCACCAGTGTTTCCAGTTTACCCTTTTTAAGGCTAAATCTAGCCTTTTTATTTTTCTTTTAGCCTTAAAATTTTCGTTTTAACTTCTAGCTTTTTTTGAGCTTTAAAATTACATGAAAAAAGCTAAAATTTTAGTACTTCAACAACGAAAAAAATAATTTCTTACTTGCTCTTACATACCAATTTAATTTGGACAGAATCATCCATTTAAGCATTTTTGCGTATTTATTCACAAAAAACTAGATTATTTGTATTTAATAAAAATTTTCGCCTGCGGCGCTTCATTCTCCAAATCAAAGATAACAGCTATTTTTATTGACTTACTAAATCGATTACTATAATTATTTTTTTAATAAACTGCAGTAACTATAGAAACTACTTATGAACATTATTAAAAAAAAAAAAAACGCTCAAAAATTTGGAAATGGTTCGTCAAAAAATTTTAATTTAAAAATTACTTCAAAACCACTTCAAAACATTAGATATTTTTGCATATGAAATATGTAAAACCCAAATTTGTATGGGAAATTGGGTCATTTTGCTGGCAGCCGTTCTTATTTTATTATTAAACTTAGTACAATATTTAAAAAAAAAAATTAAAAAATAATTAAAAAGAATAAAAAATAAGTCTTTGAATTAAAAAATAACGTTTTTCTGGTTTTATTTTTGGGCATTTAGCCTTTTTCGACCTTTTTTTAAAGTTCAATTTAGCCTTTTTCCTCACCTTCTAGCAACACTGGATCCCACTAAAATTTTAAAATTCATTGGAATACAATTTTTGTTTCATCATGGAGAAAAAAAGTACAAAAAAGGGTAAAAATAGGAAACTAAATTTTATTCAAACTCAGTAATGAATTTTATATTATATTAAACATAGAAACCATGGCGTAATCAGTAAAAGGTTAGATTGTAAGCTCAGCTGATTGTTTTTGCTTCATTTTTAGGTAAAATTTAAATGTCAAATTTTTTTACGTTTGCATGTATTGTTTACAAACAAAAGTTAATTTTTTCGGTGGTGAATTTGTATTTTTAATAAAGAAAATATGCTGTATGAAAATACTTAATTTATTTAAATTTATAACAAAATTAAAAAGAAATTTCTTTCAATTTATCCTTATTATTTTTCAATTTTAAAAATCATTGTTTACAATTTGCACGTGATTTTTTATTGTTTCCTTTTGTTTGGCGTTTCAGTCCTATTTGAGGTGAAAAAAATGGCTGCTATTATTGAATTGTTGTATTTGTTGCCTTAATGCGTAGAAACATGAACTTAAGTATATGTAGTCCTAAGTGAATGAGAATTCACAAGGGGGGACTTTGTGGTGCTTTTTCGTTTTTCTAATGGTACTATGTGGGTAAGAACTCAAGAAGAGGGATTTTGTGGTACTTTTTCATCCTTCTAATGTTACTTTTTGAATTCTATATAATATTGAACCTACCCACGGAAAAAAGATTGGTTGGAAAATGGTTTCCATTACAAAATTTTAATAAGCTGAATAAAAATTTATTCCTCGATACTGAAAAGTTACAAAAATATAATAATATTATTATATTTAGAACTATTAAAATATCGTTGTAACTGAATTGAGGTTTTTAAAATTGTTAATAAAGTTGAATTAATTGATTTTAATTTTATTCAAATTTATTTGCTTTCTGGTTGGCATTCGTAAAAAAATAAATTAAATACACAAGTTTTAAATAGAAATTATACAAAAAATTATAGATTTTGTTTTAAATATTAAACTTTTAATGATAGTCATGATAGCACATGTATAAGTCTGTGTAAATTTATTATCTTACGTCATGTTTTATCTAATAAATGGCTTTTAAAATATTTTAGGCTTTAACAGAAAAACTATTCTTTATTACCACTAAATATGAAAAATATATACTTCTAAAGCTCAAATCAGCAATAGGGGGTACAAAATGATTCCGGGACCAGTAATTTTTTGACTATATTTCCTTTAACCGATCATCAAGTTCCTAAAGAAATTCGGTTAACAAAGCAGCGAAAATCAAACCAGATGAGGACAAGAAGAATTAAGAAACCAAAAGTTGTTAATTTGGTAGTGTTTTTTAATTTTTCAAACATTTAAATTCTCTTGTATTTTGTTTTTTTTTTTTTATGTACATGTTTTTAATGAAAAAAAGTTAAAAATGTCAAAATTTAAAAAATTTAATTCACAATACCGCCTCCCTCTTTAGAAACAAACGGTAACCAGAACAAAATACATTCGGTTATTACAACCGACTTATATGATAGTTAATGCAACGACCAAATTCGATTGGCAACAAATTAGGGTGTGACAACGAATCTGTTTTCTCTGTTTAGAAACATGAAATTAAAAATATTTGGTCCTAGGTGATTGAGAATTCATAAGAGGGGATTTTATGGTACTTTTTTGTTCTTCTAATGGGACTTTTTGATTTTTCTGTAATATTGAACTTAGAAACATGAAATTAAAATACATGGTTCTACTTGGGTAAGAATTCAATAGGGGAGACTTTGTGGTATTTTTGGTTCTTCTGATAGTACTTTTTGAATTTTCTAATATATTTAATGTGGAAGTATGGAATTAAATATAAAAAGCTCTGAATGAATATTATATTTTTCGTTCTTCTTTGCCACTTTTTAAACTTTTTTTTATAAGGAACCTTGAAACATGAAATTGAATATATATAGTCCTAAGTGAATGACATATCCATAAGAGCAGATTTCGTGGTACCTTTTCGTTCTTCTAATAACACTTTTTGAATTTTTCAGAATCCACAAGCCCTATTAGTCACATTCTTCTCTACTACAAGAAGAGCCAAAAGTCACCATGGGGTTTAAAAATTTAATAACTTTTTTTATTTCAGTTTTTTTTCAGATTATAAAATATGCAAAGTGGAAAATTTTTTTACACTTAGTATGGAAAATAAATTTCAACAGTAGACCAGAAATGAAATCAACTTTATTGGAAATCTGATTATGAGTGACAAAGCTCATTTTCATTTGAATGGCTTTCTTAATAAGGAGAACTGTAGGTTCTGGGGTTCCGAAAATCTAAGAGCCATTCATCATTGTATAGAATGGTGTGGCATTACATCTGAAAATATCATTGGGCCTTACTTCTTCGAAAATGAAGTTGGAAGTACTGTTACCGTAAATGGAGAGCGCTTTCGATACATTTTTACGTCCTGCTCTTGAAAACAGAGCTGAGGTGTGGTTTCAGCAGGATGGAGCCACTGCCCACACTGTCCGAGACACAATGACATTTTTAATTCAAATTTTGGAGAGCGAATGGCCCACCCTGTAAAAAATAATAGCAGAAATAGTGTAATATTTCAATTATTACTTACAATCACTTTTACTATAATTTCGATAAATTTTTTTATAGAAACTGTAGGGTTAATTACAATCAATTACGTTATTTTTATTCTACTATTGTTTTGTTGCTCTTTTCGAAATAGAAATTAAATTTTTGTATTTGCATAAATAGATTAAGAAAAAAATATATTAAAGAGATTTGTTTGTTATAAAATTATAACAATATCATATTCATTTATGAAAATATCATTAATCAATATTACGTTTGTAGTAAAGTTGTAGTTTTTTTGTAATGAAGGGGCTTCTCTGTCTGAAATGTCCATCACTGGTAAAGATGTTTAACCGCAAAAAGTATTTTTTTTTCACTTATTTTTACTCACTAATATTTACCATGTATGACTTCATGTATATAGATCATCTATTTTGAATACAGATAAAATAAAAAGGAGAGCATGAATATCGACATAAAGCTTAATTTTAAGCTCAGCTTTGAATTTAGTGAAAATGGGGGAATAAAAAAACAAAAATTTAAGCGGAGCTGTAATATTTCAGATTATGGAAAGGGACAGTCTTTTCAAAATCTATAACGCAATAAATAAGGTGGACATCTTAAAACGTGGTTCTGTTTTCAATTACTTAATCCATGTAATATAGTGAAATATTCTCAAAAATAAATTAAATTTCTATAAATTTTAAAAGTTGTTCAATTCAAGTGGTAATAACCTTTTGACAAATAATTTTGCGATTGTTAGTAATAATATACTACTCGAGAAGAAAATCGAATACTCGAGAAATCTTTCCTCTGGTATATCCTTAATATATATATATATATATATATATATATATATATTCCTGTATGCATTATTTTCACTGGTCCAGTACGACCGCATGAGGTGTCATACAAAAAGACCTCTATTAAGGTGCCATACCAAAAGTAATTTACTTGATAATGAAACTTCTCGTACTCCTACATTCAATCGTAGTAATGTTAGATAAAATAATAATAATTTACTTAATATTTCCTAAACAAATTCACAAAATATACCACAAAATTTTGATTCAAATAATATAAGAGATAATTCACTTCAATTTTTAGTTAATGAAGCAATGAGAACTCAGTTAGATTCCCTTAACATAAACTCAGTTCCCAGTTATAGAACAAATTTTGAAAATTCTAATAAGAATGCTAGAAATCAAAATTTTAATACCAGAGGTAACAGAAACAATAATTTCGGTCGAAGAATTCAAAATAGGAATTCTAGGAAAGTGTAGAATTTAGAAACATTCATAATAATCTACAGAGAAATATGGTTGATAGACAAAGAATTGGAAACCCTAATGCGAATCAAAATTTAGATTTATATATGTACGTAGAAAAATTTGATGCGATACTGTTCTACAAATATAAGATCGTCTGCAACATCCCATAGATAGTTATGAATTGATAGAAATTTTAAAAAGAAATTTGAGACCAGAAATTCGCAAAGAACTTCTTCATTTCGATATAGAGCCTATTTTTCAATTAAGGGAATACGTTAGGAAACATAAAATTTTAGAGGAAGATATATACAAATATAAAACTAATAAAATTTTTGTTCCCCGCAAAGTTGTTTCATTAAAAATCTTTACGTACCGTGGATGAAGAATTATCTGTATCCATTGAGATCAAAAAAAAATAAAAGATGTGTTCTGCTGGAATTATTCTCAGGGTGGTCTTCGTTTTGAAGATTGCGTAAGAGAACGAAGAATATTTTGTTACGGATGTGGAGCTCCAAATATTTTAAAACCAAATTGTTTAAAATGCAACAAATTTCCAAAAAACTACCAAATGAACCGGAAACCAAATCAATTGGTATCCAAGTCGACTCAAATTTAAATACCACAAAAAATCAAACTTATTAAACAGTAATGAGAAAAATTATAGTACTACTGATAATAAAAACTTTTTTATAGAAAACCGAAAATTTTTAGTGAAAGATTGTACTTCATAATTTATGACGCCGTATCATGTAAGGTTACAAGAATATAATGAAATTAAACATAGAATTTTTGGTAGAGTAATGGATAAAACGGAAGTTGTCAGAAAAACTAAAAGAAGTACTAGAAGCTTGAGAAAGTTTTGGAAAAATATTATAAATAAAAGAAAATATTTTTGTTCGGCAAATGTTCCTAGTAGAAATGAAGACGATATTAGACCTTTTGCATCCGTAGAGAATTTTAATGAAACAGTAGTTGGTATGGTTGATACTGGCGCTTCAGTGTCCTGTTTTTCATCAGAGTATGCTAGCAAATTTTTGAAAGAAAATAAACATCTATATAACAAGTTCAAGGTTAATTTAAAAACAACACTAGTCACTCTACAGTACTGACCCAGACCCAGACCCAGAATTATATTTAGGAGCTGATTTTTGGTTTAGTAAAAGATTTATTTTTTGAAAACACATTTGATACTATGGATTGTAAATTAAAGGAAATAGAAACCGATGAAAATGTTCACACTATAGATAGCAATTAAATATAGCAGTCAAATATTTTCCTTCATTAACAATTAACACAGCAGGAAATAAATCTATTAAGCAACGATATTTTGCAGTTTGATCTGCAATAAAATAATTATTATTCGCCGAAATTGATCGTATGCTTCATCTTGGTGTAATAGAGGAGTCAGAAAGTAAATGGTCATCACCATTGGCATTAGTACACAAACCGGGTAAGGTAAGATTGTGCCTTGATGCCCGAAAAGTGTTATCCTTTGCAAGTGATCGCTGGTATTTTCAGTAGGCTCCCTAAGGCCAGATTCATTACGAGTCTTGACCTTAAGAATGCCTTCTGCCATATCCCCTTAGATGAAAGTTCAAAAGAATAGACAGCTTTCACCGTGCCAGGACGTCCCTTATACCAGTTTGTTACTATGCCATTTGGTTTATGTAGCGCTCCCCAAACGATGTCCAGGCTTATGCCTGCACATCTACGGACAAAAGTTTTTATTTATTTAGACGATCTGCTTCTTATTACCGAAACTTTCTTTGTATATGAAAAGCTAATTTAGCATAAATATAGAGAAAAGCAAGTTTGTTCTAAAGTCTGTGAAATATTTAGGTTATATTATAGGTTATAGTACAATTGAAACTGACCGGGAAAAAGTACAGGCAGTTCGTAATTTTCCGTTATCAATGTCCGACCGTCAATTGGGGAGATTTTTATACATTTGTGGGAGGTATCGACGATTTGTCAGAAATTTTGCAACACTAACTGCACGTCTCACTGACATGTTACAGAAAAATAAAAAACTCACCTGGTCCGAAGAAGCTAAAACTTCTTTTGAAGAATTAAAAAATTCCCTTTGTTCCGCTCCTGTCTTACATAATCCGGATTTTTCAGTTCCGTTCTCAATACATTGCGACGCAAGCAAATACGGGAACTATTCTCGCGTAGAGAAATGACGACAATGACGAAATACCAGTAGCATTCATGAGCCATAAACTTACATCCGCACAAAGAAATTACTCTGCATCAGAACAATAATGTCTTGCAGCTATAATTACTGTCAAGAAATTCAGAGCATATATTGAGGGACATGATTCTCACAAATGGCTCATGAAACAGGCTGACTTGCATGGACGACTCGCATGATGAGCTTTGAAATTACAAGGTTTTAATTTTACCATACGTCATCGGAAAGGAAGCCAGAATATAGTACCGCATACACTGTTGCGAATGTACTCGAAAAACAATGAGGAAATAGAAAACATAACACAAAAAAATTTTTACGTTAATGAGTTTGAAAATTCAGTAGAAATAGATCTAGATTCTAAAGAATTTCAGCCGCCAGAATATTTGTCGTTATAAGAAAAAATTAATTATATTAAAATTTAATATATAAACGTTGCGAGTATGCTTCAGGAAAACAATTGAAAGGAAGAGCTCTCCTGGAAATTGTGGATTCCTTCGACTTTTTCCCTAGATTTGATAAAAAGAGCACATGATCATCCCTTATGCTCCAACGGAGGTGTAAGAAAAACCCTTCGAAGACTAAAAACGTTTTTCTTTTGGACAAAAATAGCAAAGCAAGTTACAGAATATGTATCTTCTTGTGAAGTACGTAAACAAACAAAAGCACTGAATAAGTGTTTAAGACCACCTATAGGTCAACAAGCAAGCTCAGTGAGAGTTTTTCAAAAGTTATACCTAGACTTGTTAGGACCTTACCCCCGCTCGTCATCTGGAAATACTGGAATAACACAAGGGAAGAAAATTAAACTTTTTTTGTGCGGTCTGGAATTTTATTGCATATTTTTACTAATTTGAGGTCGCTGATTTCAAATCTAATCTCCATTTTTCTCTATCAGCTCGACATTTCGAGATATACCGTTATGTCCAAAATTAAGGCACTTTCACTACATATATTGGAATAACTTAAAAAAGGTTCACTGTATTTAGCTAAAAATCCGAAAAATCGGCAACAATATTACCTTTAAGCCGTGTTTACATTGTTTTTAAATTTGCCTAGTAGTTTCATAGATATCGTTAAAGTTTTGAAAAAATAACAATTTAAAAAAATTTGGATTTGAAAGTTCCAGGCCGCACAATGACTGTTCTCCAATGTAATCATAGTTTTAGATAACCTCTCAAAATTTACTTCTAACGTAATAACAGAATTTCTTTAGAACCATATTTTTCATATTTTCGGTGTTCCCGAAACCATTACAACTGACAACGGAGTCTAATTTATTTAAAGATTTTCTTAAATCATACGGTATTTTTCACAATTTAACAGTCATTTACTCGCCACAGACAAACGCTAGTGAGAGGATAAATAAGTCCGTTTTGGCCGCTATATGAGCGTATATAAAGCTTTCTCAAAAATATTGGGAAGAAAAGTTATCATCTATTAGTTATGCATTATGCAGCTCTGTTCATGTTAGCACAGGCTTGGACTCCATATTTCCTTCTATTTAGTCGAAATATGCTCACGAATAGAAAATCCTATGGTTTTCTTAGGAACTGAAAATTATTAGAAATACCTTATACATAATTGAAAAGAGATGAGCAAATAGATTTACTGAGACAGAAAGCTCAGGAAAAAATTCCGAAATCATATTAACGAAATATCAAGACCTATAACCTTCGATCAAGACCTATTAATTTCAAAATTGATCAAATTTTGTTGTGACGAAATTTTGCACAGTCTAAGGCTATTGACCGTTTCAACAGCAAACTAGCCAAACAATTTCAAAAGGCAAAAGTAGTTAAAAAACACGGTTCTTGAAGATATGAACGGCAAAAACCTAGGCAAATTTCACGCTAAAGATATCAAAAGTTGAGTTCAGCTTTTGTCTCCTTATTGAGAATAAGTTCACAAAGACCTGTTTTGTACTATTTAAATTCTTATCTACAATCACTTTTACTATAATTTCGATGAATTTTTTATTCTACTATTGTTTTGTTGCTCTTTTCGAAATAGAAATTAATTTGTATTTGCATAAATAGATTAAGAGAAGATTTTTTTGTTATAAAAATATAACAATAGCATATTCATTCATGAAAATATCATTAATGAATGTTGTTTGTAGTAAAGTTGTACTTTTTTTTTGTACTTCTCTTTTTGGACTTCTCTGTCTGAAAAGTCCATCACTGGTAAAGATGTTTACTCACTAATATTTACCTTGTACGATTTCATGTATATACATCATCTATTTTGTATACAGATAAAATAAAAAGGAGAGCATGAATATCGAAATAAAGCTTTGAATTTAGTGAAAATGAGGGAATAAGAAAACAAAAATTTAAGCGGAGCTGTAATATTTATTTCAGATTAAGGAAAGGGACAGTCTTTTCAAATTCAACAGCGTAATAAATAAGGTGATAAAATGTGGAAATTATACTAATTAAAAATTAAGGTTCTGATTTCAATTACTTAATCCATGTAATATAATAATGTAATGTAATAATGAAATATTTTCAAAAATAAATTAAATTTGTATAAATTTTAAAAGTTGTTCAATTTAAGTGGTAATAAGCTTTTGACAAATAATTATGTGATTGTTAGTAATAATATACTACTCGAGAAGAAAATCTTTTCTCTGGTATATCCTTATTGATTCCTATACCGAATCTTAAAGAAGAAAGGTAAAATTTTTTTATTCCAAAAAAATATACATATATACATACATATATACATATATATATATATATGTATATATATACATATATACATATATACATATATATATATATATATATATATATATATATATATATATATATATATATAACATATAATATATAATAACATTAATTTTTGAGTAATTAGTTTTAAAAACTTACTTCGAAAACGTAAAACGCCCTCACAAATTTTCAGCAAATTTGGTTAACATTATTTTTCACTGATAGAGCACGACCGCATGTATGCTGTAAATGTGCATTACATAAATCGGAATTCGTCATAACTACCAAGTTTTCACCAGTAATTTTTACCTACCAATTACAATACTCCTAGTATTCTACAATTACCATAAAAATTAATAATAATTAAGTCAAAATTGATAATCATATTTAAAACAAGACCTATATTAATACCTGCCTGCTAAATATATATAATCATATGCACATAAATTTGCTATCCTGAGTTTTAGAGAATAATTAAACTAAACCTTATATACACTATAAATTCTATCGCCAAAACCTTATTCTATAACAAATATTTAAAAAATTTTATAAAACTATGTACATATATTTCTAACAATTTTCACTAAAAATTTTCCTAACAAATTTATTTTGGTGCTATACAGTGCTATTTAACGTATAAATATAAAAAAAAATCTAATAATTTAAATATATATTTAATATTGAAACTTATTTCAAAAGGACTAAAATATTCTATAAATCTTAAACACATTTATATATTAAATCAACAACTAATTAATGACAAAGTTAAGAATTCTATATTACAATTATAAACATCATTATAAAACTAATGATTATGTTTATACTAGTTAACATTAAATTAATTTAATGATCATTAACTCATAACTTCCCTATATTTAAACTATTAACTGCTAACCCTATAGTAAATTTACCAAATCAATTACAACAAAATCAATCAGCATAAGGCCTTCATGCAGCGTTGGACAATTGTTTTTGTAAGTCTCTTGATATTTTTCATTTATAATTTTTTTACTAATAATAATTTATTATTTGAGAAATTATTATTTGAGAGTTTATTATATGATATTTTTACTCTCTCATTAATGAAAGAGAATATCATTATTAAAACAAAGTCTCTGATAATTTTTTTTTTTGTGTTTCTGATTTATTGTTTTGGTTTATTTATATTTGTAAGAACTAATTAACCCTTTATTGAGGCCCATAGCAATAACATCTATGCTATACCCACAGGTTTTTATTTTATGGTAATTGAGGAATAAATATATATTTATAGGGCAATCTAATCGCATGTTAAATTTTTGGTTTGTAATATAAGGTCGCACATAGGAACAAGATCCCTGCCCTCAACTGCCAAACTAGCTAGTTAACTAGAAAATGCGTACCGTTCCAAGTGATCCCTTAAAAATATTGTTTTGTTTATTTTTCTTTTAATTTTCAAATTGCGTCCATATTCATGTCTTTTAGTTTGGTTATAAGAAAGAAAGCTAGTGCCGTGGCTATTTAAGACAACGTGAGTTTGGAAACAAATTTATTTACAAAACAAGATCGATAAAATCGAATTTATTTTTATTTTTTTTTTTTTTTTTTCATTATAATAGTTTGGTAGTTTTTAAACACCTAAAGGTTTATGATGTAAAAAGCTGGTACATTATTGATGCCCTACGTATCTTCTAAACCAAGAAACATAGAAACAAATTTTAAATAGTATTCCATCTTTATCACAAATATATCAAACATGTCGGTAGTACTTTTTGAAAATCCCGTTATTTAGTTTACTTTTTGGTATATTTTTAAACTAAAATACACTGAGGCCTCGATCTGCGTCGGTAATGGGACCGGAGAATTGTGACGCAAGCTGAAACGACGGAAATCGAATCTATTTTCTACGTATTTACGCTGTTTCTCTTATAATTGGTTCTAGAATAAAAACAACTGAACGGAAAAAAGTTAATCTTTAAAAAAGAGGTGTATTTTTTGTACAAAGAAGTAAAATTAAAATACTTATACAAATATTTTAATTTTACTTATACAAATTCATTTTTCTAACACAAAGAATTTAATTTTTGTTTTTCAATAAAATTTTCCTTAATACCTTTACACCTGTTATCAATAATTATGAAATTCCATTTGAAAAATAAAGTAAAGAAAATCATTGAATAACAAAATTTTTACATATAGTTACTTAAGAAAAAAATATGCTGTATATAGCGACACAAATCGAAATCATAACGACGCAAATAGAAATATTGAAATTTCAAAAACTGACAACACTGGCGGGATCTCAAGATAAAATATTCATATGGATATGTCAATAAATAGAAAAAAATATTTTATGAAAAAAAAATACCAATAACAGGTGTGATATATATATATATATAATTTGAAAACCTTAGTTTGAGTTAGTGTGGGGTAAACTTGATGTAATATTGAGGATGATATTAAATTCTTCATATCAAAGGTTTGATAATAGGTGATAAATTTCCTCTTGAAAATTAATTTATTTTCAAAATTTCAACCTCAGGTCTATGTTTGAACATTGTTCAAAGATCACATCTGATGTCAAACTACTGACTTGGTTTTTACTTATTTCACGAAAATGATGGTGGGTCGCTCTTGAGTTTTAATGTCTCAAAGGGGTCCTGAAACACATGCTTGTGATTCAATTTATATAAAATTTAGAAGTTAAATAACATGTGTGTACATTAGGGTGGCCACAAAATAAAAATTATCGATGTTCCCATCTCAAATGGAAATTTACTTTATTCTAAGATACCGTTTCTCAAAATGTTCATCCTGACATTATCCTTTAGTGAGCTAGATCAAAATTAAAAAAGGTCGTTTTTCGGGTCATTCGGATTTTTTCAAGCCGAATGTGAAAATTTGGTGTCGTAAGAAATACACTTCTTAGCATAATTTTTTGGGGTATTTCACCTACTTAATTTATTTCTTTGTTTGTCAATAGAAGTATGAAGTATTATATATCATTAGAAAGCTTATAAGATACGCGTATCGATGCTAAATTCATTTGATTTTTCCTCATATAGAAACATTTGTATATGAAGAAAAATATGTTTAGAAAAAATCTAATAAAATTCAAGCAAGATCGAGTTAAAAAAAAACTGAAAAACGGAGGATTATATTGTATTGATTTGGTTGTACCTTTTTTTAAATACTTATGTGTAAAAAATTCAAATACCCAAATTTTTGTAATTTACAAATTATCGGGCTCATTTGGAATCAAAATTTTTTTAAGAAATATGGTGAAATTCTCTATATTATTTTGAATCAGGCTAAAAAAAATACTTTTTTCAAAATAACTTTCGCACATGTTATAAAGTAGTTAACAATTTTTATCAGTAAACAGATTTTATTAAATATAAATATTTAAAAGCCTTTCAAATGAGTTTTTGAGACTTATGTAGTGTCTACATTACAAACGTGTTTATCAGGACAAACGTTAAAATTAACCCGAACTCATGGAAGGTGACAACAGTTGCACAAAAACAACATTAATGTTTTTATATATGCAGTTTGACAGCTGTAACAACCAAAAATAATAATCAGTTGTTCAACTGAGGTTATCTTGTATAAATTCGCACTGATTTTGACATTTGTCTTAATAAAAATTTGTCTAGTATAGACACTATTTTATTATCATTCAAGAATTTTTTTATATCAATAAGAAATAGGTACATATATTCTGGATAGTAAAAAAATGTATTTTTTTATAAAACGACGAATTAAGCAATAAAATTAGGCGTACCATATGCAGTTCGCTTAAAATCAGGTAAAAACAGTATCCTTTACTTGATAACTTAAATATATATTGAAAAATGTACATATGAAAGGATACAAAATTTACCTTACAGATGTTCCATCTTTACCTAACACAAATTTTTGAATGGACAATACCTTATTCTAAATATTTGTAAAATTTATTAGTTAGGGAGTTAACATAAGTTGGAAACGAATTGGACATCCCAAAACCAATTTATTAATTTTTTATTATCGTATAAGTGTCAGAAAAAAAACAAACCATTTTAAACAGGTAAAATTAAATTAATTAATAAATTTGGAGGTCTTTGGATATTCATTACTTCAAAATTTAGAATATTTTCTTTTAATGTTTTATTACCTTACGCATTAGCATGATGTATTGAATGATTACTTACTTTTGCTATGTAATTTAAATATAATGCCATAAATTCTATCATAATAGAAATAAGTGAGATTTTTAATGAACATAGAATTAATTATAAAACTAAAATAATTTAAACTATAAAGAAATACTATAGTTAAAAAATCGAAAGTATTAAGTAAACATACTAATCATATACTTCTTAATTATGTAACAGAGAGTTTCAAATTTTTAATAAGTTTAATTTCTAGATTTCTTTTTTAATTTCTAATGGAGTAATTTTTCAATTACTGTATGAATTAACCTTTTACATTTATTCAAAAAAGAAAAACCAACAATAAAATATAGAGCATTCATAAACAACTCGCTTGCACACATTGTGAATGTTTTTTGTCACACATATTAGCTACGCATTACAAAAAAACAAGCGACAAATACCTTGAACGCCTGTATTTGCAATCGCTCATAAACACGACACATTTGCTTTGCTTCGAACAACGAACAGTGCAAACAGTATTTATTGTTGTTATTGTACATGTTGGCTATGAACAACACACTTAAAAAGCAAACGGATTTGCTTTTCAACTCATCTTACACATTGAAAATATGGGATTTTTCAGAAAACTGACTCGTGTGATGAAATTTACCCGTAGGCTATCTAATCTAATTCTCAGAAGTACCAACAATCAACAATCAAAATTTTTTATTGGCACAAAAAACTGAAAGTTGATCTTTTTCATCTACTGCAGGATGTAGGGTGCACATTCAAAATTTTTCAAAATTACACTTGCACGCTTTCTTATGCTACGGAATTTCAGAAAATGTCAGAAATTTCTGTAACAAATTGTAAAAAAAATAAAATATATTAAGTTGTTTTTTGGCAAAAAAATTGCAAATTTTGAAACCCGTATTAAAACTTTAACTAATAAATGTTTCTAGTTATCGATTTGAAATAATTGAATTTTTTTCCTTAGCCTAATTCAAAATATTATAGAGAACTTCACCATATTTAAAAAAAAAATTGGATTTTTATTTTAAAAATGTTTAAATTTTAAAACTCTCAAAAAAATCAAGGCAAAAAATGAGAAATTTAATTTTTGAAATCAAATATCTTTTAAACCATAAGAGATAATTTAGCAACTGTGCTGGTTCTATTCTGATAATGAGCAGTGTATATATAAGTACATATAGCCAACATTGAATAAGATATACAGCACAGTACACATTTCTTTTGCAAACTAGTAAATATAATTTAGTTTTTTTTTTTGTTTTTTTTTTAAGGACACTACAGTTATAGTCAAAAGTATTTTTAGATATATATACACAAATATTCAAAATCGCATCTTTTAGAACCCATAGCTTTTCTTCAGAATGGCCTTGAGTTTACGCACCAAACGCATTGAAGTTTTGAATTTAAGATTTTTAAAATTTTTTATATAATGTATTATTTTTATTAACAGCAGTATTATATTATCTCACTACTGACATTGTCTTTAATAAAATCTTTTTTTGTTTTTCTTTGCATAACATCGCATATTTTTCTGCAAAAATTTATAAGATTTGTTTTTATAATTTTTAAACTTTTTATTCATTAACTATAATATGAAACATTAATATCAAAATGCAAAAGCTGTAAAAAGAGACCAGTATGACTTTACCATTTTATTTTATAGTGGATATTAAGGAAATAATTAAGAACCATTTGGTACTAAGCAGAATATTTAGTATGGTGACAATTTTTATTACCGGTATGAAAAATATAAGCTTTTCTTAATATTAAAAAGGAAAATAATTTAATAAAAAAAATTTCAAATTGTTTAGAAATTGCTTTCGGTACGAAAGGTTTTTTCATCGAAATAACTTTTGAAAACGGTTTTTAGTATCAGTACAACATAGGCTATGACGTCCTACCCTGTTTTTTTTAAGTTATACTCCTAATACCAATTCTAGCGGCATTAAATTCGTAACTGGATAATAACGAAGTCTAGTATTAATTTTTGTATTGAATTACATAAGGAACTAATTTCTTCACAACTTGTGCTTTGCTAGAGCTTGATATAATGCCACGACTACTTTTTAAATACTTTTATTCTTTACATAACTAATGAAGCTAATTGCATCAAATTCGATTCACTTATAACAAAATATATGGTCTATAATTAAAGCGATTAGGTTACTAAAAACTACGCCCCCATTACATCAAATTTAACACAACCATGTTTCCCGGGAAATGAAATGTCCGGGAAATCCGAAACCTATACATCACATGAAAAATATCTTATGTCTCTGAATTACTTCATATTTGAACCACATTGACATATCTATTATAATTTTTTGAAATTTCAAAAAAGAAAATCGCGGTTTTATTCACGTTTTCAATTTCGTAAAAATGAAAATATTTCACGTCTTATATAATTTGAATTATACATATCTTTAAGTTTAAGTCCAATTTCATTGATTTAAATTTCACTATAAAGGCAATTGTATAATGCAAATACATTTTTTGGATTCATTTTTGAAAACTGTTTCCCCCTTCGATTTTTTAAACAATTCAATTTGCTTTTTTTGTGACGAAATGCTTTAGAATTTTAAAACTTTTTTGCTAAAAAAAAACACCAATAAATTTTCTCATACGAAAATTCATTTATTTAAATATTTTTGTGTTTTGGACTAAAAGCATAAAAAATTTTTGTGTTTTGGTTTATTTATAAAAAATTGAGAAAATATGTATCAAAATAAATTATGTATGAGTAATTAGTAAAATTGTCAAATTTTAATAAAATATCTTTCTAAAAAAATTTTTGTTGAAGAAATTTTATAAAAAATACACTTTAAAAATTGCAAATGCACTTATGCATCTATTGCAATTTTAACTAAAATTATTTATCTTAAAGCAAATATAAATACCGTCAAAAACATTTTTAAATCAATTAAGTCAGTCATTTACGTATGTAGTTTTATAGATTTAAGTTGTACGTAAAAGGTACAAAACACAAAAATATTTAAAAAAGTAAATTTTTGTATGAAAAAAGTGTTGGCATTTTTTTCTAAAAATTATTAAAAATGGTAAATGGTATTTCCGTGACAACAAAATCTAAATTGAATTATTTAGAAAATAATTCACTTTTTAATATTAAATAAAAAAAATTAAAAATCGTAGGGGAGAACAATTTCAAAAATGCATCTAAAAACTACAAAAATCTAATTCATGAAAAATACCGCTTTTTAAAATAACTTCTTCAATTTTGTTAATCTCTTAATAATTTTAACCCGCGAAAAAATACGGATTTTGATTTTTTTTAACAAAAGTTGAATAAATTTTGTTAGCTTCATAGAAAACATATTTAGTGAATATGAAGAAATTTAAGAAACATGAGGTCAAAATTATTCTTTTTTATGTGTTCTTTCGTGGAATTCATGATAAAAATATGAGTTTCGATGATTATTTAGATTATATATGTAAAAAATCGGAAAAATATTGTTTTTTTTTCAGAAGGATTAGAGAAAAAATATCTATAATATTTTTAATTCAGTTTAATCGTTCTATACACATGCTGCACAAATTTACAAATAGAGAGTCTTCAAAAACTTAAAAATAAAGCCAATGGCATAAATTATAAAATGAAATAGATATAAGTCAATACAATATATGCTTCATACACTAAAATGGATAAACATCAGACAAGACTCCGGCAAAACACATTAGAGTGATCGACTTGGCTTTCCAACCGGTTTTAAAAACGGGTTTTTCGGATTACGAATAGAACGGTCCTTTTAAACATAAAAAACCCGTTTTAACAATAACATTTTACGTCACACATATGTATAAATTCTACAAATTTAAACAAATATAAAAGTAATAATTATCCTTAATGAAATACGCCTATCAATGGAATTAGTTCTTTCTCTTCTAACATCTGTAACATGCTTACAAACAATTTCAATATTTTAGGGTTTTTATAAATTCAATATGTGTAATAATAGTTTACTTAATTTTTCAAAGAAGTGTTTGAAATAGGTATAAGTGCAAAATCGATTTCGAAAAAATTGAGACACACTTTTTCTATATTGAGCCATAGTTTCTGTACATCTATTTATATATAAAAATGAATTTTTTTTCAATAGAAGCAGGGGGATTGTGAGCACTCATACAAATAAAAACTTTATTAATGGATAAGTTAAATACTGTCACAGAAAAAATCTTAAAATTTCGCAGGAATACCTTTGACATCAACCTCCATATCTAATATGAAAATGGGACGAATAGGACCAGGGGAATGCTACCCTCCATACAAAGCAAATATTCTTAACATCATATCTAAATAACTATTATGGCTTCATGGAATAAAAATAGAACGGATAGGGCCAGGGAAAAGTTTAGCCCCTATACAAAGCAAATCTTAATTTTCGCATATTTAAAGTACTGAAAGTTTTAAAAGCATTTGTAGAAAAAATTTTAATGTTAAATGTTTAATAGGGAGGATAGGTAGAGATATATAACATCAAAAGGGTAGCAAAGCGCAAAAGGTTAAGCGAGTCTTATACTAAACTTAATATTATTTTTGATGATTATTTTCTTGCTTTAATTAAAATGTGTTTCTTAAAATAATTTTATTTAATAAATTTTAACTTGAATATTATAAGATTTGTTGAGTGTTTTAGAGAAATATAGTTTTTGATGAAAATATTTACTTCCGCAAAAAATCGGTTAACCGGTTTTTTACAAATTTCAACTACTCGAAAGCGGATTCTCCAAAAAGTCGAATAATCGATCACCCTACAATACATGTATCCTTATTTTCATAATCTAGGTGGGATATGCGCCAGAATATTTAACGCAAGAAATAACTTTTGTGAATGAAATTCAACCATATAACTGGAGAATAATTTTAGAATTCATAGGGTTTCGAAAAATAAAATGATAATTATCGTTTAATTATTAAATATTTTATTAGTTAATCAGCTTTCAATTGACGTGAAGACCGAGAAAAACATAAATGTTTTTAAAAGAAATTGTGTATTTTATATAAAAAAAATTCCATTTAAATTAGAATAAGATAAGGATTTAAATTAGAATAAAAAAATTAATATAATATAGTTGTAAGAAGAAAGCACTGCTAAATAAAAACGAGAAATAAACATATAGTCGGTCAAAACCATTGTGAACGAGCATAAAAACTTGGGAAGGGATTCCTGGAAGTGGGTTTATATGGGAGCTATGGTAAATTATGGACCGATTCACATAAAATTTGCCAATGTTGTTTCTATTTACATAAAACTTATTTGTGTAGAATATTAACATGATACTAACATTTGTATGGGATTTATGCACGTTAAAGTTATTTTCAGAAGAGGGGTTTATATGGGAGTTATGGTCACTTGTGGACCGATCTTCGATATTCATAAATTTTGGTACAAAGATTGATACTTGTGCAGAACTTCTTTGCACCGAATTTCATTAAAATATTCATATCTTTAAGGCATTTTTTAGTGTTTAAACTCTATTCCGGGGGGACATTTGTATTGGGGCTAGGTGAAATAATGGACCGATCACAACCAATTTCAATAGGCTTCGTCCTTGTGTCATGGAAGTCCTACGTTCCAAATTTCATTGAATTATATTCAAAATTGACCTGACCTTTATGCACAAAGTTTACATGAACAGCCAGCTAGCCATCCAGCCAGCCAAACGAACGAACGGACGGTCATTGTTAGATCGACTCGAATAGTGATTCTGAGTCAATTGGTATACTTTAATGTTGGTGTTGGATGATTTTTTCTGTGCGTTACAAATATCAGCACAAACGCATAATATCCCAACCACCTATGGTGGTGTAGGGTATAAAAAACTTCGATAAATTTCATTTTATAGGAAATTAAAAGAAAATATATTAACGGTAAATTTTATAAGAGTTAAATATAAAATTTTCGATTAATTTTCATATAGAGTCATTTCATTTAAAACCAAAACGAAAAATCACAAATGTGGAGGTTACCTCTCCGAATTTAATTATATTCGGTATAATCATTATATTCATCAAAACTAAAGGTACTAGTACTAGACTAGTCAAATAGTTGACCAAAATGATGTAATCACATTATAAAATATTTCCTAATTTCTCTTTTTTAATGGGAAACTATTTTTTACTTATTATTAATATAGCTGACAGAATTTTGTTTGACGCTGTTTTCTTATACAAAAAATATGCAAGATCAAACAACGGCAAACAATATATAAAACTAGTGGTCACGCAATTTTGATCAAATATTTGCAAATTGTAAACAGATCTGGCACAAAATTTTAGACAAATTTATCAAATGGTTCGCGAAATATAGCGATTTGAAGGTGTGAAACAGCAAAAAAAAAATGCACAAAGTTGTATAAACAAAACTGCAAATATCTTCCAAAGTATTATGGTACAAAATTCATTGAAGTGTCATATTAAGGTATCAAAACCTTTAGTACGAAGTGCAACGTGATTTTTTTCTCAACATTGTGTTTAGAGCTTAAGCTTAAATAAGAATTAAATAATGGTACTTTTTGAATTTTCTGTAATATTGAACCAAAAAACATGAAATTAAAGATATATAGTCCTAAATGAATGTGCATACATAAGGGATGATCTTTTGGTGTTTTTTGATTCTTCTAATGGAACTTTTTGAACTTTTTGCAATATTGAACTAAAAAACATGAAATTAAACATACATGGTCCTATGTGGGTAAGAATTCATAACGAGGTACTTTGTGCTATTTTTTAATGATACTTTTTGAATTTTCTATAATATTGAACCTAAAACAGTGAAATTAAAGATATATGGTCCTAAATGAATAAGAATCTATAAGAAGTGACTTTTTGGTACTTTTTCATTTTTCTAATGGTACTTTTTGAATTTTGTGTAATATTGAGCCTAGAAAAATTAAATTAAACATATATATAATCCTAAAAGAGTGAGAACCCACATGAGGGGACTTTGTACTTCCAATGGCTCTTTTTGAATTTTCTATAATATTGAAAGCAGAAACATTAAATTAAAGATATATGGTCCTATGCGGGTAATAATTCACAAGGAGTACTTTGTGGTACTTTTTGTTTCTTCTAATTTTTTTTTTTTCTATAGTATTGAACCTACAAACATGATAGAGTGATAGAGAATCCACATGAGTGGATTTTGTGGTACCTTTTGGTTTATCTAATGGTACTTTTTGAATTTTCTATAATATTGAACGAAGAAACATTAAATAACATATACATGGTCCTATGTGGGTAAGAATATACAAGGACTTTGTGATACTTTTTCTGGATTATGGTCCTAAGTAATTAAATCCTTAAGAGGAGATTTTGTGGTACTTTTTTGTTCTTCTAATATTACTTTTTGAATTTTTTGTAATAATTAACCTAGAAATATGAAATTAATATTTTATTCTATATAGATGAGAATCTACAAGCAATATTAATCGCATTCTACTCTACTAAAAAATATTATAAATAATTTGGTAGTTTTTGAATCTTCGAGTGTTTATAATGTAAAGAACCGGTACATTATTGGTACCCTAAGAACCTTCTGAACCAAAAGTCATAAAAACAAATTTTAACTTGTATTCTCTTTTTATCACAAATATATCAAACATGTCGTTGGCACTTTTAGAAATCGTATCATTTATTTTACTTTTTGGTACTTTTTAACTAAACTAAGTTTTTAAAAATTTTATTGTTGTAAATGTCGACAGAATGTTCTATAGAAATTTTACTTTAGATATAACGAACCTTCCTCCACCTCACATAATTTTTAAAAATTTCGAGTCCTAGGGGTAAAAGCGTCTAAAAAAGGTACTTTATACACGCCCTAGACTGTGAAATGTTAGAACAAAATTTGAATAGTTTTTTTCAACCCAAAATAAAATTTGAAATATATATATATATATATATATATATGTAAATATATACTTGAGTGGGTACGTATGATATCCCACTGGATGTTCCTTCTATAAATGAAAACCTGGATGCACGAAATTGGAATCATCAGAAGGTGCGATTGAGATGTATGTTATTCATTTTTGAAGACAACACTATTATAACTGTTCCCATGGGAGTTAGAAGTCATAATTTTTTGAAATTCCCCTTAATGTATTTATAAACAATTTTTTTACTTATTTATTTATTGTATTTTTATTTGTTTTCTTAGGTATAACATTATATTGTATATTATTTAAAGTTTTTATTTAAGTAATTTTTTATGTTTAAGAAATATTGATAAATATGTAGATAAACATGCCATTAAATAATTGTTCATTTTTGTAAAAATAATGCGTATAATATTCTATACACTAACAAAACTGTCATATTTTATTCATTATTAAACGAACAAGCGAAATTTCGGTTAGAACTTTTTATACACAGAATACAATGTGTTTCTTGTATTTCTTTATAACCAGTGCACACACGACAAACGCACGTTTTGCTCAATGATGAGATTTATGGCACAATTGTGCCACTTTTGGTACTATTATATTTCCAATAGTACCGCTGCACTTTGGAAACACTTTTGGGACTTTTTTGTACTAACTTAAACTAACTTTGAAAAAAGTTCAAATTTAATTTAAAAAGTTCAAATTCAAATGAAATCGGAACAGTCGTTCCATTATTTAATTTTTTGAATCGCACGCTGTGTGTCGTTTATTTCGAGGTATAATATTTGTTAACTTATTTTTGATGGCCTTAATAACCTCGTCTTTAATATTTGTTCGACTATTAAAAGATTTTATACTTTTTTTACCTCCTAATTTAGTTTATTTTTTTAAAAACAATACTTGGCACTTTTCAATCCCAATTTGACACTAAATGAAAATGGTCAAATCCCATCACTGGTAGTTACCACCTAATTTAGTGTAGTTTTCTAAAAACAATTCTTAGCACTTTTCGATCCCAATCTGGCACTAAATAAAAATGCTCAAATCCCATCACTGGTATTGCTTTTGAACTCTCCCAGTTGGCCCTGTTTTTAAGACATCCTCGAGGATGGGTGCCCGACAATGTTGAATCCTAGACTTCATATGCAGGACAGCCAAAACAAATCATCAATGACTTCTTCCAACAAGTGTCGCGAAAATCGTGCACGATTAAAAGTGAGACAATGTCGTCAATGCCATCTTGTCATTAGTAAAATAACGAGAAAATTAACGAAATATACATGTATATATTCGTTAACGAAAAGTTTAATGATTATTTCCCTAATGTTGTCCATAACGATTACATGTCGTCAGCGATTATATAGTCGGAAAAGTCGTACATTAAGTCGTCAGCGATTACATGGGATACAATGTCCTTAGATGTGTCGTCAATGATTATATGGATAACAATATCGTCCATTTTGTCGTCAACGATTATAGCATCACTTAAAGAAGACAATATTTAAGAAATTGTCGCTCATATTGTCACCATTGATTACAATGTCGTCGTCTACGATTGGCCAACTGGGGAAAAACAGCCCCCAGTTGGCCAAATGATCATAGTCGATATTGTCGTCGACTTTGTCTGCTATTATAAAATGTTATTCAACACAAATTAAGTAACTTTTACATGCATATTGTCATGCTTCCAGTTCAATTGACGACTATATGAGTGACAATGTCCTGAATTTGTAATATTTGAACTAAATTGAGGACAGAATAGGCAACAATTTAATGTATTTGTCCTATTTCAATTGTCAAAAAATTTTTTACTTCTGAATAAAATATTAATTTTATTTCTAATTATTTAGCGCTTATTAAATTTAAAATAAAACTAAATATATATTGTTACTTTGAGTAATTATGTATTCACAAACTGCTACTCTTTGGCGCGGAATTTTGGTCGGCGGCATCTTTTGTGGGTGCTGCTTCGAAGGAGTTATTGGGCTCTAGAAATGAATGTTGCCCGAATTGAATGAAATGGAGGTAGACTATATGTGGCTGCAACAGGATAGCGCATGATGCAACAATGAGCATTCTGTAAAATCGGGATAACACAATTCACTGTTTATGTTCTGCCGGATCTATGTATTGATATTTGAACTTTTCGCATCCTTCCCACCGTCGAAATAACATAAAAATTTAAACAACATTATATTTCTTACATAGTGAACTCTATTAACCTATCCAATAACAAACAAAATTTCGATAATTTCCCACACACAGCTTGTTGTATTCCATGTAATATATATATGTCGTCATATTTGTTGACGTCAAATTAAAGCGCTAACATTTCACTGTCTGTCTTGTAAGTGTCGTCGATGTTGTCTTGAAGACATGGCCAACTGGGTCTTCATAAGCAATACACACATGTACAAGCACATGTATTGCTTTCTAACTCTCTCCCTCTCTGTTTTGATGGTGGATTTCGCACACTTACAACAACATTGAAAAAGGAAATACATCTACTTCAAAATACCCTGAAAACATGTTCTATCGAAATTTGAACTAAAGCGACACCTCATGCAGTTAATAAAAATCGAATATGATATAATTTTCTTATCGAAGAAGAATCACCGTTCGGGAAGAAATGTGCCGAATTTCATTCTTTGGGTCTCGAAATACTATCGTTTAAAAGTGTAAAAAAAAGTACATCAAGAAAGTATTGAAATATAATCGCTTTTGCATAATAAGAATGTTTTTAATGTAGTTGAAATATTTCTAGTAAATATTATTAATTTTAATTGAACTAAATTCTTACCTTATATTTAAACACACTGTAATAACTCACTATATGTTTATATTTAATATAAGTTTAAATTAAAAACAAAAATCACTAATTAAAATATTTTATATTAATACATTTTTTTATTCAACACTATATATAAACAATAACATTGAATATTTTTATTGTTATACATTTATTGAGCAAAATTATGTCGTGCTTGTTCTTTTTCTTTGCTCTGGAATGTAATCAGTCGCCCAAGTCAAGTTTTTGGATCAAAATTCGATTCTAAAGTTTTTTGTTATCTCAAATTTGTGTATTTTCTACTTTTGAACATTCAATAGTGTCAAAAAAACACCCTTATTAGTGGATGGTACAATGAAATCGTATACAATACATTCACACCACTTCTACTGTTACTATCCCTGCCAACACTTTCGAAATTTGAACTAGAGCAACACATCATATAGTTAATAACAGTCGATTATGATATCATTTTCTTATCGATGAAAAGTCACCGTTCGGGTGCGTTTAGTACATTCTTTGGCTGTCGAAATACTATCATTTAGAAATGTAAAAAAGTACATCAAGAATGTATCGAAATATAATCGCTTTGGTATAACAAACATGTTTTTAATACAGTTGAATATTTCCAGTAAATATTTTTTAATTATAATTGAGCTAAATGCTTACCTTATATTTAAACACTCTATAATAACTTTAAATTAATATGAAATATTTAAAAACAAAAATCATTTGGGAAAAATTAACAATTTTTTATATTAGCACATATTTTATTCAACACTATAAACAACAACATTGACCACTTTAAAAGTTATACATTTACTGAGTGAAATTATGCCGTGTTTGTTCTTTTTCTTTGCTCTGGAATGTAAACAGTCGCCTAAGTCAATTTTTTTATATCAAAATTCGATACTAATGTGTTTTGTTATTCCAAATTTGTTTATTTTCTACTTTTGATCACCCAAGAGTATGAAAAAAGACATTTTTTGGAGAATGGATGAAAAAACTTTCTTACAAATGCTGGCAGGGGTCGTGTATTTTTTTTTGTCTCAGAGTACTCATGTATTTTAAGTTATCGTAACTGGGTACTGTGGATAATATTCATTAATTTTACAATGTAAAAAGCAAACTACCTGAAGTAACTGCTTTGTTGATGAATGTTTTTATAA
The DNA here is from genome assembly GCA_932274085.1 of Protocalliphora azurea. NCBI lineage: Eukaryota > Metazoa > Arthropoda > Insecta > Diptera > Calliphoridae > Protocalliphora > Protocalliphora azurea. The sequence goes on from OW026520.1 coordinate 54,535,316, forward strand.
TAAATAAAAACTTCAGCAAAAAGATGATATTTTATTTTGACTTCTTACTATTAAGAAAGGGGAAGCCGCATTAAATGTATAAATCTGTATAAGTTTTTTTCCTCTACCTGAATTAGTTTTTGCCAAAAAATCGAATTGTAGCCCAGTGTATTTTTGCTCATATCAATAGAAGAAACGCAATAGTGAGTACTAATTCGGTAAGACAATTCCCAAAGGTTTAGCGAAGTCAATCACCTTTTTAGTATTAGTTTTGGTTATCTTGGAAGCCTATAAAATTCAAATAAAGTAATTCATTGTATATTTTTCACGGCCGCTTGTAAACAAAAATAATTTTTTTTATTTCTGAAATTCTACAGAAAAAAGAACAGATTCTAAAAATCTGATTACTTTTATATATCTTTGTACGTAATATAGGCAGAATTAAATGAATATAAAATAAAATTAAATAACAATAATATCTATAATTTTAGGATTCTTGTCTGTGGAGATGAAACTCAAAAACCATTCCCTCTATTGGTATGGCATTTAACGCAGCGAAAACTTCTCTACGATTTGCGGATACCTCATCATGATTTTATAACGTCATTGTCAGCCATAACGCACGAAGGATCTTACGTTTGTGTGGTAGCCAAAGAGTTAAATGAACCTACACCTAACTTTATAGTTGTATACGATTTGCAAAGTGGAACGCTGTTTAAGAAATGGAAACCAACATGTAACACCGTTTCGTTGGCAATTTCGCAAGTAAACGCATGTGTCATTGCCGGTCTAGAAGATGCTAAAATTCTCATCTGGGACTTGGTAACGGGAAATTGTAGGTCTACATTGATAGGTCACAATGCGCCAGTCACAAGCCTTAAAATCGACCCCATGGGAAAAGTCCTTATGTCAACAGATAAAGAAGGGCGTGATAATGCTCTTCGTCTTTGGGAACTTGGTACAGGTAATATAAACACAGCGTTACGAATAAATCTAGTAATTTGAAAAATTATTTTTGCAATGTCCAATGACCAATGTCATTTAAATTAAGTTTCCAAAATGATTTTTTTTATTTTAAAAGTAGCTTTATTTTATTCACGACAACAGTAATTTTAAAATTATAAAGAATTTATCTTTTCCCTTACACTTTATCATTATACCCATCATCAAAAACATGTCGAAATAATAATTCAAGATACCATAATGTATATATTCTGGGCCCTCGTGAAAATCTAAGATGATCTAACGATATCCGTCCGTCTGCCTGTCTGTTGAAAGCAAGATAGGGTTCGGGACGGACAGCCTTATGGGACGAAATTTTTCTCCAAAATTTGTCTTATATAAGGTTGGTTTGGTGGTGAAAATGGGCAAAATTGGTTCATAAACAAAGAAGTTATGGACCAAATACTAGAAAAACAGCGTGTCCGTCGTAACTTGAATTTATATTTTTCAGCCGATATATTTTACAAAAAAGCATTTACATCAACGAAATTTTGCATAAATAGTTCAAGGACCAATGTAAACACGGAAGAAAAAAAATGAGCGTGGTCCGCCCAATTTACCATCCACCTCACATATAAGTAGAAATTTTAAAAAGTTGCAGATGGTGGGTATATAGATTCGGTCAAGCCAAATATAACATTCTCAGTTGCTGATAAAACTATTGTTTTATTCTGCTTTAAAATAAAACATAATCAAAATGTTTATTGTGGAAATAAATCTATAGCTTCTAATCGGCCGATTCGTTTTTCATAAAACATACAACTATTCGAGTTTGGAAGCGAATACTACAGAAAAGATCTTTTAAATATTTGCTACAGCAAGGTTTTTAATTTGTATTTACGAATATCTCGCTAACTATACAATATACATTAATAGCACGTTTAACCTAAGATTTTGAAGAAAGTGTGACACTACCTTAAACCGGTGTGCTTCGCTACCCCTATTGATGCGATAACTAATATTTATTTTGTTTTCTCATCTCAATTGGGAAATGTAGGAAAATTATTTCTATAAAATTTTATAACTTTCGCTGCAATAGTTCTTTAGATATGCTATAATTAATATTACTTTGTATTTGGAATACTACTCCTCCTAAACATGCACGCCTCTCAATTTTCCTCTCAATCGTGTAACTTGTTGAGGAAATTATTCTTACAAAATGTTAAGATTTTCATTGTTTTAATTCTTGAGATATAAAGTAATTTGCATATGGGCTAGAACCCCATAGACCTACTCATACTAATTTCATCTCAATTGTGGAACTCAATGAAAAAGTCAACCCCACAAAATCTTAAGACTTTGTTAAGATATGCACTAATTAATATTCACTTTGTAGGGGGTCTATTGTTCCCATAAAATTAAGACTTTCTCTGAAATAGTTTGTTATTGATAAATTGTTTGTATAAAATGTTTGTTATCGATAAATTTTCTACAGAAATTTTAAGTTATTTACAAAAAATTAATATTATCTATGGCTTATCTTTAGAAAATAAAAGTTAAAATTTCCTACATAAAATCAATGTATTCGATAACTTTTCTATAGAAAATTTATGTTATCGATAACTTTTGTATAGAAAATTAAAGTTACTAACAAATTTTTTATAGAAAACAAAAGTTATCGAAAAATTATCGAAGTTATCAAAGCTATTACTTCCTATAGAAAATCATGTTATGGTTAACTTTTCTATAAAAAATTAAAGTTATCGATAACTTTTCTAGAGAAAATTAAAGTTACTAATAATTTTTTTTTTAGAAAACGAAACTTATAGATAGATATTACTTTCTATAGATAGATATTACTTTCTATAGAAAATTATGTTATGTTAAATTAGTTGTCGATAACTTTTCTGTACAAAATTAGTTATCGATAACTATTCTATACAAAATTGAAGTTATCGATATCTTTTCTATACAAAATTATTCGATAAATTTTCTATAGAAAATTAGTGTTATCGATAACTTTTCTATAGAAATTTAAAGTTATCAATTACTTTTCTATAGAAAATTAAAGTTACTAACAAATTTTTTTATAGAAAACAAAAGTTATCGATAAATTATCGAAGTTATTACGAAGCATTACTTTCTATAGAAAATTATGTTATGGTTATACAAAATTAAAGTCATCGATAACTTTTCTAAATAAAATTAATGTTACTAATATTTTTTTTTTAGAAAACAAAAGTTATCGATAAATTTTCTATAGAAATTTATTTTTGTCGATAAATTTTCTATAGAAATTAAATTTATCGATAAGTTTTTGTAGAAAATTAAAGTTCTCGATAACTTTTCTATAGAAAATTAAAGAAATCGATAATTTTTCTATACAAAATTTGTTATTGATAACATTTTTATAGAAAATAAAACTTATCGATAATTTTTTTATATAAAATTAAAACTAAAATATATAAAATTAATTTAATGATAACTTTTCTATAGAAAGTAAAAGTTATAGATAACTTTTCTGTACAAAATTAAAGTAACCGGTACCTGTTATGTAGAAAATTAGTTATCGATAACTTTTTTGTACAAAATTAGTTATCGATAACTATTCTAAACAAAATTAAAGTTATCAATAACTTTTCTATACAAAATTATTCGTTAATGTTATCGATAACTTTTCTATAGAAATTTAAAGTTACTAACAAATTTTTTTACAAAACAAAAGTTATCGATAAATTATCGAAGTTATCAAAGCTTTAACTTTTTATAGAAAATTAAAGTTATTGTTAACTTTTCTGTACAAAAATAATGTTATCAATAACTTTTCTAAAGAAAATTAAAGTTATTAACAAAAAAACTGATATAAGATTTGAGATAACACCGACAGAAGAGAATAACCATTTTGAATATATTATGTTAAATCTTAAATAAGGGGAACATGTATTCTAATAAATCCTATAAGATATCATTATTTTCAATCAGGCACAGAGTAAACATGTTCTTTTTATTTAAGAAATTCGCAATTTTTTATCGATAGCACAATTTTTATAAAAATGTTTTTAAAAATGTTAAACAATAATTAAAGGAAACAATTTTACAAAAAGCGTTGTTTTTTTAGTAATTTCTAATATACACATGCACATTTTTGTATTTTTTTTAAGTTTAACTTATAAGATAGTTGTGTAGAGAAATCTCATCACAACAGTCTCATAATACTTATTACAATATTAATATTTGAATCTACACATGAAATAATTTTCTCAGAGAGCGAATTTGACACTCTCTGACAAAATAATCTTACATATTATGTTACGTATAATGGACTGCTATATTCATTAGTTAAATACTCAAAACGCTTATTTCGATTTTGAAGGTGTTATTTATTTCCCACTTAGGAAAAAGTGCTACTGATTTGCTTCTAAAAAGTGGTTTGTTTGAATGTTATCTTTGAAAGAATGTTTTTTAGCAATGTTTTCTTCATTGCAATCATTTTTCACGTTATTGACAATTAAGTGTTTTGTATGCACTTTTTATTCATACTGGTGTAAATAACGAGTTTTTTTTTTTGAAAACGTTTCTTTTTATAAGTTCTATTTTGAAATTCAGGCTTTGGTTCTTCCCTTTTTTCTAAATTTAGTTACATACGGTGATGCAGTTGGTTAACTAGGAAAGGGGTTTCAAAATAATCCATAAAATGTAAAAAACTAAATTAGAAAACATTTATTTATTAAAGCATTGGTAAAATTATTAACTAAAAATGATTTTTTTTATAAAACAGTATGAAATAAAAGTAAAATTTAAATATATATTTTTTTAAATTACCGAATAAATGTTCAATATTTTGTTTATCACTAATAGAAAATTGAGAGAAAATAAACAAAGTATTGCCAATAGAAAACAAAAACTTTTTAATAGTTATTGAACTGCTTCTAATACATTATGAATAATGTTTATTTATAATAGGTTAATAGGGATAAAACTGTTTAATACCTATTTTGTACATTAAACCCCAAATAGGAATATATTACACTGTGTGACAAATGGTAGGGGTCAGTGATCAGGAAGGGTTCAAACTACCGGGGAAAGTTATATCAGTAAAAAGGAAGTTATACGTGTCCCGGCGTTTCGCTGGGTCACGTCTAGGAATCGAGATATATCGATTTGAAGTTAGTAACTATCATATAGGGGAAATTGTGACCTTTGGTGGTTTTTTTTTTTGACATAACTCGAGAACCACCAGTCCGATTTTGCTGAAACAAATATAAAAAAATTAGGAATTACAATTCCTTTAATCTGTTCATACAACGTTTCGCTACATAAGCAACAGTTTCGCAGTTATAAATAAATGTATGAAAAAAAATATTTTTTGCCTAACAAATTCAATTTTTTTATTTTTAATTCATAAAAAATCCAAAACGGTAAAAAAGTGTCAAGTCCTATTACTTTCACGTAAAGTCACATAACCTTTAAACAAAATGAGACATAGATCATGAAAATCGATAGACGTGTTTCGCTTTTATTCACAATTAAGTGAAGGTATGAATTTCAAAAATTTGCTCGAGATATGCTCAAAATTCCTTAGAAAAAACATTGATGACTTTTTTTATGATTGTCAGAATTAAAAAAAAGGAATAAACAAAATGCTATTTGATTTTTATGGTAGCGGTATCAAACTAAAAAACGGTCATAAATGTGCGTGGACAATTAAAAGGAAAAAAGGAAAGTGCACTTTTTTAATTATTTGGGTTTTTTCCGTTGGCTACCTGCATGATTTTTTTATACAAATTGCACTCACATTTATGAGTGGTCATTTTTTAGAACGTTTCGAAAAAGTTAAAACGCACACGAATCAGGTTTATAGCCACCCTTATAAGTACCTCTCAGTAAAATATTGAAACTTACGTAGTATTTATAGGTGTCCACTGATCGATTTTTGTCATTCAACAAGTGTCTCCGTACGCGTAAAGTACGGTTTTTTTAAAGTGACGAAAAAGTAATAAAAGTATAAAATCGAAATGAGTGCAAATTGTCCAGAAAATATCAATTTATTTTGTTACGTTTGTGGCAAAAGAGCTTTTTCAACAAATGCTGCATTACTCACTGAGCAAATGGAGCGCGCTTTTAAACTTTATTTTGATTGCGAAATAATTCGCGGCGTTTCGTGGGTCCCAGACAAAATTTGTAAAACGTGCTACAATGTTCTTAACATGTGGATCCAAGGGAAACGCAGTTCACTTCGTTTTGGTGTACCAATGATTTGGACTGATCCAGGAGAGCACAATTCCGACAACTGTTACGCTTGCGCAAACAAAATATGTGGAGTAAATCGTAAAGGCCTTAAACGAAGAGTTTACATATCTGTTAAAAGTGCACAAATACCTCTACCGCATTCGGATGAAATACCAATTCCACCGCTTCCAAGTCCTGACAGAGAAACTTCTTTTTCTATTGAAACAATGGATCAATCGGATTTCACCTATAAACCAACACCAGAAGATGGCCCATCGAACAAAATAATTCCAATATCACAAGCAAGGATGGACAAGATTGTTGCAAAATTAAACCTTTCTCAACGTGAAGCAGAAAAACTTGCCCAGCTTTTGAAAGAAGGCAACAATTTGGAGCCTAATGTCAAAGTCACCGGATATCGAAGAAAAAAATGAAATTAACTGACTGATTAAAAACAATTGATTTTTTCCAGATGAAGACAGATCCTCATCCGATACAGACTCTGAACAAGTGGGCGAACCACCACGCAAGAATGTAAAGGGCGCAAACAAACGAAAATAAGTTTTGCGTTCATCGATTTTTATAACCTATGTATCTATGTAATAACTTAATAATTACCTGTAATAATTTTTAATTTTACGTGTTAATAATTATAATAAATAATATATAATAAATATTATCCAAATTCATTGAAACATAAAATCAATATTCTTGTCAAAATGAGATACCTTCACTTAATTGTGAATAAAAGCGAAACGCGTCCATCGATTTTCATGACCTATGTCTTATTTTGTTTAAAGGTTATGTGACTTTACGTGAAAGTAATAGGACTTGACACTTTTTTTACCAAAAAAAAAAAAAATAGTTTTTTTTTTCATACATTTATTTATAACTGCGAAACTGTTGCTTATGTAGCGAAACGTTGTATAAACAGATTAAAGGAATTGTAATTCCTAATTTTTTTAAATTTGTTTCAGCAAAATCGGACTAGTGGTTCTCGAGTTATGTCAAAAAAAGACCACCAAAGGTCACAATTTCCCCTATATGATAGTTACTAACTTCAAATCGATATATCTCGATTCCTAGACGTGACCTAGCGAAACGGTACACGTATAACTTCTTTTTTACCGATATAACATTTTCCGTTGGTTTCATCCCATCCCGATTTTGACTGTCGCATAGTGTTATGAATAAGACCGTATATGTTGGAAATGAATTGAAAACTTCCCATTTAGAGACATACTGTTGTCAACGATGTTACAGGTTCTGTATAATTTATTTTAAAATACACAACTATACTACTTACATACTGTTCCTGGTTTATTATGTAAATAAGCTCCATTTGTATTGATATTTATCTGTATGTTTATTTAAATATTTTTGTTGTAGGTTTCGCAAGTCTTGCAAAATTTGTTTACCAATTTCTTTTTTAAATTAAATATATTCAACAATAACGATATTATAGCGGAGAAAATAATACTGTTATGTCAACCATATTGCAAAACGTTTTGATTCTGCGTATAATTATTTATCGCATATCTGGGGTGTTATAGCATAAGCATTTTTATTAGCAGAGTTGCCAGGAGGTAAGAAAAAAGGAGGCTAAATTGTACTTTAGAAAAAGGTCAGAAAAAGCTAAATGATAAAAAATAAGGTCAGAAAAATATTATATATATATATATATTATAAAAAAAAAATTTTTTTTGTCTTTCATATTTTTTTAAAGATATTGTAACATATTTATAAATAAATCATACAACGGCTGCCAGCAAAATATAAATATTTACTATGGTTAGAGAAGATTATTAAAAAATTGTTATATTAATTGATTAAGGAAGTCTATATAATGATTTAAGTTATATTTAAATTAGAAAATGAAGCGCCGCAGGCGAAAATTTTTTTTAAATATAAATATTCTAGATTTTTTGTGGGAATTAATACACAAAAACGCTTAAATATATGACTCTGTAAAAATAAAATTAGTACAAGCAGATAAGAAATTATTTTCTTCTATGCTGAAATACTAAAATTTTAGCTTTTTAGGGCAATTTTAAGAATCAAAAAAGCTAAAAAAAAGCAAGAAGCTAAAACGAAAATTTTGAGGCTAAACTAGCAACATTGTTTATTAGATCCAACATAAATTTCTTATTCTAAATAACCTAAAAGAAATGAAACTTTTTTTCGCAAAAATCTTTAATTGGTCAAATTTGTCTCATTCTGTGTAAAAGATTTTCTTGGGAGTTATAAATCCATTTTTCTGTAAATAAGGACTGCACACGAAAAAATTATTACACGCGTTAAGGCTTATAGCGTATTCTTTGCTTGTAATTTTATTATACGTAAACAAATTGCATCGTTAGTTTGACTACATTTGTTATTATTCTTGTAGCTATGTGCTAAATTTTGTTGTAATATCGTAATTAATTTTTCTTAAAATAAAAATTGAACAAAATTCATGAAAACGTATAATTAAAACTTATAATCAAAACACATGTCGACCATATGAAATAATTACTAGGAATGCAGGTGAGTCAGAAAATATAGTTTCTTGAGTCATAAAAAAATATAAAGTATTCACGACCACCGAAAGGAACTCTGACAACTGAAGAAAAAGTTAATTTACAGGCTGTAGGATCGCAGACAAAATAATTGGTATTTTAAGTGAAAATTTAAGAAAAATCTCTGGATGTAATGCTACTAATTTATGAAATTGTTCAGTATCTTTCCTAATAGGAACGGTAGAAAAAATGTGATGACAAAAGAGAACGAAAATTATTGAGATTGATTTTTTTCAAATCAATAATATAAAGTACGTTCTGTCAAAATTTTTTAAACATCCTGGCCAGGAAATGGGAAATGTAGCAGATAAATACCCTGCAAAAAAAATTAAAAATTTCGAAAAATTGTTGGTCTGGCAAAGCCATTTGTACTTGCGGGGAAAAGCACTTTATTCATAACAAATTACACTTTTAACAAAGAAATATACGCAAATGAGTACTCCCAGAAAAGATTGAATTAAAATTTTCCTGACCTGATCTCAACTCTCATCATTACAACAAAAAAATAAAACCTTTTATAAATTATTCAAAACTATTATGAATAAGACTGAATGTTTAAACCTACTGTTAAATAAACAATTAAAATCATATATTCAATAATGTTTAGGTTTTCAGCAAACAACAAAGAATGTTTTTGGAAACATATTTAAAAGGTGGTATAAAAAGTGTGTATTACATGTTTTGTGGCTCGTGTTGTCAGACTCCATATAAAAAATCTGTCTGAAACTCCGTACTTCTTATTTTTTTAGGCTATTCGCAATTTTTCAAGTCAATATGCCACCATTGTATGGTTGCAAAAACAACCCAATTACTATTGAATTGCTGCTATACTACAGTTATTTGACGAACATATCAAATTATTTGTACTAATATACTTCAACCATTTTATTGTCATTTTTCCAAAAACAGTATAATTTACCGTCAACCATAAATTCCAACCATAATGTGACAACGTTCGACTATGGTTGCTAATAACCATATTTTTTCTTTGCGTGTAGGGACCTGTCCAGCCTATCTTCATTTTAGTTGTGAATCTTGATAAGAAAATTATTCCCAAAAAATCATAAGACTTTCACTTCTACAATTCTTTATATATGTCACAATTAATATTTGCTTTACAAGGCGACTATCACTACTTCTAGACCAGCTCGCCTTAATTTAATCTCAATTGTGGAACTTGATAAGAAAATAAGTTTTGAAATATCTTAAGACGTATGCTGTAATAGTCCCTTAGATATGCGATATCAAATATTTTCTTTCAATGGGGGATACACTTCACCCTTCTCCGATCAATATAAAATTGCCTATTTTTTCTTGGCTTGCAGGATGATGCTGTGAAAATTTCAAGAAAATCGGTCCAGCGGTTTAGGTGTGTATTAGTTATAAATATTTTTATACATTTTTATATACATACTAGCTGTGCTTTGCTCTTTGATGGGGTACCTAATATTTACTTAATGTTGGGGCCACTACTCCTTTTGAATTTTTTTATGAAAATTATTTCTAAAAATTTTTAAGACTTTCATTGTAATTAATGCTCCTTCACATATGCGAAAATAAATATTTTCTTTGTATGGGGACTAACTCTTCTTCTAGACCTATCCTTACTATTCCCACGAAGTTTGAGTTTCTAACGCTTATAGTTCCGCAATGAATATTAAGTTATGCGAAAAATAATTTTTTTTTTGTATGGGGATTCCACTTTCCCTGCTTATATCAAAAAATAAAATATCCTATTTTAATTCTGGGGTTCACAGAATAATATTGTGAAAATTTCACGAAAATCGATTTAGCGCTCGGTGTCACATTTATGCAAATTAGAACGACAAAAATACGAAACTAAAAGTTTATTAATTGAAGAAATTTTGTCGCATTTACTAATAAGCATATCATATATTATGGAAAAAACACTTAGAATATATAGCGCGAATAATATATTTTAGACGTTACTACGTTTAAAAATATTTTATTTTTATTTAAAATTTTTGTAAAGAAGTATGTTAAATTTAACTGCATATATCTCTGTAAATACTGCAGGTGTTGATATGATTTTTTGGTATGTAGTAATAAATGCATCCAAACTATTTCGCTATAATTTTTTAAGTTAAAATATCAATATTGAAACTATTTTTTATTTAAAAGAAATCCTAATATTAAAAAAATATATATATTTTTTTGAAATTTCTGTATTTAATGAACTAGAGCGAAAAAGTTCCATCAAGTTCCAATTTAAAAATACGATTGGTATATAAAAGAACATCCATAAAATTATTTTTGAGAATATTGGTTGCGCCTTTTTATGATCTTTTAAAATATTAGAAAAAATGTGCAGTACCCCATATCAGGAATTTGTTAAGAATTATTTAAAAATTTTAAGATATTGGCTATGATTTCCAATTATTCGAATTTTCATTTTAATCGGTTAATTCGACAAATAATTATTTGAGGTTATAAGTTGATCGGTTTATAAATTATTATTGGCAAAATATACGATCAATTGAATAGTCTTAGTAATACATATAAAACATATAAATAACATTCATTATGGTATTTAATCTATTGCAATAGTTATTTAAAAACACAATCAAATCAAATTTGTATGAAAAATTTTCATTTGTTGACCTAATACTACAAAATATTCTCCTAATTCAGTTTTATTTAATAAATAAGTAATGTAACTCTATTTTCTGTGTAAGAATGATTTTTTTTTTGTACCTTAAAGAGAGCTAAACCGCTGCACAATGTTACATTTCGCAGTTTTAGAACGACAAAATCCAGTTTTGGAGGTATTGGACTGAAAAAAAAACAAACATTTATTGTTTTATTTTTCTCCATTTTTCAATTCGATTACTTGAGGTTCCAACCTCTAGCAAGCTTCGCTTTTTTTAATTTGGTAGCTACCCCCTCTTTTGTTGCGACATATTCAAGACCCAAGTAAAATTTTGAATCATTTTGAGGCATTTTTTTCAGTTTCTTAAATGAGCGGGCTCAATCAGAATTTCGTAATTTTAATTTTTTTTATTTATAACATAACATATAAATTAATATTAGATTTAAATATATATAATGAATTATAATATAATTATTTTTCTCGTAAACTTTTTTTAACTTACGTATTGATATTTAAGTTATTACGCATTACCTTTAATTCACCCTTTATTTTTTCAATTTCTTTTTCATATCTGTCAATTTTGACCGAATACATTTTAGCTCTTAAATCAATCAATTGCTTTTTTTGTTTTACCATTGCATTTGTCTTTAATCATTTCTAGTAAATTTTTATTCAGAAGAGGAAATTGAAAGTATTTTCTTATGAATATGCAGTCGTGTCAAAATATTAGATTGATTACATTTAAATTTCATTATCATTATACTGAAAAAATAATAATTATAAAAAAAGATTTTAATAACACCATTAAGAATAAGCTAATATTTAAATAATTCTTAAAACTTAATTTTTTCTTAATCTTATACCATACAAATTCTTTAAAGAAAAAAAAGAAATATCGTCTAAAGCTTTATAGCAAATTTAGTAATATATAATATTTTTTCTTTATTAAATTATCAATATTATCTATTAGTTCATTATTTTAAAAAATCTTTTACCAATGTTCTATTTTCGCGAAACATAGTTGCTAGACAAATTTAATCAAAAATCGTATAACTTTCAGAAAAAAAAAAAAACTTAAAATCATCAACAGGGCATTTGTGAACAAAAAATTTTTAAAATGACGATAAATCTCAATCTGGCAAGTGTCGCGAAAAATATTAAATTAATACTTCTGTTACTATAATATATAACCCTTTATTAAACGTCAGTATATTTTTTAACTAAAAATATTTATGATTTTTTTTAATAATTATTATGATTAATCTATTATTTTCCGATTAAAATTAAGTTGGGAAGTTATGAATAAAAAGGTATAAGTGCGTACTCGTTTAAAATACGTGTAAGTTTTAATATAAAAACGATTTTATTTATATTTATTTAAGTAATTATTAAAAAATAAAACATAAATATGTATGTACAAATATTTATCACTGTTGCAAACATAATTCATATTTCTTTACAACAAAAGTCTTTCTTTATGAAAATATCGTACAAAAATGTCAATTTAATTATAATTAGCGACATAATTATCATTAAACTAAAAAGCAAGAAAATTGCTCTCTAAAATAATAAAATGCTATACCTCAGTGTTCTTTTATAGCATTGAGAAAAATTTAATTCAATATTTTCTAAAAATAAATCATAACCATACCTAACAAAATCAATATCATAATTTATCGGTGAAATAAAAAAAAATATATAATTTTTATTTTCCTACTTAATACTTCAAATATAAGAAAAATATAAATATATCTATCTATACAAACAAAAAAAAAATATATAGTAAACAAATTCTGGCATTGAATTATACATTAAAATGGTATACAAACACAACATATATATATTTTTTTTGAAGTATAAGGCATTGAAGAATGTTCTTATGAAAATATTAAATGTGTTCGTAAACATTACAAAAGTTTATTTTATCCATATGAACAAAACCAATTCTTAAATTCATTTAAAAAACTTCTTAATTCTATCTTCATGCTTAATAATATTAAATCTTAAGAATAATTATAAAAAAAGTTAGCTAAAAATTATTCAAAATAAATTCATTGGTTTTGAATTTCATAAAAGCATAAAAATATTCCGTTTCAACCAGCATTCAGTTTTATATTCATACTAAACACATTCATACTAACACAATATTGAATAAACCAATATCAATATGTTTCAAATTAGCCATGCCTATCAAAATCAAACATTTTTTTATTATTAAAGTTAAAAAGAAACAAAATTTTCATTAACAGGGTTGCCAGTAGATATAATAGGAAAAATGCTAAATCTTCGAAAATGTTATGCTAAATTGCTCTTTAGCAACAAATAACAAATTATTGGTAAAGAAAGTTCATGTTTTCGTTGACCTTGTTTCTTGTAAAATTGAATTCAAATGACAACTGATAGACAACAGTTCCTCAGAATTATTTGTAATGTTGGGAATTAAAGTAAAAATAGTGCTAATATTTTAAAAGTGACATATTTACTACGGAATTCTTTCAAAAAATCGGGTAGAATCACTACCACTTCCATACTGAAAAAAAAAATATTTTTGTTGGATTTTCGGACATATTTTTATACATTTTATTAAAAAAAGAAAGACGTTAAAGATAGGCGTAGCAAAGATCTAATTACATCAATCTTAGTGTACTATTTGCATAACAATTTTTAGTCAATACCGTCATTCGGTTATCCGATTAATTTTTGTCTATGAACTGTTCGAATGATTTAAAATTGTATATTATCGAATAACGAATAAATCAAATAATTTGTATCGAATAACCTATTAACCGAAATTTAAATTTTTTGAAGTTATAAATTAAATTTTTTTTTATTTTTATGTAAAATTTGTGTCAATTACACATTTTTTTTTTAAATGTCTATTACATCACGGCAAAAATAAATAAAATTAATTTTTAGGAAAGTACTTCCAAAGTACCAATAAGCGCACGTTTTCTTGTGCTTAAGAAGTAATACAAACAGCATCCAAGGATATTATTTAAAAAAGATTTAAATGAATTATTCTGTCATAAAACGTTGAGATTTAGCTGTTATTTTTGCAAATACTTGCTACTAAAAAGAACAGTTTAAAAAATGAAATATAATACCTATTATGAAAAATTTATTTATTTTTAATGCATTAGTTTAATAAAAATTAAAACTAATTATAAAAATTATGTTAAACGAGAATTTGGAAGTTCATTACAATTTTGCATGTAATCGTAAAGTAAGTATATTTTGGAGTTTTTTTTTTTTTTTTTTTGTTTTTTGTGATAGATTATTTTATAAAATGAAATGGTTATATTATAACTTTACACATACTTAACCTTGTGAAAAAAAATCATTCTTACGCAGCAAATATAGTTACATGACTGATTTATTAAATAAAGCTGAATTAGCAGAATATTTTATAGTATTAGGTCAAAAAATGCCATTTTTCAAACAAATGGGAGAAAGTACTTATAAGATGAACTCTTAGTGAAAAGATTTGATAGATATCCATAAAGATAATTCTTCGTCATATAGGCCTATATGTCTATTGGACACATGCGGAAAGTTTATGGAAAAATTGATAACGAACAGACTCGAGATAGAAAATAAAAGAAATGGTGGATTTTCACCCATGCAATTCGGATTTGTAAAGGGCCAATCGACTGTTGGTGCTATACAGGAGGTAGTGCTTACTGCTGTGTAACAGCTGAGATTTTGCTCTATTATTATTATTATTATTACCTTAGGTATTAAAAATATATTTAACTCTGCTAATTGGAATGTAATTCGTCGGACGATGCGAGAGCGGACATTTTCGGGATATCTAATTAACAATGTTGATAATTACTTGCAGGATAGAGTTCTGGAGTTTGAAACAGAGAATGGAACACAGGGTTCCATATTAGGTCCATTCTTATGGAATTTAATGTACGACGGGCTGTTGAAGTTGAAATTACCAGCCGGATCGAAACTTGTCGGATATGCAGATGACGTGGCACTATTGGTTGATCAGCCATCTGCACCTTTGATCGAGATAGTCGCAAATGACCGCTTAATCAGAATTAGCACATGGTTAATATCAATACTTGTCGCAAATAAGACGGAAGCGATATTGGTGACCAAACGAAGATCTTTTGTGAATCCAAATCTTAGGGTCAATGGATACGAGATAACAATGAGTAAAAGCTTGAAATATCTGGGAGTGATATTGGATAGTAAACTATCTTTTGAACCACACATAAAAATGGTAACTACTAAGGCTTTGGTAATAGCATCGAAATAGGCGAAGATAATGCCAAATATTAAAGGTCCTGGTCAAACAACTAGAAAATTAATTGCTACAGCCGAATATTCCCAAGTATTATATGCAGCTGCAGTTATAAGTGAGACCGTCTCGAATAGTAGGAAACTCAGAAGTCTTCTTGAGAAAATGCATAGAACATGTGTACAACGAGTTATATCGGTATTTCGAACGATATCAACCGCAGCGGCATCCGTTCTTGTTAGTATGCCTTCAATTGAGCTTTTACTCCAAGACAAAAAAGAAATATATGAAGCACATGCATCATTGGTGAATATTTTCAATCATAGTAATATCGATAGGACTAATGTCAGAAAAAATACGAGGGAGAAGATGCTTCAAACATGGCAGACACAATGGAATGGAGCGAACAAGGGAATAATGACCCATTCTCTCATACCCAATATAAAGATCTGGGTGAATAGAGGGCATGGGGAGCTTAACTTCTACCTGACTCAAGTGCTCAGTGGACATGGCAACTTGGGTAGCTACCTACATAAATTCCGGTGCAAACAATCGGCATTATGCGAAATGTGTGGCATATGTGAGGATAACGTTGAACACATGATAAATAAATGTTGCTTCTGGAATAACAAATACCATACAATATTAGAGACGTCTGAGAATACGAACATCGTAGAACTACTGGAAATAATGTTGACAAACGTAGAAAACTGGCATAGATGCTCCAATGTCGTAGTGGAAATTATGAGAGAGAAAGTCAAGTACCAACAAGTGTAACTACCGATCCCCTAATCTCATACAGACGTATGTTGGACCGGGGAGTAGGAAAGGAGAATCAGCACTGATCGGTAAATGAACCCCATCTCGAAGTAATGCGAGAGCGGTTCCGGGGTGATGGTTCCTGTGTAGAACCACTACATGATAGTGCGCTATCACTACGTCCATAAAAAAAGATAGACAGACAGATAGATAGATCGATAGATAGATAGAAAGATAGGTAGATAGATAGGTAAATAGGTTAATATATAGATAAATAGATAGATGGATATATACGCCTATATATATATATATATATATATATATATATATATGTATATGCCTAACTTATTGTTCATATCTTGTCTTTGTTCCATATATGCTTTGCATCTTCTTCAAGCGCTCCACATAACTCACAGCTGGTACTTTCAGTTTAAATCTTTGTATATATTTGTTAAAACTACCATGGTCATGTCATGTCTTGATTTATGGCATAGCCCATATTTTCATGTTGCTTTTCAATCCAGACTCTTATTGACTGGCTCTTCTGGACTGGTAATGTTTCTTTTTATGCGTTTAGTTTGGGTGTATACTTCCGATCTCTCCATTACTAATATATCTATGGGAGGTAGACTCGCAAGCACTAATGCCGCGCTTGCTGATACAGTACGATATGCTGATGTTATGCGGAGAGCGCTAACTCTCTGCGGTTTTAGTAATTCCCTTATGCTGTATCTCAATTTCAACTAGAATTCTTATATACGTTTTTGGTCCACCGCTGTTTGGCATTATTATGGCCAATGAGGTTACCATTCGCATGGCCTTATCGCGAATATTTACTACGTGTTGTCCAAAACTGAGATTATCACTATTAGCATCCCCAAATAGAATAAGTTGCATTTGTAGGGTATCTCACTAGTATGAAGTCGAATTTTCTATATTTTATTTCTATCATTCGCATAATCTATTAATTCTGCTTCTTCTGGTAGGTCCATATTAATAAGCGTCATACATTATAAACCAGAGGAATTGTCCTTGGACGGAGTCCTGAGGTATCCCAACTGTTATTTGGTATTCCTTCGTTCCATTTTCCGTTTCGTATAACAGAATTTTATTATCCAGGTAGTATGCTATTATGTTATAGAGATAGTTGTCCACTCCTTTCCTCTTGAATGCTTCTAATACCACTTTCTATTTTACTGTATTGAACGCGTATTTCACATCAAGTGTTATTATTGCGCAGTATTCTCCTCCTTTTTTGGCTTGTATCGCCCTTTTGCAAACCTAACTAAAAACTACATAGTTACATATTTATATGTTAAATACTTTATAAATTAATTATACAGGGCAACAAAGTCTCAAAAAAATATATATCGCGACTAATTTTGAGAAATTCTTATTCAATAGGCTTGATATACTTAGTATAGGAAGTTAAATGAAACTTTTCCATGACGTCATACTTTTCTCTGAGGAGTATTTAGGTTATATTATTTTCAAGGTAATAGGTAGAGCAAATTAGTCACTCATGTTTTATAGACAAGATATTTTGCTACAATAATGTAGTAAAAATCAAATCTCCAACTTGCAAACATAGGCCCCTAGAAGTCTTTAAAAATCAAGAGGTTCTCAATTATTCCTCATAAAAACCATTGAAAAATGAGGTGTAAGCAATGGATATAGAGAGGAATTTTAAATTGATATCTCAAAAATGGTAAAATTTTTAAAATCATAGTGACAGAAAATGCGTTATCATCAAAAGTTTGAAAAATATAAAAATAAAGATTTAAATAACAAAGTCAACAAAGGAATAGAAAAAATTATATCGCCAATAATTCCGCATAATTCTTATTCCATTTTAAAGAGATATGTTTTTATTTTCAACTTCATTGAAAAATGAATGAATATTTTTTTCGTAAATTTGAATTAAAGAAGCTACTATTTTTAATTTTTTCTCATACTGAGAAGCAGCAATAATCTGTCAGCATAGTAGGATTTCATATGCCTTGATATAATCTCTAATATCTCTAATAATTTTGATTTTTTTTTTTTCAAATAACGTCAGTTTTGAAATTTTCCCGATATTTGTGAAGGGATTTAGATAATGATTTACATATTTATTTTGAAATAAAGAAAAGTTTTGATTTACATAATTTATTATCTTTGTCACGTAATTCCGCTGGTGCTACTACTAGGCTCTATTCAGCTCCTAAAAAAATCAAGAAGATAATGTATGTAGGTATATATATGTTACTTCATAATTTATCTTATATATATTTTTTTCTATTTTTTCGAAAGATTTTGGTAGATTGTTTTGAAAATTGTGGTGGGATGAAAATTTGTTCAGCGGCAACGCTTATCTGAAAGTGCAGTAATATAAGAAGTGAACACATTGTCCTGTGGACACAATAAATACAAATTTTCATTTTTATTAAAAACATTTTAAACGTTATAAAAAAAAACTAACGATTGAAACATCACTTTAGATAACAATAGAAACATGATTTTAAAATATGAAATTTTCTATTTTTGCTTTACAGTTTATATTTTATATCATTATTTTATTTTCAATTTCATAAACTTTCATAAATATTGAATTAATATACCAAAAAGTTTTTTAAATGATTTTTCTCTGGAAAACTTTTATGCTGAGAACTATATTATTTTGCACTTGAGGAATATTTATTTTTTCAAATTATTTTTTTGCTTTTTGTTTTCGTACATTATAAAATATTTTTTGAACTTCAATGAGAAATTTGTTCATAATTTTATTTCATTTGAAAAAATATCAAAAATTGTCATATTTAGACATTTATTTTTAAATATTATTAACTGAAATCAAAAGAAAATAAATTACTTATTTATGTAAAAAATTTGTCTGTGAAATTTACAAATTTTAGACTTAAAGTAATCAAAATTTTTAAAAATTCCAAAAATATATATATCAGTAAATTTCAGATATTAATGATCAGAAAAGATCAATTTAACTTAAAAATGTAATTTAAAAAATTTCTCATACAATGAAGATAATTTAGTGTGCTTGATATCCTCTCAAGATTTACATATGTACAGTTTCGGCCAAAAATAACTAAACAAATTAATTTGTTAATAAAAATATATTAAATACCAACTAACATAATAACAGAAATATATTTTACATAATTATATCATAAAATTAATAAAAATATTAAATATACTCAAAAGGCAAAAATTGTAGCGACAAGACTAATTAAACTATTGAGCTTAATATTTTATTACAATCCCTTTGCTTCCCACATTTAAACAAATAGGCTATTATATTTTTAGCGTTGGTATTGCCGTCCAAGTATCCAGGATTCCGCAGGAGAGTTTCTCTGGACCTACCCCTACCTCTTCTACATTGCTTTTCCAATTAACTATTTCCATAAGTTTCAAAATAGTCTTAAGATCAGAGGAACTGTGTGGAATCGTCTATGACAGTTATCACTGCTACCAATATTTCATTAATTTTTATGTTTATTTTGGGTCTTTATCATATTTGAATATCTAAGTGGTCAGTATTTTATCTCAGACATGTGAAAACATTACTTCTTGGAGAATATTTCTATACACTTTCTTATTTATTATACCACTAATTTTACGTACCTATTAAACCTTTGCTATAAAAAGCATTCTAAGCTATTACATGTCGTATCAATGCTTTGCAGTAACCTGACAGTATAGAGTTAATAAAGAGGCAGATTAACACTTCTCATTTCATACGAATTGATCATATTAAATTCAATTTTTCTGGGAAAAAAACCTCTGTTCCATTGATTTCGAGTACTCGTGTCGTGCTTTTTTATTTTTCTTAGAAATAAAAAGCTTTTTGCAGACCTGTAGAATTCTACTCCGGTCTTAACTGGTCTTCTTTGGATTATACGTGTGGTTATTTTAATGCTCAATTATTTAAACCATGATCGCTTTGACTTCTTCTAATAATTTATGTATCATTATTGATAGTTTACCATCTTGGTCGGCATCCATAGTGGATTCATTGCACTGTCTCTGATGTTTCCAATTTACTTATAAGGTATTTTACCGTCGATTTTGCCATATTAATATTTTTAAAGGTCTTAATGAGGGTTATTCAGATCATGAATTTGAATGACATCCGTTTTATTTGAAATTCTTAAGAGCATAGTAATATAATAATAATAATAATAATAATAATAATAATAATAATAATAATACTAAAAATAATAATATACTCCATTCAATATTCCCAGAAATATTTTTATTTAAAGAAACATTATTTTATGTTTTGTTTGTATTAAAAAAAAGACACAAAAAAGCGATATCGAGAAATATAATTAGCGAGATTTTTTTTGGCGATAGAAATATAAAAATTTTACAGTTCAAAAATTTAATATAAAAATCTATTCTTAAAAATCTTATATTTATATACTTAAATATTTAGAAATCAAAATCTTGATTATAATCGCGAAATTTTCAAAAAAAAAAATTCAACCACAACTCAAATGGCCTATATAGAGTTTATGTAGATACAAAGCTTGAAGGTAACTGAACAATATTGATGTAAATTTTTTATGAGCCCGTCTTTTATTATTTATACTAGAAGCAGCTGATTATATGAAAAAACTGGATTTTTGTTATTTTTGAATTAGTTGAGTTAAAATCGACGAGAAAAAATCTTATTAGATGATTTTTTTTTCCTAAAGAAAATGGTTTATAAGAAACTGGTGCATAGCAAAAAGTACTTTTTGTTTTATTTTTTCAAAACGTACTTTTTTAATACTAATTGTTACTTATTCCTGTACTTTAACAAGTTATTTGCTTGCATTTCTTGCTCTCTTTATAGACATACATATCATCCTTGCTCCGACGCATTACGTATGTGGAGATTTTTTTTTGTTATTGCATTTAAAATAACATATTATGTTTTAATATTTTGTTTACACATAACGTATATTTTATTTATTCCATGTTGCAATATCGAGTATTAATCGAGCGAACAATAAGTCCGTTGTAAACGAACCAGAGTATCTGGTGAGAATCAAACTCACAACTCCCAGAATAATTCCTACCGCGTCATATATATATAAATTTGTTATACCCGTTTCTCCTGATATGCCACAAAGTAAGTTTGTTATGGAACTGGCAACGCCAAGAATGGTTCAATACCAACTAGCCTACCGCGTCACCTGATATATGTAATATTGTGATATTTCCTTCACCAAAAATCATTAAAGAATTAAGAAGACTCTTGGATATGCTGAATTTTTACTGAATGGTGGCGCCATCTGGCTATCCTTAATGATTTTTTAAAAGGAATCTCAAAAAAGGATAATAACCGTGAAGTACCGTGGACTGAAAAATCCGTTAATGCGTTTAATAACTGTAAGAAAGTTTTATTGATGCAACATTTTTGTCCTAATGGGATGGCTCTAAAAGTTGATGCATTGAATATCGCTAGAACAATTTGTTGGCAACCACTTGTTTTTTTTTTCAGTACAAGACTAAACATGAACTTTTTAGCATCACCACGACAAAGAAATCAACTTGATTTTATTGCTCAATTTTCAACAGACGTAAGGCATATAGCTGGAAGAGAGAATGCAGTAGCCGATGCATTCTCATTGAACCAATCAAATTCAAGCTCTAAATTATGACAAGTTGAGTCAATCTCAAACAAATGACCTCCAACTTAAAGAATTGTTGTAGTCACCAATTAAGGCAAAATTTATTCTTTACACGATTCCAAATACAGACAATCCAATTTATTGTAAAATGTCTAATGGAGTATCTCAGCCATATGTCACAAAACATTTTCGAGAGATTATATTAGAAAATATTTATACCCCTTCCCACCCAGGTATATGAGTCACTCGAAAGCTCATTTGTACAAAGTTTTTTTGGCCATCAATGAATAAGAAAGTTAACGATTAGTCAACATTGCCAACACTCTAAAATCATAAGACACACCATAAACAAACTAGCAATTTTTCCAATTGTTACCAATCGGTTCTCAATGATTCATTTAGTTGTTGGCCGGAAGCATTTCCTTTGAAAGACGTTAAGACTGAAATTGTATTTCGAGTATTTTATTATAGCTGGGTATGTCGTTTTAGTATTCCAAATACTATCATAACTGAAATAACTAAGAACTTATGAATATCCCACAATTTTACAACAGTGTACCATCCACAAGCTAATTATCTTGTGGAACGTTTTCACCGTACATTAAAAGCTGGTCTCATATGTGCTGATATTGAATAGTGGAAGTTCTTGGACAATCACCAGCAGAAATGATATATGGGGAAAGAATACATTTTCCAGGCAAATTTTTCAAACCTTTTGGAAATATTGATCCCAAATATAATTAGGAAAACAATTCAAAATCTTAAATTCACAGAAACTTCTAATCATCAAAACAATTCCGAAAAGTTTTTTGTACATCAAGATCTAAATAACTACACTCATGTCTGAATACAAGATTGTTAAAGAAAAACTTTACAACCCAAATCTGTTGGACCTTTCCCAGTTTGCAATGAAATCTGGAAACCTTTAAGGTTTTAGTAAACAATAGAATCGACCGCCTCAAGGATGCATAGTATAGTAGAAAATACTAGTAATACTCAAAATAATCAAAAGACTTCCTAAACGCTTTCGCGTGCATTGAGGGGGGAGTACTACTATTACTTTACAGAAAATACTTTTGTATTTTAAAAATATTTAAAATCAATATTTAAATTTTTTAAATGTAAAATATTTTCACAATATTTTTCATTCAGGTTTCAATTTTTAAGTAATAAAACAGTTTATTTCTTTTGTTAAATAAAATTGTTTAAATTTGTATAAAATAAAAAAATACATGTGTATTCATTTATAACACGTTAATAGTCTGTGGAATTCGTACTAACTTTAACAGTTTTTAACCGATTTTTACTTTATATATCTTGTTTCATAAATAATTATATTTAGATTACGATTTTTAACATATATTTAAAAAACAATGTAAATTTTTCTAAAAACTGTAAAAAGGCCAAATTTTCTCCATATAAACGTACCCTACAAAGTTCAGTTCCGATAAGGCAAGGTTAACGATATCCGATTTCACTAATAATTCACACAATATCTTCTTAAAATTCAAAAACCGGTAAATTTTAGTGCACACCAATAGGACAGAAATCACAGGTATCAGATTTCGTAGATAATGCTGGTTATTACCTTCAATGACCAAATGTCTAGACACCCATAATCGTTGAATGTCTCGCTATCTCTTTAATAAGCAATCGGTATTCGCAGACAATTTGAGAAGCGGTGAACACATTCTCAAGGGATCCTTGGCCGCTTTAATATGAGTATATCCATAAGTATTAATCGCAATTATTTCGACTTTCGAGCAATCAGTATGTACTTGAATTGCATTATCCGGTTGGTTAATGCATTTGAGCCACTCTGACTCGTCTGGTATCCTCATTAGATAACCAAGATCCAAGATGGGTTCTAGGGTTGTCAACAGGTATCCCTGGATTTAATTTGTTGAAGATAAGCATGGTTAGCTTAAGCTCCAGTTGCAGTCGTATTGCTGTATTTACAGCTAGATGAAAGCCATTGATGTCCGGTGAAAGCCATTGATGTCATTTAAGAATGATAAATAGTCCCTTTGACAGAGTTATCCTGAGTGCAATTGTTCTTGAAACCATTTAGTGAAGATTTGTAGGCGTTCCATTTACCGCTCGTTTTGCCTCATTACACACTTTCCGGCAATGTTTGCTTTTTTCTGCAATGTCTGCGTTCCACCATGGATCCTGCAGGAAAGAGTAGTTATGTTATGGCGTCAGTCAAGACGTCAATCCTAGAACCCAATAGTCAATATGACTAGGACATGCAAATCTTTTTTTTTTTACCTCTATGCGGGTAAACTAGTTAGATCGATTTCAAGAACTCAATGGACTTCTATCGGAATGAGAACAGTCGTTCGATACATTCTAGTTGGATGCCAGATTTGAAAAATTATCGCTAATAAGTGTAACATCAAGAACATCCCTCCCTTTAGTAACAATAAAGATGAGTTTATTACCCCTATTAGCGACTATCTCGTGATGTTTAGCAGCATGTATAAGCGGCAGGCCGCTTATACACTATACCGGCAAACCCCTGTTATAGTGCAGCGTTTTCCAAATGGGGGTATTTACATATATGGTAATATTCTTGAAATCATATTCAAGAGGAAGAAAAACATAATTCAGCTTATGTTTTAATAAAAATTAATACATTATCTGATAAATTTAAAATTTAGAGGTTTTTCACTTTCACAGGAATTTGGTTTACTGAACATAGAAACCTGTAATGTTCGGAATAATAAATATATTAGGTTAGGTTGTTATGTACGCAATTAAAAAGATTCAATAAAAAATTATTTTATTCTGATAGAGCCATTCGGTAGAACATTGCTAAATCAAAGCTAATAACTGATGGAATTTTACACCATATTCAACCTCTGGCTTTAACTATGTTTTAAAAGTTGTTTATAGCGTTTCTTAATAAACGCAATAAATTAATAAAATTGACGACACTGTGTACTTCTGTGCATTTGCATTATTACCCAGCAAAAAAAGAGAGAAGTACTAAAGGAATAAACTTTTTATTACTTCTACTAAGTGCATATTTTGCACTTTCGAAGTTATTTAAAATGAATTCCACAAAAGTGAAAATTAATATCTTCTTAGTAAAAAAAATATTTTTTAAGAAATCCACACTTTTACCACTTTAAACGAATTTTCAGTTACTTCTAATAATGGTTATAAGTTATATTCAAATCTTTGAAAAAATAAATAAATAAATTCAAAACCAGGACTACGAATTATTAAACTGCATGGAAAATGTTGTGCTCATTCTAAACAATACGGCTTCAATGATTTCTTTTATATTTTGTTTCAAATTTACACTAAATTTTCATTATTTTTTAAAATTTTAATAAATTTCACATCCTAAGAATAACACAATAATTAATTTTTATCGCTGTTCGAAATAGAATTTTTTTAAAATACATGAAATTTAAATTCATGTATCTCCGGACTTATTTTTCCTATTTAGACATACTTTGGCTCAAACCGATGCCTAATAAATCTAGTTTCCAATTTGTAAAAATTACATTTTTCAAAAGAAAAGGATAATGAAATCAACATTTGACCTTGTTTAAAGTATATTTAAAAAATCATATCTTCCGTTTTTATAACTCTTCTTTAAAATGTTCCTTAAGGTGTTGGCAACAACATAAACAAAAATTAGAGAAGTACCATGAGAGGATGTTGAGGAAATTAAAATTTAGCGAAAAAGAAATTAATTTCAGTAATAATTTGAAAATGTATAATGTTTTTTGAAGGAAAAAATGTGTAAATGTATAAATGGACGTTTAAACTTCGGGTTATTATTAGCAATTCTATTTCATAATAGGAACGGCCAAATAGAAACATTTTGATAATAAATCGGTAATTTCTGACTGACTTTTTCGATTGATGAAGAATATCTAAGTTTCTATTTTAGTTTTGAGAAATCGTAAAATTTCGCGATTATTCCTTACCTATTGATATTTTGAAAAAAAAAATGATAAAAGGGTGTAACTTTTAGCAAGTATTAATTTTTTTTTTTTTGCATTTTAATGCAATTCTCCTTGAATATACCACCTTAGATTTATGTGCTTTTATAATTTTTAGAAACTATGAAATTTTTTCATTGCAAAGAAAATCAAACATTTTTGGGGAACGATCATTTATTATGTACGATATTGTTTTTAGAAAAATTTGTGTTTTCTCTCAGCTCCTTTTCGAAACATCCTAACAGTAAATTTTACATTTTCCTCACTTTCTTAGTAGTGGATCAGTAAATGTCTGGGGGTCCGCTGGAAAAGCAAAAATGTCTGAAACGGTCCGCGGCGTAAAATTCTGTGGGAACTCCTGGTGCAGTGTACCCGCCCGGAAAGTAAAAATAACCTACAGTGACTACTGCTGAAGTTGCAACAATGAAAAGGAATAGGAAACGCCCGAACATCTTCTCTGTCATTTCCCGGCCTTCGGTTATCTTACATTAAAAATTCGATCAAGAAAACAAAGTGAAATGAATGAGTTTAATGAAATTTCACATGGTAGTAATAGAGATGTAGGGAAGTTTATGTGTATAGGGCAGGTCGAGATCTAGTCGAGATCTACAAAAGCTCCTATGTATAGGTTATATATTTTATTTTTTATTCACAAATATTTCTTTTTCAATTGAAATAAATGAAAAGTTTTATTTAGTTTTTGGGACAATATATACAAATTTTCGAAAAACTAAAAAATATACCTTTTTTAAAAACGGTCAAGCTTACGAACGGTCATCCATAGATATAGAAGAAGCATTAAGTAATGTACGAACCGATACAGTTATTCAATCCTTAGACCAGTTTCAAAAAATGGGTCGATCATATGCTAAAGAACAGATGGTTTAATTGCGGTTTATATGACATAAACATCAGTGATAATGTACAACGTGATACCTGAGGGGCATACTATCACCTCTTCTATTCATAGTCCTTAGGGATCTTAACGGACTTGAACCCTTCTGTTACGCGGACGACGTCGTAAGGGGAAATAATTCAAATCAATTATGCGGAAGAGCGGAAAAATTCTAAACGTAGCAACTGATCTGAGCTCTTCCAAGAGGACTTAATGTAAACCCAAATAAAACGGAAATTTCTTTAAAAGGAAAACGGATCGTACAGTACAGAACCTGGGCTGTTATCCTGGATCGGAGATTTAGATGGAGGCATCACTTAGAAGAAAGAGTCAATATCTAGAAAAGTTAAAGGCCCTAAATGGGGTCTTAATCTGAAAATGATACACTGCCTCTACAGGAGTGTAATTAGACTTTTACTAACCTTTGTTTCTGTAATATGGTGGATGTCCATACTTAAAAGTCGTACAAAAGGTTCAACGAACGTGCTGTCTAGGAATAAGCGGAGTGCTCAGAACAATACCAACAAAGGCCCTAGAAATAATTCTAGTTATCCAACAAATAGAAATTCGAGTACGATATGAAGCGGCCCTTACGGAAATTTGCCTCCAAACGAGAGAATGTATAAACTAGGCCAGTACAAATTTGGGTGAAATGAACATCAACATTCTCACGGATATCCAACATACAAATGCATTTAAACCGCATAGGTGTGGCAAACAGCAACATATGATGAGCATGTATATAGGGGGCTTAGAATCGATAGAACACTTTCTATATCACTATCCTTTTTTTACTTTAAAATCGAATTAGTATAATTAAAAATTTTCGAATTTTTATTGTAAAAGTTATATGGCAAAAACGAAAAAAGTCAAAGCCAAAACTGAGAAACTAATTTTTTAAGACAAATATCTTTTAAACCATAAGAGATAATGTAGTATAGTAAGCATGTTTTTTATTTATCTTATTTGATTGAAATCGGAAAAAAATAAATTTCACTCTATAAGATCTAAATTAGCCAGGTTTTAAGCTTAAATTAAGAATTTCTTAACTAATTTTATTAGACTTATGTAAAACAAATTATTTGAGTAGAAATTCAAAATTATATTAAAGGAAATCCTTTGATTTCTTTTATTTGAAAAGAGTTTATAGGCAATAAGTTTTTAAAGATTTTTTGTGTACATTTAATTTTTTCTACCTAAATAAATACTGAATTACTTTTCTTTCTTTTGCAGGGAAATCATTGGCTGTCTTCAAACCACCTGGACAAATTTCTGCATGTGAAGTTTTGCCAAATTGTACTTATGTTGTAGTAGCACTGACCAATAGAACTGAAATTTTAACGTTATCATTAAATAATTTCGCTATGGATTTAACACCAGACGATAGTCTCTATGTAATATACGGCAATCAGGATAACCAAGACAAAGTTTTCCACCTGAATTCTGATACAAACTAAAGCATTGTCTCCTTATTTATGTTCACTTTACTTTATTATTAATTGAGTAAATAGATAATATACAATTAATTCAATTATAGATTATATAACACATTGTAACAGAAAAATTGGAAGGATTGGAGCATTTTAAAAGAGATTTGTAGCATTTAATTAGTGTGATAAAGCATCCACAGTATTTGGATGTTTATGACTAATGTGTAACTTAGTGTTTTGTAGTAATATAAATTTTCCTTGCTTGGTCGCAACTATTTCCAAAAAGTAAAAGAAAAAGCTACGAAATAGAAAGGCGATTTAGAGCCTGCTTTGTATGTATATGAAAGACAAGAAACAAATTTCAAATGTATTTGTTATTTCCTATACAATTATTCGAAACGAATTTTCTATTCGTTTTATAAAAACAGGCAGTAAAATTTGTTTTCAACAAATTAAGACATTCATCAGATATTTAATATACCTATATGCCGAATTTTTTATGAAAGCTAGAAAATACAAAATCATACGTTTGAAATATAGTGAATATATTTCAAACATATGTTCATACATAGACCAGTTATTTGATTTAAAGTTGGAATTCAAATTAAGTTTTGAACATAGAAATAAAAAATATAACTTTATCTAGTCAATAACAAGATACAGTTGATAACAAATTAAGTTTTGAACCTAGAAATAAAAAATATAATTTTATCTAGTCAATAACAAGACACAGTTGATAACAAAGACTAATAAGACAGAAAGACCTGTCAAAAAAACATAACTCTGTTGTAAAAAAAAAACTAACTTTAAGATTATGTTAGTAGAATTTTATTTAAAAGTATACCCTGCCAACATTTTCTATCAAAATTTGCACTAAAGAGTAACCTCAAGTTGTTTTTAACAGTCGAATATGATATCATTTTCTTATCCAAGAAGTGTCACCGTGCGGGAAAAAGTGTGCAGCAGTTCTAAAACTTTTTTAATTACACTATTAAGTGTTTTCTTTTACTTGTCAAATTGGAGTCATTTTGAGGAACAGAAAAAGTCACTATTTCTGTCTAAATTCTAACTTAATACTATCAATATTACTATCCAAACTTTGACTAAATAGTATCCATATTTATTTTAAAATAGTAAAAGAAAAATAAGTTATTTTCCTATCGAAGATGAGTCATCGTTCGGGCAAAACTGTATTGCAGTTTTGATACTTTTTTAATGACACTATTAAGTACTTTTTTTGTGTGACGAATTAGTCATTTACGATTATTCAAAATCGGTTTTAGTTGTGCTTAGGAAAATCTGAATTACACCAAATTGCTGATAAAAAAAATAAGGCGCGAATCCACGGGGGTAGTGGTGGTATATGAAATTTACCACAACAAACCATACCACAATAAACCTATACCTAAAATTTTCATATTTAAGAAATAATACACTCTGCTATAACGAAAAATCACTCGAGCATGTATAGCCCTTCTTGCAATATAGGAATCCATAATTTGTTTTTAAGGGTTTTGAATCATAATCTTCAGAAAAATGTGAATTTATAGGCGAAAATGTGAAAAATCCTATTTTTGGGATTTTCAGCCTTTTTTGTTTTGTGAAATGTAGGTTTTGTTCTACAAAAATCTTAAAGTTTTTTACAATTTTTTTATTTTAAACAATCAACGAAAATTTCGTTAGGATATCCTAACTAACAAAGATTTTGTTACAGATATAATATTTATAGTTTCTCCAAAAACCATGTTTTTTCTCAAATAAATTACGTTTTTTCATAATTAAATTTAAGTCAATATCTTTTACAGAACAGAAATTACGCTACTTTAAAGTTTAATAAGATGTAAAATATTTGAAATCGGATAGGAAACAAAAAATTGGCAAGCGATGAAATATTTTCTATGTCAGAGGTAACCTATTTTGAGTCCTATGTGCCCCATATGCCCCACACGCTCCTGAAGGACATATGGAGCCCCCATCCAAATTAAAAATTATACGCTCCTCTACTACCTCTATATGAAATCTTGTACAAATCCAGCCAGCTGATTAGAAGTTAAAGATTTTTTTCCAAAAAAAAAAATCGAAAAAGAGAAAAAAGAATTGTGTAAAAACGTGGTGGAGGAGTAGAATTTTTTACGGCAGATATGGAATAATAATTTATGAGAAATAAGATAATTAAAACAACTTACCTTAGTAAAAAACAAATATAGATATATTTTGATAAATTGGAACAGGATATTTTTGATTTCGAAGAGCCTAACAACTTTAAAAATTTAGTTGAAAGGTTTGATGAACATACATATATGTGTTCACTTTCACTAAGAAATATGCATATTTTAATGAGCGAAACGCAAAATGATTTCGAAATTTTCTATTATTAAAAACAAGAAATAAATCAAAATTTATTTCTTGTTTTCAAAGTAAATTGTCAAAATGTCGCTTCATTTTACGAAATAACATTTATTTTTTATTTAACATTTATTTTTTAATAAATTTATTTTATTTTTAATTAATTTGATTTAAAATTTCTTTCAAAATTTGTTTCACAATATTTCATTTTGTTTTCATTTTAAACAACATATATATATATATATATATATATATATATATATATATATATATATATATATATATATATTATATATATTTATTTATTTATATATATATATATATATATATATATTGTTTTTACCTCACTTTATCACTTTTTTTTTGTTTATTTTAATTTTACAAAACTCTTAAAATTTTTAAAAAATCGATAGCTTGCCTTTGAAAGTGACATTCCAACTAAGTATCGTTGTCTTCTTCACATTTTTAGTTTTTAATTTAAAAACTTTTTACTTTACTTTACTTTTCACTTTTACTTTCAGAAGGTCGAAAATCGAAATTAATGTTATTTGTTTTTGTGAAATTTTTTACTATCAGGAAAATAACATTTTGATAATACTAATGGAAGACAGTTTTTGGTAATTCTATATTTATCCAAAAACTAACTTTTAAGTGACTTTTTCGACATTTTAGTTGGTAAGAAATGTAAAATAAGTAGATCAATAATCGAAATTAATGTTATTTATTTTTGCAAAATTGTTTACTAACAGGAAAATAACATCTTGAGAATACTAGAAAGAGTCATTTTTTGATAGTGGATAAAACTATCTCCTAATTGCTGACAGGGTACCCTGCCAACATTTTCTATCCAAATTTGCACTAAAGAATAACCTCAAGTTGTTTTTAGCAGTCGAATATGATATCATTTTCTTATCCAAGAGGAGTTATCGTGCGGTAAGATGTGTGCAGCAGTTCTAATACTTCTTTAATGATACTACTAAGTGCTTTTTTTTATGTGTCAATTTGAAGAACAGAAAAAGTCACTATTTCTGTCGAAATTCTAACTTATACTATCAACATTACTATCCAAACTTTGACTAAATAGAATCCATATTTATTTTAAACTAATAAAAGAAAAAGAAGTTATTTTCCTATCGAAGAAGAGTCACTATTAAGTGCTTTTTTTGTGTGACGAATTAAAGTCGTTTAGGGTTATTCAAAATCTGTTTTAGTTGTGCTTAGGAAAATCTGACTTTAAATATTCAATTTAAGAGAAGAATTTTTAAATATAAAATTACACCAAATTGCTGATAAAAAAAAAATAAGTATTGAAATCAGGCGTGAATCCACGGGGGTAGGGGTGGTATAGGAAATTTACCACAACAAATTTATACCTAAAATTTTCATATTTAGTAAATAATACACTCTGCTACAACGAAAAATCACTCGAGAAATTACATAGCATACGTTATAGGCCTTCTTGCAATATAGGAATCCATAATATGTTTTTAAAGATTTTGAATCATAATCTAAAGAAAAATGTGAGTTTATAGGCGAAAATATAAAAAATCC
Source organism: Protocalliphora azurea (assembly GCA_932274085.1). Classification (NCBI taxonomy): domain Eukaryota; kingdom Metazoa; phylum Arthropoda; class Insecta; order Diptera; family Calliphoridae; genus Protocalliphora; species Protocalliphora azurea. The sequence continues at coordinate 54,567,445 of OW026520.1, forward strand.
CATTTTTTGGATTTTCCGTTTTTTTTTTTTTTTTGTGAAATGTGGGATTTTTTTACAGATATAATATTTATAGTTTCTCCAAAAACCATGTTTTTTCTCAAATAAATTACGTTACTTAGATAACATAATTTTTTATTATGTAGATAAATTTTAATAAGATGTAAAATATTTCAAATCGTATAGGAAACAAAAAATTGGCAAGAGATGAAATATTTTATTTTTACTTCACTTTATCACTCTTTTTTTTATTTTAAATCGATTGATTGCCTTTGAAAGTAACACGCCAATCGAAAATCGAATTTAATGTTATTTGTTTTTGTAAAATTTTTTACTATCAGAAAAAAACATCTTGAGAACACTAATGGGTGACAGTTTTTGGTAACTTTATATTTATCAAAAAACTAACTTTTAAGTGACTTTTTCGACATTTTAGTTGGTAAGAAATGTAAAATAAGTAGATCAATAATCGAAATTAATGTTATTTATTTTTGCAAAATTGTTTACTAACAGGAAAATAACATCTTGAGAATACTAGAAAGAGTCATTTTTTTGATAGTGGATAAAACTATCTCCTAATTGCTGACAGGGTACCCTGCCAACATTTTCTATCCAAATTTGCACTAAAGAATAACCTCAAGTTGTTTTTAGCAGTCGAATATGATATCATTTTCTTATCCAAGAGGAGTTATCGTGCGGTAAGATGTGTGCAGCAGTTCTAATACTTCTTTAATGATACTACTAAGTGCTTTTTTTTATGTGTCAATTTGAAGAACAGAAAAAGTCACTATTTCTGTCGAAATTCTAACTTATACTATCAACATTACTATCCAAACTTTGACTAAATAGAATCCATATTTATTTTAAACTAATAAAAGAAAAAGAAGTTATTTTCCTATCGAAGAAGAGTCACTATTAAGTGCTTTTTTTGTGTGACGAATTAAAGTCGTTTAGGGTTATTCAAAATCTGTTTTAGTTGTGCTTAGGAAAATCTGACTTTAAATATTCAATTTAAGAGAAGAATTTTTAAATATAAAATTACACCAAATTGCTGATAAAAAAAAAAAAAATAAGTATTGAAATCAGGCGTGAATCCACGGGGGTAGGGGTGGTATAGGAAATTTACCACAACAAATTTATACCTAAAATTTTCATATTTAGTAAATAATACACTCTGCTACAACGAAAAATCACTCGAGAAATTACATAGCATACGTTATAGGCCTTCTTGCAATATAGGAATCCATAATATGTTTTTAAAGATTTTGAATCATAATCTAAAGAAAAATGTGAGTTTATAGGCGAAAATATAAAAAATCCCATTTTTTGGATTTTCCGTTTTTTTTTTTTGTGAAATGTGGGATTTTTTTACAGATATAATATTTATAGTTTCTCCAAAAACCATGTTTTTTCTCAAATAAATTACGTTACTTAGCTAACATAATTTTTTATTATGTAGATAAATTTTAATAAGATGTAAAATATTTCAAATCGTATAGGAAACAAAAAATTGGCAAGAGATGAAATATTTTATTTTTACTTCACTTTATCACTCTTTTTTTTATTTTAAATCGATTGCTTGCCTTTGAAAGTAACACGCCAATCGAAAATCGAATTTAATGTTATTTGTTTTTGTAAAATTTTTTACTATCAGAAAAAAACATCTTGAGAACACTAATGGGTGACAGTTTTTGGTAACTTTATATTTATCCAAAAACTAACTTTTAAGTGACTTTTTCGACATTTTAGTTAGTAAGAAATATAGAATAAGTAGATCAAAAATCGAAATTAATGTTATTTGTTTTTGTTAAATTGTTTACTAACAGGAAAATAACATCTTGAGAATACTAGAAAGAGTCATTTTTTCTGATAGTGGATAAAACTATCACCTAATTGCTGGCAGGGTATTAGTGCTCAAACCGCTATCACAACACATCACAACCATACATACGTAGTTACACGAAAGAGTATTAATAACCAGAGTCCATATATAGCTATTACAATTATATTCAAATTGAAAAAGTTGAGTAAACAATAAGAACTTTTTTTGTGTTATTTGATAATTGTTGTTATCGACAACAAATTTTTTATGATGCGCAATAACCTTTAAAATATACTTTTTGCGTTATTCACAGTTTTTATTTTTTTAAATAATTTGTTTAAAGTCACTTTTATTTACTTCGTGTATTAAAAAGTTCAAAAAGTATTTGATGGTACCGTTAGCTAAAATACTTATTACTGAAAGCTGTTCCTACATGCATCGTTTGGTATCATCTATTTAATCTTTTAATATACAAAAACACTGAAAATGTGCACTTTGCAATGAGTCAAAAATTATAAGGTCATTTCATTTTTTTTCCTACTAAAATCACACTTTTGAAAATTTGTTCCTTGACCACTTTTATTTATTGATTTATAGAACTGATTAGGAAGTGAATTATTTTAATTCCAGAAGTGTTCCTAGGAATTCATTCCATCCAGTTTTAAAAATTTCCACTTTTACCTATCACACTGAACTATACGGTCGTTTTCCACGATAAAAGTGCACAATTAATCCTAAAATGATATAAATAAAATAAAATTAACATTGCGAATTGGAAAACGTTCAAATTGTTGTATAACAGACACTCCAGGTTCATCAAACCATGTTTCATTGGGTCTGCTACGAATGGTTTTTACTCTTTTCTGGTAGAAAAATTAGATGTTTTTAGCTTTTTTGCTCCCAGATGTGGCAAAAAGTGGTTAGAAACTATCGCTGATATTCAAAATTATTAATTTTACTGAAAAACGATACCTTAGAGTGGCTCCCATTTGAAATTAATTCGTATAAGTGGTTCCAGGTAACAATTTCTTCCTCATTATAAAATGCCTAAATTATCTGTAAGAATTTCTTTTTTTCTCTAGATAAAAAATTATTGCTGATGGTTTCAATAGCCCATCATGCTACGAAAAAGATTTAATAGAGGAATCCATATATTTTTAAAAACATAAAATTTTGTTGGAATTCCCTAGGAGTTTAGGAAATGTTTATTATAATTTGAACCCACTTTTAGCACTCCTTTTTAACTAAAATCGATAGTCTGGAATAAAACAATAGTTACCTTTGCAATTTTTCTGCAAAAAAACATTGGTAGTATATATACTTAGACCTAATGCTAATTTAATTTTATTTAGCCCATTTTGGGATCAATTGGGCACTTTTATCTTGGAAAATGATCGTATAATTCAGTGGGTTAGGTTAAAGTGGAAATTTTTAAAGCTGGTCAGGATGAACTTCTAATTAAAATAATTCACTTTCTTATCACTTCTATAAATCAATAAATAAAAGTGGTCAAGAAAAAAATTGCCAAAAATATGATTTTAGTGAAAAAAAAGTGGCCTGACCTTATAATTTTGACTCATTGGAAGATGCTCATTTTCAACGTTTTTGTCTATAAAAGGATCAAATGTCAAATAAATGACACTAAGGAACAGCTTTCAGTAATAAGTATTTTAGCTAGCAGTACCATCATATACCCATTGAACTTTTTTGTACACGGAACAATACAAAAGTGACCTTATATGTTTGACGCGCACCTTAGACATTCTTGAAAAATATTTTTTTTCCATTGTTAATCACTATTATTTTTCAATATATATTTTTTACATTACTTGAAAACAGTTATTGTTAAAATATATTATTTTCCCAGCAAACAGTCATTATTATTTGCCTACTCTGTATTACATAAATAAATACTCAATAGTATAATAGCACAGTAATATTGCAATCACGTGGATGACTTGGCTAGAGCGCTGGATTGTTGGTTCAACCCCATTCTGATGCTGTTAGTTTTTATAACAAAATGTCTAAAAACATATATTTATACTAAAAAAGTTTTTGTCACTTAAAAAATTAAGTGCGAGATGGTGTACTGAGTAAGACTTTAGTCATTAAAAACGAATGGTTAATTTGTGTCCAAGTTCAAATCTCACTGACGGCAAAAATGTTTTGTTTTTTTTTATTTTTTTATTTTCGTTTAGGTACATATTTTTGAGTACCCCTAGAGTCTAAAAATAACTACATGACAACTCGAATGACAACTCGAACAAAAATAATTATTTATTTACCCAAAAAATAAGTAGTTTATTTTTGTTTCCAATTATACCTACTAGCTTACTGGGTTTATGTTGTTTATAACTATTATTGCTCTGACAGTCCATTTGCAACTGCTGCGAATTACTTTTATATAACCTTCGGTTAGGGTATAAAAATCATTTGCAGTTAGAGAAACATCCCGTTACATTTAACACAATTTCCAAATTTGTATTTTAGATATATTAATGAGCGTTGATCCGTTGAACGTCCCAAAAATGTATTCACTAGTCTGAAATAAAATCCTCCTTTAAATATAATAAATAGGATGATTTCGAAGTGGAAATCAAATGTACGCGGCACGCGGCGACGGGTGGCAGTGTTATTACCAGCTTAAAAATCAATGATTTGTCTACAAAAATTGACAAAGGAAAATTTGGCTTTCCATCATAAAAATTGTATACTGGATATACAAATTAGTATTTTTAGTGATTTTATATATATATATATATATATATACATATGTATAAGTTTTTTATAGTATTCCTAGGTAATTTAAATGATAGGCTGAAGGTAATAAAAATTAATCATATTTTATTAAAAATCCGACATAAAAATTAAAGAGATTCTTTTTCAGTAAATTATATTCACTCTATCCCACCCATTTTATTAAAAATGAAGAACATATTTTTTTATTTTATTTATAAAAATGTGGAATTTTGTAAAAATCCTAGCATTCTTATAAATCGATATATAAATGTTAAAATTTTAACGGAATTATTTATTTTATTATTTATAAGCAATGCAAAAAAAATTCCTAATTAATATTGTTACGAAATTGCACTTAAATTCAAATATAACGGTTTTAACTGCTGGTTTAAAATTAAATAATGCTTCTCAATCTTTCCCAAAGCTTTTCGACCTTTGTGTTTATGTTAACAGCAGTTAACATATCTGTAGAAATTATTAACATAGCTGTAAAAATACAACATTGAATAACAAGCTTTCACCATATTTTGTAACTATGGCAACACTAAATGTTGAAGCTGCTAACATTAACATCGAAAGCTCTAAAATTCGAGTTTGTCCGTTAAGAAGATTGTAGAAAGAAATAGAGCTTTAGAGAAGCTAAAACGGTTATAAGCGTATTTGTGAACAACTGGGTGTGCCGCTATGGTGTTCCACTGGAATGAATTTCGTACGCAGACGAATAAAAATAACCAGCGACAAAATGAAAACCAGATATGATCGAGCAGCGAATTCTGAAGGATTTAACGAAGGCCAACTTGTACTGTTGTATAACCCACAATAACCCACAACGAAAGAAAGGACTGTATCCCAAACTACAAACCCATTGGGATGGTCAGACTTGCGCGGGGGGGGGTAGTGTTACGAAATTGTACATAAATTCAAATAGGACGGTTTTAACGGCTATTTTAAAATTAAATAATGCTTCTTAAACTTTCTCAATGCTTCTGGACCTTTCTGTTTATGTTAACAGCAGTTAACATATTTGTAGGAATTATTAACATAGCTGTAAACATACAACGTCGAATAAAAAGCCTACACCATTTTTGTAAGTATGACAACTCTAAATGTTAAAGCTGCTAACATTACCATCGAAAGCGCTAAAATTCTAATATACTAGTTTGTCCGTTAAGAACATTGTAGAAAGAAATTGGCCGTAAGAACACCATTGAGTCAGTCTAATTGGAAGCATCGTTAAGGAAAGGCAAATTAACTGCCTTGGCTATATATTCTTGTACATTATTAAAGTGTGTAATTTAAGTGTGTGTGTATATTAGAACACAAGTGACTATTTAAACTGTTATTATACATTTTAAATAAAATAAAGTGTCGTTACAACTTTTAAACTATTAAACTCCTTTTATTTGCAATCAAAGTACCGGTTTATTTAAGAGGAAATAAACCACAGTTTTTAAAAGGTTAAAACGTTACAATATCTATTCTAAAACAAAGTAAAATTTTTTTTAAAAACATTAAAAATTGTAAGTAAAGAAAAATGCATTTATCAATTATAACTGTTATGGGAAGACAAAAATTTATATTTATTAAAAATAACTGTTACTTAAAGACGTAAAAAAAAATTTCACTTTATAACAGTTATGACTCAACGTTTTTAAATAAATCTTATAACAGTTATATCTCTGATATTAAAACATTATAAAATAAAGTTCATCACAATTACATTCATAGATTTCAAACAGCTTTAATATTTCAGTGCGATTTTTTTGTTCTTCTGTTTAAAATTCAACGTACAAAAATAAAATGTCAACGTACAAAAAAAGTGGTTAAAAAAATAAAAAACGACTATGGCATTGTGGAAAAATATGCTATGACGGTTATTTTTTCTAAAATTTTGAAGAACAATTTCAATAGTTTTTCTCTCTTACAAGGGTGTTCAATTCACTTGTCTGTGAGGAAAAGGAAAAGTTGTTGCAAGGAAGAGAGCCACCTTCCAGTCTTTGTATTCTTTTTGACAATTTTTTAAAACTTTTGTGACGATTTTGACGATATTTTGTTTTATTTTTGACGATTTTTTTTAAACCTAACACACCTGCTTTCGTGCAACAACAATGGTTCTCCCTGCTCACATACAAGAAGGGGTATAGAGCTTTTTTCTTTTAAATTAAGAAAAAAGTCGTCAAAATAGTCACAAAAATGTTGCTTTCTTTGTTCGATAACAAAGACGGAAAGATAGCTCTCTTTCATGCAACAACAACATTTCTTCTCCTCACATACAAGAAGGAATCTAAGGCTTTTTTACAAAAAATCATTAATATTACGAAAAAAACAATTTTGAGCGCTAAATTCTACTATACCGAATCTTTTATACCCTTCACAACCTTACCGACAAGTAATAAAATTTATACCTTTTTTATGCTTTCATCTTTTCACATTTATACTTAAAAACAATAATCTAAATTTTTTCCAAAATTTAAAGACAAAATTGAATTAACATAGCAAGTGTTGCTTTCCTAAAAACACAACAACACTGATTGCTTCTGATACCTGGCAATTTCAAGTGGTTGTCCCGAACTAGTTACTTGACTGACTACATTAGGGCACTTTATTAACTACGTGACTAGTTACTTAAACATGAGCATGTACTAGGAGGAAGTCTATTGCCACCACCACGACTATGCGGCGTCACATTTTTGCACACACAATCATTTTATTGGTTACAATGAATTAGTAAAAATGTTTTGTTATCTTGCTTTCGACTTCTTCCCGCTAACCCTAGGGACAGTAAAGTGTCAATCGCCACCTCCACGTTTACAAAGGGTCGTTAAAGTTTTAGTTTGCTTAACGATCGTTCACAAAATTTTCGAAAGAGGGTAATGAAAAAAATACACATTTAATTTATATCGATTTCCCTATCTATAATGATCCAGAAAATATACACTTTTTGGAGTCTTAGATGAATATTGGAAATTACAAAAAGGAATGACAAACTTATATATACCCTTTACACTTGTGTTGAAGGGTATAAAAATGGCCACAAAAACGTTACTGTTAAAAACGTTATAAAAATAAGTTGTTTTCATAAATCAAGTTAAAATTTCGCTTAAAAAGACATTACATATTTGTTTAAAATATAATTTCTGAAGCATTTATTTAGACAATAAAACTTATGGCCTATATCTCGGCTAATACAGGATCGACTTATTTCATGTTTCAACACAAAAAATCTAAAAAAAATTTCCGAATTTTCTGTGAAAAACTGTTGTTATTCTCATGGCAAACATATATCGCTTTTCGATTTTTAAAATATTCATCGAGATTTAATGATATTGAATTTTCATAATTAAATATATAATATTTACTAGTATTAATATTTATTTAATATAAATATATAAAACATTAAACATTAAAAAAACAAAATTAAATTGTATAAACAAACAAGCAAACGAAAACTCATATCAGTTATACATACTTAATTTAAAAGATTCTATGTGTTCTCATAAGGGTATTTATTTACTCTACTTTTTCATTATTCGATTAATCAAACAACTCTAAAATGCAGTTTTTAAATTGTTCGAATAATAGAGTAAATCTTTTAAATTACTCGAGTTATTCGAGTAAATTATACCTTATTACAAATTAAAACATTCTATTAAAAAAGAAAACAGAAACAATATTAATAATTAATTTTAATATTATATGTATAAAAATAGTTTAAAACATTAAAAATATGCCTATATTAATTGAGATCACCTTCATCATCCTCTGAAATATTCTTTCCAAAATAATTGCCCAAATCAGAACCTCTGTCGTAACTTTGTATTTTTGAAAGTAAAAATTTGTAGTTTTTGAAAGTAAAAATTGTCCCAAATCAAGTTTAAAATCCTCCAATTTGTTTCTTACGAAAAATTTGATATAAAAAGATGATTTTTTCTATCACTTCCTAACCCAAATTATAAAATATAAATTATTTAAATTTTACACTTACATTTTGTACTTTTTACAGTGATATTTATATAAGTATTTGTTTGTTTTTTGTGATTGAAAGACGACCTTTAATTACGCGTTGTAATTTAGGCATATATACGGTTCTATTTACCAAATACAATTTTTCTACCCTACACCACCATAAGTTATGCACTTGTGTTGATGTTTGCAAGACAAAGAAAAAAATATCCAACACCCACCTTAAAGTATACCAATCGACTCAGAATCACTTTATCAAGATCGGTCCATAATTGATCATAGTTACCATATAAAGCCCTCTTCTGGGAATCACCTAAAAGTGCATAAAATATGAATGTTAGTATTAACATACATACGTATGTTTTGTAGAAATATATAGACACAATTGTCTATGTATTTCTACGTAGACCGAATTGTTATGCATATACACAATTGTATATCGTATCATATGGTTAGCTCCCACTTATTTTAATATAATTTTAAATTAAAACATCTTTAAACCTAGTTAAGAAGGAACATTTTTAAAATATTTTTATTAGAATTATTTGATTAATCGGCATAATTTACTCGAATAAATTTTTACTCGAAATTCTTGATTTTAAATAAATCGAACAATTATTTGATTTTAATTTCTCGATTAATCGAACAAACAGTATTCGAGTGAATACCTCATGAGAGAGAGACGACTCAACTTAAACGGCAGAAATACTTATATATTTCTCAAAGGGGAGAGTATATTTGTGATTCAGAATACAACAACAATTATTTATTTATTTATTTATTTTTATTTTATTTGTAACTTCTACAACAAAACTTTCGTCTTAAAAAGTAGAAATCTTATGATGTTATTATTTATAGAGAAATATGGATACATTTAATACAAGAAACACTTAATACAAGAAACATTAAATATTAAAAAACATAAGTTATTAATTATACAAATTTTGTCTTTAAAGTAATATAATTTTTTTTTTTTAAAGTAGTGTAAAATTTGTTGATATGTTAATAAAAGTTAAAAATAATAAATTTGTTATGAATAGTATTCGAATAATATTCTCTTAAATTGTAATGCGTTGCTGATAACTTTAAATGATCGAGGAATATTGTTCCAAAGACGTATAGCGTTAATGAAGAATTGCCACTCCGATATTAAAGTATGGTATCGAAATTGTATAAGATTTTTGTTTCTTACAAGTGTACTAAATCTTAGTTTATTAAACAGTTGTTGGCTCACGAGTTGTTATAATTTTATGAAGAAATGTTAGGACTCGTATTTTCAGCAAGTTCTCAATCTCCACTCCATATATTTTCTTGGAATAAGGCGTGATACTCTGGTAATTACCATTTGCGTCAATTTTTCGCAGTTCAAAAACATACCTTGCGATATTGTAGTAGGTAGAATTTAGCTTTAATTTACTGGTGGTATCACAACTTGCCAAAACTTTACAGCCATAGGTTAATATCGGTATTAAATACGTTTTGCAATTAACAATCTTATTTTGATTGGTGTGCAGTGCTGCGTGGACCATAGAATTCTTAGCATCGAGTAAGTTTTACCACAAGCTTGTAGTACATGATCTGTCCAGGTTAGAGTATCATTAAAAATTACGCCAAGATTTTTTGCCTTGCTTACAATTTCAATTCGCTGATTATTGATGCATATGTTAAATGAGTCAATATTTTTCTGTGATCTTTTACGTATTGCTAAACATTTAGATTTTGTAGGATTTAAGCTTAGCCCGTTTATATTTGCCCATATCGATACTCGTTCTAAATCCTCATTTAGTTTTGCTACACATTCTTAAAAGTCCTTATTTTTGTTACTAATATATAGCTGGACATCATCAGCGTACATTCCTATGTCACAGTAAAGTAGTTGATCAGGAAGATCTTTTGCGTAAATTGAAAAAAGAAGAGGTCCAAGAATGGATCCCTGTGGTACACCCCTAATAAGTGGAAGAAAAAGTGATGTTGTTGAGGTACTGATTTCAACACGTTGTGTTCGATTTTCATGATATGAAGCAATAAGTTTACAGGAAGTGAAGGAGAAATGCATAAACTTTTCAAGTTTTTGAATCAATATCGTATGATCTACAGTGTCAAAGGCTTTAGAATGAACCAGTAACACCAGCAAAACAACACATCCATTATCAACTTCATGTCTAATATCCTCGGCTACATCAGTTAACGCAGTAATGCAACTATGTTTCGCTCGGAAACCAGACTGTTTCTCAGTTAAAAGGTTATTATTACATTTTACAGTTATTTGTTTGTGTATAAGCTTTTCAAATGCTTTTGACAGATATGGTAGTATAGCTATGGGCCGATATTCATTGGACGATTTTGGTACTTGCTTTCTTCCATCTTAGTGGGTAAACGCATGTCATAATAATTTTATTAAAAATAAATGTGATTAATGGTAGAAGTGATGGTAGAAGAATTTTGAAGAAAGTCGGATGAATGTTGAAATGCCTTAAAAATTTCGGAATGCATTTTCTATAATCAAATTATCTTGTAATGTTATAATTTTAAATAATCTGTATACAAGTCAAAAAAAAAAATAATAATAATAATAATAATAAAAAATAATTATAATAAATAAATAAAATGACTCCACAACACAAACATCACAAAAAATGCCTTATTGTCGAAATTCGCAAAATTCAAATCTAAGGTACGGCGAATTTATAAGTAATATCGACCTAATTCTTTTTTATTTTTTACTTTCTATGATGTTGTCTATAAAATAGTATAGTCTTTTTTTTAACTTTTTGAAATTTGTTTAACAAAATTTTGAAAAGATTGAAATTAGTGATTTGAAACACTCATAATAAAAATCAATGTTTTTTAATAAAGCATGAAAAGAGGATTATATTATCATGCAGGAATCAAGGCTTTCTTTTTGAGTAATTATGGTTCAAATTTTACTTAAAATAACATTTTATTTCAACATTTCTAAAAAATAAAAATTTGTCTGCACTGTTCGAAAACATGTTAATGGTTAATGGTTAAAGCGATTTTAACTCTTTTATCTTGTTTGAAAGACAATTATGTCTAGATTACCGTTTCTTTACATTAAATTGCAAAAAAGGAGTTGATATCAGCAAATTAAAAAAAAAGACTGTGAAAAATTCAACATTTTCCCATATAAATGAACCCTAAAAACTTCAGGGTCGATGCGGCACATGTTAGCGACATCCGATCACTCTAATATTTTGCTCACTATATTTTTACATATAAAAGAACAATCATAAGGGGAGTTATTGTCGAAATTCGAAAGTCGGCTTTTTTTGGAGCAGTCTCATAGTAATTCTATCCAAATATCATCCAAACCGCCACCAATATATCTTCCAACAATTTGGTTAGAAAATTTATTGAGCTTATTGGAAAAAACAATTTTCATATTGTTCCAATAAGAAAAGGTGGCGTGTAAGAGACAAAAATTGTAGTATACACTGAGGATTGTTGTAAGAAGATCTCTCATTACCTAAATGACAGTAAGAAAAATTTTATACATATAAACTTAAAAGTAGTAAAAGTTTGACAGTTATTATTAACATTATTAAAAGTTCCGTTAAATATTTTTAATAAAGATAATATTACCTAACCAATGTTTAGAGTTGAGTTGGATCCGAATGAAGATAAACTAAATAAAAATGAAACGCATCCTACAAATCTCTGCGATACCTATTAAATCGCAGAGTTACTATGGAGGAACCTCTTAAGAGAAAAGGATTGTCCAATGTTTCAATTGCCAAGAATTAGGCCATACTAAACATTAATGTACCCTACATATAGTATGTGTAGCATGCGGAGATCTGCATTAATCGTCGCAAAGTGGTATTGTGAAAAAAGGTCTCAAGAGAAATTGCGGCAACTGCTGTGGCGATCATTCAGCTAATTACCGCGGGTGGTCAGTATATAAGGAATTATTGAAAAAAGAGAGCCAAAAGCTAAAAAGAAATGGAGTTTCTGAAGTAGTGTTAGTAAGTACGATTACTAACAAAACAAATGTTGGAGTTAGTGTTAGTAATGAAGGTATGGCTTCAGTTAAACCAAATTTGAAAATTACTCAATCAAGTATAGTCAATCCTGGAAATATCTCATATGCAACGTTTAAAGAACGAGTTTTCCAACAACCTAATTTTCTCCAAAATTCGGGAGGGTTAGAAACTTTAATGCAAACTCTTACGCAAACGATTACTTCTCTAAACCAAAATATGACAAACTTTATGTCATCCATGCAAAACACAATAAGGAGCTTTTAAGAGCGCAGAACTAAATGATTCAAATTAGAAATCGAATACTATATTATGCCCTAGATGAATTCTCAAAAGATTACCTGCAGGCAACATCTATTCACCTTGAATGCTTCGCTGGTGATTTAACGCTAAGCCCCACGATTTTCAATGACTAAAGAGAAATTTTAAGAATTCTTTACATAATAGAAGATTGTTTCCTGGCTTGTGCCGACTATAACAAACTTGCTGGGGTCCAAATTAATGAACCCCAGAGTTAAGCAGATTTATAATGTACTAGTTGATCGCAGAAATGGCATATATTTCGTGTCTCTTAAACATCCAACGTACTATCCGGCCGATCCTAGATAAATCCCTGATCTTATAGATTTTACCATATGAGGAATTTCAAAATTTTTCGAAACCCTTTGAAACCGACATTATGTGTTTTGTATTTCTAAAGTTCATTTTAAAAGCAGGAAAAGTCTTGGTGCATTTTGGTAGACCATACAAAATAACTAATAAATTCAAAATTAAAAAATTATAAAAAATTAAGTTGAAACTTTCGAGGATTTTTTGATTTATTGCAGATTTGCGCTGACAATTTACGTCTTTTAAATTCAAACTATTAATCGATCGAGTGACAAGTAACATTTTTTCTGTCTGGTGAAAACTTATGCGATGATAAAAAAAATTATACCAAAAATTGAAGATTTTTTTAAATTTTGCAGTTTTTTAGATAGAAAATTTACGCTTGTTAGTGAAATTTAATTTAGATTACTCAATTAACAATTTTTTTAAAGATGACGTGATTCTCTATAGTTTTAGTTGTATCTCTTTGATATCAGGAAACCAGGCATGGAATACCATCGTCACAAACTTCCTTATAATTGGCGTAAATTTTTGTAAAATGTACTGACAAATATTGCTTTTATAGAAATTACCCAAAATATCGAGTGAACAGAATTCTCTAATAAATGGCTCTTCCGAGTCAAAGTGGTGTTAAACAATTTTAAAATGCAAAAATTTTATGCACATTTTAAAATTTTCACCAAGTTTTCAAATTTTGTTCCGCATTTTTTAATATAAGATATGACCAGCGTTGCGTTAGATAAAAAATATATAAACTCTTGTTTAAGAAAAGAACTTCAAAAACAGTGGTAAATAATCTTAAAAAAACATGCTACTAATGAGAGCACCAGAGACGGCGGCAGCTTGTGTTAAAAAGCTTCGGCGGCGGCTTAAAATCAGCTGTCAGCCGGCTGATATTACACACATATTTTTCTAATTAAAAATTTTATATTTTCATGCCCCATTGATTAACATTGTTCATAAAAATAGGACGACGTTTTTTCCAGCGAAAGTATAAACAGAATTATTAATTTATTGAAAAAATATAAAAAAGAATATGTGAGTGATCTAAGGATATTTTTGGATTTTTACATAAAATATTAGAATAATTGTTTGCATATTAGAATAAGAAATGATCTCCACCGATATGAAAAAATATCAATTCTTAAGATATGCTAAAGAAATAAAAAAGTACAATAAATAATGGAATTTATATCAATTATTTTGATAATTCCCAACCACATATCGTTAGTGAATAGAAGTAATTTATTAGTTGACAAAATCTTGTGTACGAGTTTTCTTAGATATCTCGCAGGATGTCGATTAAGGCTGACTAAAATTTATTAGCAACTGTTAATATTATTTTTTTACAGTATTAGCATAAAAAATAATCAATAATAAGTAACCAAAAATACTTGATTGATTTATAATTATTTGAAGTTCAAAATGATGCAAATATTTTTCTTTCATATTTAAATACAACATAAATGGCAAATACTGCATTAAAATAATAAAAAAGTTTCGTTTTTAACATATTTTTTCAAAAAGAATTTAAAAACGGCGGCTGCTTTTAAGCCGAGTAAAGCCGAAAATTTTACGGCGTCGGCTTCCAAATTTTTCTCGGCGGCTCGGCTTAGCCGAATTTCAGCCATTCGGCGCAGGTCTCTGGAGAGCACAGGGTTAAAATTACTACTTCTGCAACTCTTGTTCAGCATTAATTGACAATGCAATGTAAAAATGATTACTTCAGTTATTTTTTTATTTTTTTTTTTTTGCTGCGCCTCACAGTGGGGTCAAACGCAAATTTTTTGGTAATAAATCTGAATCTCCTAAACTACTGGTCGGATCAAATTGAAATGTATGGAAGAGTTGTAGAGGAGGACCTAAGCTTTCAGAAAAATCATCTTGTAGTCACCCTGTGATAACACGAGATAAGCTACAGGGTGTCAAAGTTGACTTCCTCGAGTATGTAAAAGTTAAAAAAAATCGTAACTTGTACAAATGAAGTCCGATTTTAAAGATTTTTATATTTCTGGAAAGTGCTTGGCAAGATAAAGAAAAAATAAGCTTACTCATCTAAGTTATCTCTTACAGTTAAAAAGATATTTACGCTTGAATTTTGAATTTTTGATTTTTTGGCTCGACTTTCTTTCGTTTTTCGGGAATAAGTCCGGAGATATACGAGTTAAAAATTTTTTAAAAATATTCTGTTATTTGCTACATATTTCAAAACAATATGCTGAAAGAATTTTTGGATTATCTCAATTCGTCTAGACGTGAAAAATATTCAAAGTCAGCACTCTGAAATTGGCATGAAAAATGGCTACTTTTTTACAAAAATATTGTACAATTCATTCACTTTTTTCTCAAAGTTCCGTTAATAAAAAAATTTTTTCCTTATTAATTTCAAAAGATAAGGCTTCATAAATGGTTAATAAAGAAATTTTGAATTGATTTAAGTTTGCACCCTACATCCAGCATTGGCCGAAAGTTGTCAATTTTAAAAAATAGTTTCATTTTTATCGATTAATAAAAAAAATGTCACGCGAGCTTTTTTAAATTTCGTACCCATATTTTCTATAGAAATAGATTTAGAATGATTTAACACTAAACTGCTTCCCGCCCGGCCAAAAACGAATGCAGGAGTGAAGATTTTATATTAAAAGTCAGTATTTTTAACGACAATTTTTAAAAGCATATTAAAAGCATATTAGCATAATATTTTTAATATTATTTCTTATGTAATGTATAAAACACAAATCAAGCTTTCATTCCTACAAAAATCAATAAAATAGCTCCAATAACCTATTTTTGGTAATTTTTCAAAAATAATTTTTTTTTCAAAAAATAGCTGAAAATCCAAAAAAATTTAATTTTTTTAATACAACTCCACTAGTTTTACAAATACTTTAAAAATGTTAAAAGAATATAAAAATAGACTTATTTACCAATTCAACGATATATAAAATGTTGATATAGGTCATTTAATAATAGTAATATAATGGCCTCAAAACTACCAAGTCACGTCAAAAGTTGCAAAATTCACTATTTTGTTCCGTATTTCCATATGTGTGTATACGTAACATTTTAGTTTTCTAATGTATTATGTAGGTATATATTTGTTATTATAAAGTAGTAAATTCTTTATTTGAGTAATATTTATTTAATTTGTTCTACATATTTACATACTTATTATACATATATCCCCTATATTTATTTTATTAAGAATATATTATCGAAGATATTATTAGAGATTTTCTTGAAAATAATCAGAAACATCAAACGTTAGCAAATTTTTAACTTCCTTAGCTTCGGAATCCTCTTTTTCTATTTCAAGAGTGATTTTTGGTAGCCATCGTGTTCTTATAGAATATATAACTGAATCTGATGATATTAATAAATATTCCATTAAGTCCATATTTTGCGCTATTTTCGAACATTTTAGGGTATTGAAGAGTCTATTATTTCTTTACCATGAGCCAATACTTTGTGAATTGTTGGAGTCATTGATTTCCAGGGGTATGTAATGTTAAGTAGTTCTTTAGTTTCGTAGGCAAAAATTTTAAATTTGTCCGCATTAATTTGTTTTTTGCTATTAATGGCTGCCAATATAATCTTAAAACGCTTCAAAATATTTAAGTCAATGCCTGTTATTGAAGATGTGAGTTCCGGATTTTCAAAGAAACGTCTTGCTGTATTTCCATCATTTGAGCTTCCATAGCCATGTAGAGGTTTATCAATTATTAATCCGAGTTGTTCTTTGAATTCTAATTGAATTCTTTTCTTCTCCTCTTTTCGTAATGTTTTTACTGTAGCATTTTCCTGCCCGGGAATATTTCTGTACTTCATATCATATGCAAGATGTAAGCAGAACTCCAAAAATCTTATCCTTGCGTGGAGTGGTGGTATTCCAAATTTTAAAGAATTTTTATTAACAAGGACTTCAGAATTACCCTGAAATTGTGAACTTATTTTTCCACTTATATTACATTTCCATGTAGATGTTGTATCTGTTATAGCGTTTGCAACTTTTCCATCAATCATCGTTAATTGTTGTTGAAATGTAACTTTAATAGTTCTGTTTGATACTTTTACATATATTGGGGGCAATGCTTTAATTTCTTCTTCCAATTGGTTGACAATGCTGTTTATTGTAACCGTGGTTTCTTTTGTGTAATCAAAAAGGATTGGACGGCACAAAAATTTGGAACCTGGAGTTAAATTTATCCATATATCATCAAAAAGCGAGTCATTTCTTGTCGATGAGGAAGGCTTATTTAAGCGCATTCGAAGTGGTACCAGAGACGCTATAAACAGCGAGGAATAATTATTTCCAGAATTACTTCCATTCAGTTGTTTGTATTCCGAAAATCCTGATGTTCCATCGCAGCCCCATTTGAATATTAAAATAAGTTCAGAGTCTTTGCATTTTTCAATGTTATCATTGCTGAAGGTAGATATAATTCTAGAGGCAGTATTTTCAAGTAATTGCAATATATTAACTTTAGCACTTTTAACAGAAGCATTAACCGGGTGCTCCATAGGCTGTAAAATTTTACTTTTCGCTTCTCTCACTGATTTGCTACTGGGAAAGATATCATATCCTTTTCGCTAACAGATTTCCTCAAAATCTCGTATTGGTTTCTTGATAATCCTAAATTTAATATTAGAGCTAAAGCATCTTCAGAGGTAAAGAACGATGTTGATTTCGGTGTCACTATGCTTTGGATTATCCGATGTAATCGATTGGGAGAAGCTGTTGGTAACACATCTATAACTTTTTCTACTTCCTTTGGTTGCGTACGTGTTACAAAAGCTTTAAAGGTATCTTTTATTTCGGCATTCGTATTGTGAATTTAGAATAGATTTCTGTTTGGTCCTCTTTGTTCTTAGCTGAACTTCATCGTAACTTTTTTTTGGTCGACCCTTTTTCTGCTTTCCGATGAAAATTGGTATTTCTCCCTTCAACCACTCTACACTTTTCTTCTTGTACTTTGGTATTGACCAATCTGAAGCTTGCATCCTTTTTGCGTATGATTTATAACAATTTTCGAGCTTTAAACTGTCTTCTGCAGTAAAAGTTAAACCAAAAGATACTACTGTATCAATGAGTTTTATTTTTTCTTGACGATTTATAATATCAGATAGATTATCCCAGATTACTTTGCAAATAGAAAAGTGTTTTAATGTAATCGCCATAATGGCAAATTCACTAATAAATCTGCATATTTATAAGGATACTTATATATAGAAAAAGAATATTTATATCAGGTAAATGGTGACAGGCAAAAATGAATAAAAAAATTTAAATTTTTGCTCAAAACCCCCAATTTCATTCAGTTTATTTTTATGACATGTAGTGTTAAACAGGTACGTCAAAAAATGTACCTATGCGATTGTAAAAAAATCATTTTTGTTATAATACATTAATTAAGTAGCTAGGTAAATTATTTAAAAACTTAAAAAAATGTAATAAAAAACGAAGGAAAATATACTTATTTATGTACTTAGGTAATTTTAAAAACCTTTTCAGTAGAAAAAAAATTATGAACACTTTAAATAAATTCATTAATAAATATTATTATCTCGTAACAAAAATAAGCAATGCAGTTGAGTGTTACGTATACACACATATGGAAATACGGAACAAAATAGTGAATTTTGCAACTTTTGACGTGACTTGGTAGTTTTGAGGCCATTATATTACTATTATTAAATGACCTATATCAACATTTTATATATCGTTGAATTGCTAAATAAGTCTATTTTTATATTCTTTTAACATTTTTAAAGTATTTGCAAAATTAGTGGAGTTGTGTTAAAAAAATTAAATTTTTTTGGATTTTCAGTTATTTTTGGAAAAAAATTTATTTTTGAAAAATTACCAAAAATAGGTTATTGGAGCTATTTTATTGATTTTTTTAGGAATGAAAGCTTGATTTGTGTTTTATACATTACATAAGAAATAATATTAAAAATATTATGCTAATATGCTTTTAATATGCTTTTAAAAATAGTCGTTGAAAAAACTGACTTTTAACATAAAATCTCCACTCCTGCATTCGTTTTTAGTCGGGCGGGAAGCGGTTTAATGTTAAATCATTCTAAATCTATTTCTATAAAAAATATGGGTACCAAATTTAAAAAAGCTCCCGTGACATTTTTTTTATTAATCGATAAAAATGAAACTATTTTTTAAAATTGACAATTTTCGGCCAATGCTGGATGTAGGGTGCAAACTTCAATCAATTCAAAATTTCTTTATTAACCATTTATGAAGCCTTATCTTTTGAAATTAATAAGGAAAAAATTTTTTTATTAACGGAACTTTGAGAAAAAAGTGAATGAATTGTACTATATTTTTGTAAAAAAATAGCCATTTTTCATGCCAATTTCAGAGTGCTGACTTTGAATATTTTTCACGTCTAGACGAATTGAGATAATCCAAAAATTCTTTCAGCATATTATTTTGAAATATGTAGCAAATAACAGAATATTTTTAGAAAATTTTTACCTCGTATATCTCCGGACTTATTCCCGAAAAACGAAAGAAAGTCGAGCCAAAAAATCAAAAATTCAAAATTCAAGCGTAAATATCTTTTTAACTGCAAGAGATAACTTAGATGAGTAAGCTTATTTTTTCTTTATCTTGCCAAGCACTTTCCAGAAATATAAAAATCTTTAAAATCGGACTTCATTTGTACAAGTTACGATTTTTTTTAACTTTTACATACTCGAGGTAGTCAACTTTGACGCCTTGTAGCTTATCTCGTGTTATCACAGGGTGACTACAAGATGATTTTTCTGAAAGCTTAGGTCCTCCTCTACAACTCTTCCATACATTTCAATTTGATCCGACCAGTAGTTTAGGAGATTCAGATTTATTACCAAAAAATTTGCGTTTGACCCCACTGTGCGCCTTATTAATCATTATTACTCAGATCAGAAAGAAATACTATTAGTAACTAAACCTTGATAAAAATATATTTAAAACTTTTGATACGTAATCTCTTAAATGTAATTTTATATTTTGCATGTAGTTATGACCACATTTTGGTAGGTTTTTAGTAGTTTTTAGAGCAAATTTTGGAAGGAAAAATATTTTGTTTATGGCAACGCTGGATATGACTTTAGATTATAAAAAGTACCTGTAAAGAATCATCTTAATGGTTAAAATTGTTTTTTAAGAAATATCATTCAGCGGTAATCTTCTAGAAACAAATTTCGATTGCTGACAACTACCGCGAAGTAAAAGTTACGTTAATATTGATGCCAAATGAAAGCATTTTATTTGCTTAATACTAAAATTCAGGTGGACCAAAAGAGATGTTCTTAACCTCAAAAATCAGTTCCACATATTTCGCATTATAGTTCGAATTTTGAAATAATAAAAACTATTTTCGATGGAAAACTTATCACAAAATAAGGTTTTACGAAAATCCACTTTTCAAAAAACTAAAATCGCGCTTTTTGTAAGGTATATTATCATGAGTAGTAAGGTTTAAACGAGTATATTTTCCAAACCAGTACTGACATTCATCTGATTTTTTCAGCAAAATATCCCAAAATATGGCTTTTACTGACCACAACTTTTTAGATTTAAACCAATAAAAATTGTTTGTTTTTTACAAAATTGTGCAATAAAATTAAAAATTTTACTTTTCAGTGTACTTCGATAAATATTAAAAATTTAGTAGTAGTTTTGACAAGTGCTAATAGCACTTAAGATATTTTATGAAATCGCGGTATTTTGGTTTCGAAAAACAATACCACAATTTTTAAGATTTTTTTGAATGTATGAACTTTAAACCTCCACAACTTTTATGCATTGATAAAAAGTGATTAACTCGAATAGACTTTGCATGAATAAATATTGGTTAATAAAATCACAAATCGACGTTAGTGTCAGAAGAAAAAAAAAATTAAGTATTTTAACTCAAAATTTTCAAATTTTTTGAAATTCCTCATATATAAAATATAAATCGAAATTCATTAACTGCAGAAATTTCATATGACTTAAATTCTAACCATTCTCTTATAAGTGTAACATATTATGGAAGGAAAACATACCAAGCTATCCTACGTATACTTTTTATCGGACAAATTGGTTAAAATATAGAAAATATATAAGTAGTCATTACCCTATTTTCAGTATGAGCGTCAACGACTTTATATCGTTAATTACTTCAGCCATGGAGCATTCAAAAAGTCGAACTTAAAAAAGAAAACAAGCATATCTCCAACTACGACATTGAAAAAATTAAACTCAGAAGAGAATGGCAACAAGTTCAAAATAAATAGCTGCAAAGCTGAGGCTGTCCACAGTGATTAGAAAACTAAGAAAATCCCTTCAATTAGAAGAGGATCACCATAGTTGAAATTACATTGAAAGTTTAGCAAACAATAAACATACTAATTTAACCATATGGAATGCAGCGAAGGATATTAAGTCACGGTAGAGGCACAAAGTATTTAAAGAAAGCTGACGGTACCTAGGCCCGTAGTTCAGTAGATAAGGCCAATTTATGTGCATGCTATTTAGGCTCAGTCTTTCAACCCAATCTCCGAACAAATAGTTTTATATTGGGCGAGACAACTGACTACATCAAATAATGATATAATTGTTGTTAGCCCAGAGCACATTAATACAACTATCAAAGAAAATATAAATGTTAGAAAATCACCTTGATATGATTCAATAATACCATCCATGATTAAAAATCTAACGAATGTAGCAACAATCGTACTGTCAATAATGTTTAATGATATCTTGAAACTAGAAGTTTTCCAAGAATGTGGAAACACATGCAGGTAAGTGTTCTTTGACCTACCCAATATTTAATTTACATTTGTGAGTTGCCAATATGCAATGAACTATTTCTACATTTGCTGATTACACAGCAATACTCTGTTCTCATGAAAACCGCACATAGCATCTAGCCAACTAGGTATTTATCTTCGACGTGTGGAGACATGGTTGAAAAACTGGCGTATACGAATAAATGAATTGAAAAGTACCCATGTTACATTCACCCTTAGAAGATGAAACTGTCCTCCTGTTTCACAAAATGACCCTGTCATGCCATGTTACATAACTTGCTATTAAATACATAGTTTTCTACAGGCGACTAATTGGCGTCATCATATAGAAAGTTCATATGAAGTTAAAAACTTCTAGTCTTTACTAGTTAATTAACGGTCATTCAAAACTAAGCCTTGACAACGTCGAAGGTTTTACGTGAGTACTTGTTCATGTAGACCCAACATCACGGTGCTCTTCGCACAGGGTGAATACAATGCGTCCACCAACGCCCCTAAGTCTGACCGAAATCATCCTTGAGTACCAATTTGAAGTCATGTACTAAGCCTTGACAATAAAGTAATCATGTGTAAAACCATTTTAAAACCAATTTGAACATATGGCATCCAACTATGGGAAACGGCCATATTATACAGAGCGCCCAATAAGAAATTCTTAGGACCATGTCGGGTTCACCATGGTACGTAAGAAATGAGAATAGCCATAGTGGACTTAGTGGTGCCATTTGTAAAAGACGATTTTAGAAAGCTCAGTAAAAAATACATTATCGCACTACAGACTCACCCCAACCCACTCGCAAAACTTCTTGCTGAAGTCCAAACAAATACAAAGCTTCGTAGAGCCGACTTTTCACACCATTATTAATAGGACCATGGATTAACCTATGATCTCGATAGAAATTGAATAGACTTAAATTTTTTAGTTTCAAGATTTTAATACATATTGTGAGGCCTTAAAAAAGGCAAATTCATAGTTAAATAAAATTAAATAAACATACACGAAAACCCTTCAAAGAATATTCGTTTTAAAACTGATTAGTTAAAATATAAAAAATACATCAGTATTCATGTAAACACAAATCTATATCAACAGTGCACAGTGGGGCAGAATCGATTTTTAATCGCTTGTTTCTCGTCCGATTTAAAATATTTTTAAATTGTATTCCCTGATAAGACCTATAAAAAACATGCTCACATGTCCTATAGTTTTCGAGTTATTTGCGTTTGAATTTTTAAGAACCATAATTTTGCATGTTTTTGGTTCATATATATCCTAGTATTTCCGACCGATTTTCTTAACTAGTTAGAGAACAAAATTATCTATTGAATAAAAAACATTTGAAGTCGATACCTTACCAAGTCCAAAAATAAACGATTTTGAATTTGAAAATTGCAAAAAAGACGATTTTTTGTGTTTTTTTAGACGAAAAAGTATTTACACCCTTTTTTATATAAAATAAAATTGTCTTTAGCAACATATATAGTAATTTTGCACTTTTCTGAAAGGTAACTTCACAGAGATGACTTTAAGATAAAAAACAAGCCCAATTTTTAATGGTATATACCCTCCCGAATTCGACCCATTTTATATGAAAGTTTTGATTTTAGACTATATTTTCTCAAATCCCAAAGCACGAATCGACAAGCAGAATATATTTTAAGAATTCCAATATGTTGTTAAAAGTTTTGAATTAAAATCTACGGGACTTCGGAAAAATGTGGATTCTATAGCCAAAAATGTAAACATCCCATTTTTGGGAATTTTGATTAGTTTATTTGGGAATTCAGGAAAACCCTACCCTTAATTGAAATTTGGTTAACAAACAAATTTGGAAAGGTCCACATTTCCTGCAAATTTCATTAAGATGTCGTTATAAACAAATATGTTATTACAATTAAAAAATTTGTATTTTCTCCAAAAACACCAAATTGGGCCTTTTGTTTGGTTTATTTCTAAATAGCGAAAGAAATTTTAAAAATACGTATTCCAAATTAAGCTTATCCTTTAGCATATATAATTTGCGATCTTTTGCAAAAACATTCACGTAATATCATGCCTCATTTCAGAAATATGCGCCTTTAAACTTTTTTATTTCCAATTTATTGTATATATGACTATATTTTTTACAAACTTGCAACTTTTGCCTTTAGCTTTCCGTGAATAATTACTTAGAAAATTATGAATATTTCTGTATACTTTTAATAATATCTATACACAAAATATTTTTATAAAAATAATTAATAAATATTTTTTATTTTTAATAGGATTTCTACATGTCCCAAATTTAAGAAAATCTTTATCCTTTCATTCATATATTTCTATTAATGAATTTAAAATAACAAAACAAACAAAAAATGTCCATTCAGGAAAACCCTACCCTTGCTTGAAATTTGGTTTTATTTATATTCATATGATCCATATTTTTTCCAAATTTCACTAAATAAACTTATAAAAATAAGTTGTTTTCATAAATCAAGTTAAAATTTCGCTTAAAAAGACATTACATATTTGTTTAAAATATAATTTCTGAAGCATTTATTTAGACAATAAAACTTATGGCCTATATCTCGGCTAATACAGGATCGACTTATTTCATGTTTCAACACAAAAAATCTAAAAAAAATTTCCGAATTTTCTGTGAAAAACTGTTGTTATTCTCATGGCAAACATATATCGCTTTTCGATTTTTAAAATATTCATCGAGATTTAATGATATTGAATTTTCATAATTAAATATATAATATTTACTAGTATTAATATTTATTTAATATAAATATATAAAACATTAAACATTAAAAAAACAAAATTAAATTGTATAAACAAACAAGCAAACGAAAACTCATATCAGTTATACATACTTAATTTAAAAGATTCTATGTGTTCTCATAAGGGTATTTATTTACTCTACTTTTTCATTATTCGATTAATCAAACAACTCTAAAATGCAGTTTTTAAATTGTTCGAATAATAGAGTAAATCTTTTAAATTACTCGAGTTATTCGAGTAAATTATACCTTATTACAAATTAAAACATTCTATTAAAAAAGAAAACAGAAACAATATTAATAATTAATTTTAATATTATATGTATAAAAATAGTTTAAAACATTAAAAATATGCCTATATTAATTGAGATCACCTTCATCATCCTCTGAAATATTCTTTCCAAAATAATTGCCCAAATCAGAACCTCTGTCGTAACTTTGTATTTTTGAAAGTAAAAATTTGTAGTTTTTGAAAGTAAAAATTGTCCCAAATCAAGTTTAAAATCCTCCAATTTGTTTCTTACGAAAAATTTGATATAAAAAGATGATTTTTTCTATCACTTCCTAACCCAAATTATAAAATATAAATTATTTAAATTTTACACTTACATTTTGTACTTTTTACAGTGATATTTATATAAGTATTTGTTTGTTTTTTGTGATTGAAAGACGACCTTTAATTACGCGTTGTAATTTAGGCATATATACGGTTCTATTTACCAAATACAATTTTTCTACCCTACACCACCATAAGTTATGCACTTGTGTTGATGTTTGCAAGACAAAGAAAAAAATATCCAACACCCACCTTAAAGTATACCAATCGACTCA
Organism: Protocalliphora azurea; assembly: GCA_932274085.1. Taxonomy (NCBI): domain Eukaryota; kingdom Metazoa; phylum Arthropoda; class Insecta; order Diptera; family Calliphoridae; genus Protocalliphora; species Protocalliphora azurea. Next base: position 54,592,972 of record OW026520.1, read on the forward strand.
GAATCACTTTATCAAGATCGGTCCATAATTGATCATAGTTACCATATAAAGCCCTCTTCTGGGAATCACCTAAAAGTGCATAAAATATGAATGTTAGTATTAACATACATACGTATGTTTTGTAGAAATATATAGACACAATTGTCTATGTATTTCTACGTAGACCGAATTGTTATGCATATACACAATTGTATATCGTATCATATGGTTAGCTCCCACTTATTTTAATATAATTTTAAATTAAAACATCTTTAAACCTAGTTAAGAAGGAACATTTTTAAAATATTTTTATTAGAATTATTTGATTAATCGGCATAATTTACTCGAATAAATTTTTACTCGAAATTCTTGATTTTAAATAAATCGAACAATTATTTGATTTTAATTTCTCGATTAATCGAACAAACAGTATTCGAGTGAATACCTCATGAGAGAGAGACGACTCAACTTAAACGGCAGAAATACTTATATATTTCTCAAAGGGGAGAGTATATTTGTGATTCAGAATACAACAACAATTATTTATTTATTTATTTATTTTTATTTTATTTGTAACTTCTACAACAAAACTTTCGTCTTAAAAAGTAGAAATCTTATGATGTTATTATTTATAGAGAAATATGGATACATTTAATACAAGAAACACTTAATACAAGAAACATTAAATATTAAAAAACATAAGTTATTAATTATACAAATTTTGTCTTTAAAGTAATATAATTTTTTTTTTTTTAAAGTAGTGTAAAATTTGTTGATATGTTAATAAAAGTTAAAAATAATAAATTTGTTATGAATAGTATTCGAATAATATTCTCTTAAATTGTAATGCGTTGCTGATAACTTTAAATGATCGAGGAATATTGTTCCAAAGACGTATAGCGTTAATGAAGAATTGCCACTCCGATATTAAAGTATGGTATCGAAATTGTATAAGATTTTTGTTTCTTACAAGTGTACTAAATCTTAGTTTATTAAACAGTTGTTGGCTCACGAGTTGTTATAATTTTATGAAGAAATGTTAGGACTCGTATTTTCAGCAAGTTCTCAATCTCCACTCCATATATTTTCTTGGAATAAGGCGTGATACTCTGGTAATTACCATTTGCGTCAATTTTTCGCAGTTCAAAAACATACCTTGCGATATTGTAGTAGGTAGAATTTAGCTTTAATTTACTGGTGGTATCACAACTTGCCAAAACTTTACAGCCATAGGTTAATATCGGTATTAAATACGTTTTGCAATTAACAATCTTATTTTGATTGGTGTGCAGTGCTGCGTGGACCATAGAATTCTTAGCATCGAGTAAGTTTTACCAAAAGCTTGTAGTACATGATCTGTCCAGGTTAGAGTATCATTAAAAATTACGCCAAGATTTTTTGCCTTGCTTACAATTTCAATTCGCTGATTATTGATGCATATGTTAAATGAGTCAATATTTTTCTGTGATCTTTTACGTATTGCTAAACATTTAGATTTTATAGGATTTAAGCTTAGCCCGTTTATATTTGCCCATATCGAAACTCGTTCTAAATCCTCATTTAGTTTTGCTACACATTCTTAAAAGTCCTTATTTTTGTTACTAATATATAGCTGGACATCATCAGCGTACATTCCTATGTCACAGTAAAGTAGTTGATCAGGAAGATCTTTTGCGTAAATTGAAAAAAGAAGAGGTCCAAGAATGGATCCCTGTGGTACACCCCTAATAAGTGGAAGAAAAAGTGATGTTGTTGAGGTACTGATTTCAACACGTTGTGTTCGATTTTCATGATATGAAGCAATAAGTTTACAGGAAGTGAAGGAGAAATGCATAAACTTTTCAAGTTTTTGAATCAATATCGTATGATCTACAGTGTCAAAGGCTTTAGAATGATCCTGTAACACCAACAAAACAACACATCCATTATCAACTTCATGTCTAATATCCTCGGCTACATCAGTTAACGCAGTAATGCAACTATGTTTCGCTCGGAAACCAGACTGTTTCTCAGTTAAAAGGTTATTATTACATTTTACAGTTATTTGTTTGTGTATAAGCTTTTCAAATGCTTTTGACAGATATGGTAGTATAGCTATGGGCCGATATTCATTGGACGATTTTGGTACTTGCTTTCTTCCATCTTAGTGGGTAAACGCATGTCATAATAATTTTATTAAAAATAAATGTGATTAATGGTAGAAGTGATGGTAGAAGAATTTTGAAGAAAGTCGGATGAATGTTGAAATGCCTTAAAAATTTCGGAATGCATTTTCTATAATCAAATTATCTTGTAATGTTATAATTTTAAATAATCTGTATACAAGTCAAAAAAAAAAAATAATAATAATAATAATAATAAAAAATAATTATAATAAATAAATAAAATGACTCCACAACACAAATATCACAAAAAATGCCTTATTGTCGAAATTCGCAAAATTCAAATCTAAGGTACGGCGAATTTATAAGTAATATCGACCTAATTCTTTTTTATTTTTTACTTTCTATGATGTTGTCTATAAAATAGTATAGTCTTTTTTTTAACTTTTTGAAATTTGTTTAACAAAATTTTGAAAAGATTGAAATTAGTGATTTGAAACACTCATAATAAAAATCAATGTTTTTTAATAAAGCATGAAAAGAGGATTATATTATCATGCAGGAATCAAGGCTTTCTTTTTGAGTAATTATGGTTCAAATTTTACTTAAAATAACATTTTATTTCAACATTTCTAAAAAATAAAAATTTGTCTGCACTGTTCGAAAACATGTTAATGGTTAATGGTTAAAGCGATTTTAACTCTTTTATCTTGTTTGAAAGACAATTATGTCTAGATTACCGTTTCTTTACATTAAATTGCAAAAAAGGAGTTGATATCAGCAAATTAAAAAAAAAGACTGTGAAAAATTCAACATTTTCCCATATAAATGAACCCTAAAAACTTCAGGGTCGATGCGGCACATGTTAGCGACATCCGATCACTCTAATATTTTGCTCACTATATTTTTACATATAAAAGAACAATCATAAGGGGAGTTATTGTCGAAATTCGAAAGTCGGCTTTTTTTGGAGCAGTCTCATAGTAATTCTATCCAAATATCATCCAAACCGCCACCAATATATCTTCCAACAATTTGGTTAGAAAATTTATTGAGCTTATTGGAAAAAACAATTTTCATATTGTTCCAATAAGAAAAGGTGGCGTGTAAGAGACAAAAATTGTAGTATACACTGAGGATTGTTGTAAGAAGATCTCTCATTACCTAAATGACAGTAAGAAAAATTTTATACATATAAACTTAAAAGTAGTAAAAGTTTGACAGTTATTATTAACATTATTAAAAGTTCCGTTAAATATTTTTAATAAAGATAATATTACCTAACCAATGTTTAGAGTTGAGTTGGATCCGAATGAAGATAAACTAAATAAAAATGAAACGCATCCTACAAATCTCTGCGATACCTATTAAATCGCAGAGTTACTATGGAGGAACCTCTTAAGAGAAAAGGATTGTCCAATGTTTCAATTGCCAAGAATTAGGCCATACTAAACATTAATGTACCCTACATATAGTATGTGTAGCATGCGGAGATCTGCATTAATCGTCGCAAAGTGGTATTGTGAAAAAAGGTCTCAAGAGAAATTGCGGCAACTGCTGTGGCGATCATTCAGCTAATTACCGCGGGTGGTCAGTATATAAGGAATTATTGAAAAAAGAGAGCCAAAAGCTAAAAAGAAATGGAGTTTCTGAAGTAGTGTTAGTAAGTACGATTACTAACAAAACAAATGTTGGAGTTAGTGTTAGTAATGAAGGTATGGCTTCAGTTAAACCAAATTTGAAAATTACTCAATCAAGTATAGTCAATCCTGGAAATATCTCATATGCAACGTTTAAAGAACGAGTTTTCCAACAACCTAATTTTCTCCAAAATTCGGGAGGGTTAGAAACTTTAATGCAAACTCTTACGCAAACGATTACTTCTCTAAACCAAAATATGACAAACTTTATGTCATCCATGCAAAACACAATAAGGAGCTTTTAAGAGCGCAGAACTAAATGATTCAAATTAGAAATCGAATACTATATTATGCCCTAGATGAATTCTCAAAAGATTACCTGCAGGCAACATCTATTCACCTTGAATGCTTCGCTGGTGATTTAACGCTAAGCCCCACGATTTTCAATGACTAAAGAGAAATTTTAAGAATTCTTTACATAATAGAAGATTGTTTCCTGGCTTGTGCCGACTATAACAAACTTGCTGGGGTCCAAATTAATGAACCCCAGAGTTAAGCAGATTTATAATGTACTAGTTGATCGCAGAAATGGCATATATTTCGTGTCTCTTAAACATCCAACGTACTATCCGGCCGATCCTAGATAAATCCCTGATCTTATAGATTTTACCATATGAGGAATTTCAAAATTTTTCGAAACCCTTTGAAACCGACATTATGTGTTTTGTATTTCTAAAGTTCATTTTAAAAGCAGAAAAAGTCTTGGTGCATTTTGGTAGACCATACAAAATAACTAATAAATTCAAAATTAAAAAATTAAGTTGAAACTTTCGAGGATTTTTTGATTTATTGCAGATTTGCGCTGACAATTTACGTCTTTTAAATTCAAACTATTAATCGATCGAGTGACAAGTAACATTTTTTCTGTCTGGTGAAAACTTATGCGATGATAAAAAAAATTATACCAAAAATTGAAGATTTTTTTAAATTTTGCAGTTTTTTAGATAGAAAATTTACGCTTGTTAGTGAAATTTAATTTAGATTACTCAATTAACAATTTTTTTAAAGATGACGTGATTCTCTATAGTTTCAGTTGTATCTCTTTGATATCAGGAAACCAGGCATGGAATACCATCGTCACAAACTTCCTTATAATTGGCGTAAATTTTTGTAAAATGTACTGACAAATATTGCTTTTATAGAAATTACCCAAAATATCGAGTGAACAGAATTCTCTAATAAATGGCTCTTCCGAGTCAAAGTGGTGTTAAACAATTTTAAAATGCAAAAATTTTATGCACATTTTAAAATTTTCACCAAGTTTTCAAATTTTGTTCCGCATTTTTTAATATAAGATATGACCAGCGTTGCGTTAGATAAAAAATATATAAACTCTTGTTTAAGAGAAGAACTTCAAAAACAGTGGTAAATAATCTTAAAAAAACATGCTACTAATGAGAGCACCAGAGACGGCGGCAGCTTGTGTTAAAAAGCTTCGGCGGCGGCTTAAAATCAGCTGTCAGCCGGCTGATATTACACACATATTTTTCTAATTAAAAATTTTATATTTTCATGCCCCATTGATTAACATTGTTCATAAAAATAGGACGACGTTTTTTCCAGCGAAAGTATAAACAGAATTATTAATTTATTGAAAAAATATAAAAAAGAATATGTGAGTGATCTAAGGATATTTTTGGATTTTTACATAAAATATTAGAATAATTGTTTGCATATTAGAATAAGAAATGATCTCCACCGATATGAAAAAATATCAATTCTTAAGATATGCTAAAGAAATAAAAAAGTACAATAAATAATGGAATTTATATCAATTATTTTGATAATTCCCAACCACATATCGTTAGTGAATAGAAGTAATTTATTAGTTGACAAAATCTTGTGTACGAGTTTTCTTAGATATCTCGCAGGATGTCGATTAAGGCTGACTAAAATTTATTAGCAACTGTTAATATTATTTTTTTACAGTATTAGCATAAAAAATAATCAATAATAAGTAACCAAAAATACTTGATTGATTTATAATTATTTGAAGTTCAAAATGATGCAAATATTTTTCTTTCATATTTAAATACAACATAAATGGCAAATACTGCATTAAAATAATAAAAAAGTTTCGTTTTTAACATATTTTTTCAAAAAGAATTTAAAAACGGCGGCTGCTTTTAAGCCGAGTAAAGCCGAAAATTTTACGGCGTCGGCTTCCAAATTTTTCTCGGCGGCTCGGCTTAGCCGAATTTCAGCCATTCGGCGCAGGTCTCTGGAGAGCACAGGGTTAAAATTACTACTTCTGCAACTCTTGTTCAGCATTAATTGACAATGCAATGTAAAAATGATTACTTCAGTTATTTTTTTATTTTTTTTTTTTGCTGCGCCTCACAGTGGGGTCAAACGCAAATTTTTTGGTAATAAATCTGAATCTCCTAAACTACTGGTCGGATCAAATTGAAATGTATGGAAGAGTAGTAGAGGAGAACCTAAGCTTTCAGAAAAATCATCTTGTAGTCACCCTGTGATAACACGAGATAAGCTACAGGGTGTCAAAGTTGACTTCCTCGAGTATGTAAAAGTTAAAAAAAATCGTAACTTGTACAAATGAAGTCCGATTTTAAAGATTTTTATATTTCTGGAAAGTGCTTGGCAAGATAAAGAAAAAATAAGCTTACTCATCTAAGTTATCTCTTACAGTTAAAAAGATATTTACGCTTGAATTTTGAATTTTTGATTTTTTGGCTCGACTTTCTTTCGTTTTTCGGGAATAAGTCCGGAGATATACGAGTTAAAAATTTTTTAAAAATATTCTGTAATTTGCTACATATTTCAAAACAATATGCTGAAAGAATTTTTGGATTATCTCAATTCGTCTAGACGTGAAAAATATTCAAAGTCAGCACTCTGAAATTGGCATGAAAACTGGCTATTTTTTTACAAAAATATAGTACAATTCATTCACTTTTTTCTCAAAGTTCCGTTAATAAAAAAATTTTTTCCTTATTAATTTCAAAAGATAAGGCTTCATAAATGGTTAATAAAGAAATTTTGAATTGATTTAAGTTTGCACCCTACATCCAGCATTGGCCGAAAGTTGTCAATTTTAAAAAATAGTTTCATTTTTATCGATTAATAAAAAAAAATGTCACGCGAGCTTTTTTAAATTTCGTACCCATATTTTCTATAGAAATAGTTTTAGAATGATTTAACACTAAACTGCTTCCCGCCCGGCCAAAAACGAATGCAGGAGTGAAGATTTTATGTTAAAAGTCAGTATTTTTAACGACAATTTTTAAAAGCATATTAAAAGCATATTAGCATAATATTTTTAATATTATTTCTTATGTAATGTATAGGACACAAATCAAGCTTTCATTCCTAAAAAATTCAATAAAATAGGTCCAATAACCTATTTTTGGTAATTTTTCAAAAATAAATTTTTTTTTAAAAAACAGCTGAAAATCCAAAAAAATTTAATTTTTTTAATACAACTCCACTAGTTTTATAAATACTTTAAAAATGTTAAAAGAATATAAAAATAGACTTATTTACCAATTCAACGATATATAAAATGTTGATATAGGTCATTTAATAATAGTAATATAATGGCCTCAAAACTACCAAGTCACGTCAAAAGTTGCAAAATTCACTATTTTGTTCCGTATTTCCATATGTGTGTATACGTAACATTTTAGTTTTCTAATGTATTATGTAGGTATATATTTGTTATTATAAAGTAGTAAATTCTTTATTTGAGTAATATTTATTTAATTTGTTCTACATATTTACATACTTATTATACATATATCCCCTATATTTATTTTATTAAGAATATATTATCGAAGATATTATTAGAGATTTTCTTGAAAATAATCAGAAACATCAAACGTTAGCAAATTTTTAACTTCCTTAGCTTCGGAATCCTCTTTTTCTATTTCAAGAGTGATTTTTGGTAGCCATCGTGTTCTTATAGAATATATAACTGGATCTGATGATATTAATAAATATTCCATTAAGTCCATATTTTGCGCTATTTTCGAACATTTTAGGGTATTGAAGAGTCGGAAATGTTTAACATCTTTATTTCGGGCTTCCTGCGCTTCCTGTGTTAGCTCTCCCAATGGCAAAATATTATTTTCTATTATTTCTTTACCATGAGCCAATACTTTGTGAATTGTTGGAGTCATTGATTTCCAGGGGTATGTAATGTTAAGTAGTTCTTTAGTTTCGTAGGCAAAAATTTTAAATTTGTCCGCATTAATTTGTTTTTTGCTATTAATGGCTGCCAATATAATCTTAAAACGCTTCAAAATATTTAAGTCAATGCCTGTTATTGAAGATGTGAGTTCCGGATTTTCAAAGAAACGTCTTGCTGTATTTCCATCATTTGAGCTTCCATAGCCATGTAGAGGTTTATCAATTATTAATCCGAGTTGTTCTTTGAATTCTAATTGAATTCTTTTCTTCTCCTCTTTTCGTAATGTTTTTACTGTAGCATTTTCCTGCCCGGGAATATTTCTGTACTTCATATCATATGCAAGATGTAAGCAGAACTCCAAAAATCTTATCCTTGCGTGGAGTGGTGGTATTCCAAATTTTAAAGAATTTTTATTAACAAGGACTTCAGAATTATCCTGAAATTGTGAACTTATTTTTCCACTTATATTACATTTCCATGTAGATGTTGTATCTGTTATAGCGTTTGCAACTTTTCCATCAATCATCGTTAATTGTTGTTGAAATGTAACTTTAATAGTTCTGTTTGATACTTTTACATATATTGGGGGCAATGCTTTAATTTCTTCTTCCAATTGGTTGACAATGCTGTTTATTGTAACCGTGGTTTCTTTTGTGTAATCAAAAAGGATTGGACGGCACAAAAATTTGGAACCTGGAGTTAAATTTATCCATATATCATCAAAAAGCGAGTCATTTCTTGTCGATGAGGAAGGCTTATTTAAGCGCATTCGAAGTGGTACCAGAGACGCTATAAACAGCGAGGAATAATTATTTCCAGAATTACTTCCATTCAGTTGTTTGTATTCCGAAAATCCTGATGTTCCATCGCAGCCCCATTTGAATATTAAAATAAGTTCAGAGTCTTTGCATTTTTCAATGTTATCATTGCTGAAGGTAGATATAATTCTAGAGGCAGTATTTTCAAGTAATTGCAATATATTAACTTTAGCACTTTTAACAGAAGCATTAACCGGGTGCTCCATAGGCTGTAAAATATTACTTTTCGCTTCTCTCACTGATTTGCTACTGGGAAAGATATCATATCCTTTTCGCTAACAGATTTCCTCAAAATCTCGTATTGGTTTCTTGATAATCCTAAATTTAATATTAGAGCTAAAGCATCTTCAGAGGTAAAGAACGATGTTGATTTCGGTGTCACTATGCTTTGGATTATCCGATGTAATCGATTGGGAGAAGCTGTTGGTAACACATCTATAACTTTTTCTACTTCCTTTGGTTGCGTACGTGTTACAAAAGCTTTAAAGGTATCTTTTATTTCGGCATTCGTATTGTGAATTTAGAATAGATTTCTGTTTGGTCCTCTTTGTTCTTAGCTGAACTTCATCGTAACTTTTTTTTGGTCGACCCTTTTTCTGCTTTCCGATGAAAATTGGTATTTCTCCCTTCAACCACACTACACTTTGTAATGTACAAGTGGACAAACATTCCCAAGCTTCAAATACGCTTCGCTTAAAGTCCAAATTATATAGACTTTGGTGAAAGATTATGTGCACAAGTTTAAATAACAAAATATATTGTTTTGAAGATATGTAGCTAAGACGGTTGGGAGTTATTAAACTGCTAGCTAACAGTCTGCGTAGGGTAGGTTCTTGTCGGCTAATACCTTTAGATCGCACATAAACAACTTGTACCTTTTTACATAAAATTTTAAAACTCCCTTGCCTCTGTTATTGGTGTAAACTAAATTAAAAACTAACTGGAAAAATCAAATGAAGCTGAGATCGAGTTAAGACCAAATAAATATATTGCAGAATATGGTGGTTTCATCAAACTGTATATTATAGGGCACCCAAGATGTTTTTTTGGGGCCAACGCCTCATGACCCTCCCTACCTAATGTTTCAGCGGCGTAAATTTTGCTAAAACCCACAAATGATTTCATCCTACCTCATTTTACATCCGTAAGAAAAAATTAAAAGTTTACATTTCCATTATTATTTAACAAAATTTATTCATTTAACGCAATTCATATTGAACATTTTAATTTTTAGAAAAAAAAAAATAAAAAAAAAACATTAAAAAATGCTTATTTTAAATGTATTTCAAACGAATCTACTTTATATTAAGCAATATTCAATTTTACTTGCTCCGCAATTTTAAACAAAATAAGAAACTATACTAATAAACTTGGGTATACATCCCAATAAATCTTAACAATGAAAAAATAATGAATGAATATAAAAATCAAAATAAAGAGAAAAAAAAAATAAATCTATCTAAATTTTAATACGTAAAATCAGAAGCAAAAACATATAATACGTATATATATAAACAATGTTGCTAAACATTTAAGAGACAATTAGCTCTTTATTATATAAATTCATGATTGTTGATGTTGTTGCTTCTGTTATTGATTTATATAAAAAATATGCAAACGTGATGTGAAAATTATAAAAAAAAAGTTTGATCACTCACCAAACGTTGTTTGTTATTTACCAACATTTTATGTTGCGTATGATCTCGGAGGCCTCTTCGAACACTCTGCATACTATATTGATGATATTAGAAATTTTACAAATGATGTTGCATATTTTCTAAATGAAATTTATCGATTATTACAGTACATATAAAACTAAAAGTAAACTACAGACCTTACTTATTTACGTTTTTGTATATGATTAACATTATGTTTAAGTATAAAATTTTAAGTAAATGTAATAATTTAATTATACAGGGGAATATGTAGTAATGGTCATTATTGGGTTATTGAGGTTGTTAGATTTTAGATGATATTTATTTATTTATTTTATTTTAAATTTTTTAATGCTATAGAAGACATTATTGTTGCGTCTTTTTTTTTTTTTTTTTTTTAATAGTTGTTGAAATTGTAACTAATCGCGTTACTAATTTAAAAGAATTAGATTTAAGTAATTAGTTTAATATTGGAATATGCATTTTTAGGCTTGAAAACGTATTACGGACGGATTTATGACATTACGGACGAAATATTATATTGTTCAGATATTGTTAAAATGTGTTTAGATTTATGTTAGTAAGGTGTATATATATATTTTAATTAAGCATAGCTATTATTATTTAGTTTAGAGGTGATAGTGTAGATTTTAATTGCATGTTGTAAATACTTATTGGATCTTGCTGCCTGCTTGCGAATTACGTCATACTTCTTTCAAGTGTTCTCTGTAGGTATTGCTATTTTCCCTGTGACTTTTTAAATATATGTCTCAATCTCAAACTCTGTTGGTGAAGTTCCTGTTAGACACTATAGCTGTTGATGATGATGTTTAAGATCTTTTTAGTGATGATGGGTATGAACTTTTTGTCAGACTTATGACGTCACAAACGTGTTAATGCACATTAAAACAGAAATTGTGTGTATTACGCAATCTGGAAGTGTCTCCTCAACAGTGGTGAATAAAATTAATTAAATTTATATTTGAATTAAAATTATAAGTTCACTTTGCCAAATCGAAAAAAGTTGAGTTCCTCGTCACACATTTTCGGGGAATCTTCGGAATTATATAGCACCGCGATGAATGTGAATACATCGGCTTGATTAACCAATTTCTTAGAAAATTGTCCGCAGAATATTCTAAAATTTTTTTTTTTTTTTTTTAGTTTTAATATAAATAGATGCAATGGTGCGTTGAAACTCAATTGTAAAAATGGATCACCACGTGCATTCTAATAGCACAATTCACTTTCTTGTTAATACTTTTCTTTTTAATACTTTACTTTAATTTGACTTTCTCGTTCAAGTTCTCGACGTAAAAAGAAAGATTTAATGCGTCAGTGGAAAAAAACTAGCTTTGCTAGTATATGTAAATGTGTGTCGATTGAATGCAATTATCCGTGGTTATCGGTTAATCACGTATTATAGTGTTACCGCTTCATTTACAGCAGTCAGCAAGCAGCTTACCCCATACATTTAATAACATGTAAATTTGGTAACTAATGTAAAGTATACACAACATGTAAATGGCTAATAAAAAAATTTGACGTTATTATTAATACCATAAAACAAAGTTACATAATATATAATACATAATTATTTAGAATTTAATCTATATTATTAACACTAAATAGATAAATATTTAATTAAGTTAAAGAGAAAAAAAAATCATTGTTTGAGAACAAAAAAAAGAAAAAAAAGTAAAACAAAGTGTTATACTTTACAATCTGAGAAAATAATGTGTTAAAATGTTGAAAATTCAAAATCGTACAATACAACTTTTCTTCTTGTACTTTGGTATTGACCAATCTGAAGCTTGCATCCTTTTTGCGTATGATTTATAACAATTTTCGAGCTTTAAACTGTCTTCTGCAGTAAAAGTTAAACCAAAAGATACTACTGTATCAATGAGTTTTATTTTTTCTTGACGATTTATAATATCAGATAGATTATCCCAGATTACTTTGCAAATAGAAAAGTGTTTTAATGTAATCTCCATAATGGCAAATTCACTAATAAATCTGCATATTTATAAGGATACTTATATATAGAAAAAGAATATTTATATCAGGTAAATGGTGACAGGCAAAAATGAATAAAAAAATTTAAATTTTTGCTCAAAACCCCCAATTTCATTCAGTTTATTTTTATGACATGTAGTGTTAAACAGGTACGTCAAAAAATGTACCTATGCGATTGTAAAAAAATCATTTTTGTTATAATACATTAATTAAGTAGCTAGGTAAATTATTTAAAAACTTAAAAAAATGTAATAAAAAACGAAGGAAAATATACTTATTTATGTACTTAGGTAATTTTAAAAACCTTTTCAGTAGAAAAAAAATTATGAACACTTTAAATAAATTCATTAATAAATATTATTATCTCGTAACAAAAATAAGCAATGCAGTTGAGTGTTACGTATACACACATATGGAAATACGGAACAAAATAGTGAATTTTGCAACTTTTGACGTGACTTGGTAGTTTTGAGGCCATTATATTACTATTATTAAATGACCTATATCAACATTTTATATATCGTTGAATTGATAAATAAGTCTATTTTTATATTCTTTTAACATTTTTAAAGTATTTGCAAAATTAGTGGAGTTGTGTTAAAAAAATTAAATTTTTTTGGATTTTCAGTTATTTTTGGAAAAAAATTTATTTTTGAAAAATTACCAAAAATAGGTTATTGGAGCTATTTTATTGATTTTTTTAGGAATGAAAGCTTGATTTGTGTTTTATACATTACATAAGAAATAATATTAAAAATATTATGCTAATATGCTTTTAATATGCTTTTAAAAATAGTCGTTGAAAAAACTGACTTTTAACATAAAATCTCCACTCCTGCATTCGTTTTTGGCCGGGCGGGAAGCAGTTTAGTATTAAATCATTCTAAATCTATTTCTATAAAAAATATGGGTACCAAATTTAAAAAAGCTCCCGTGACATTTTTTTTATTAATCGATAAAAATGAAACTATTTTTTAAAATTGACAATTTTCGGCCAATGCTGGATGTAGGGTGCAAACTTAAATCAATTCAAAATTTCTTTATTAACCATTTATGAAGCCTTATCTTTTGAAATTAATAAGGAAAAAATTTTTTTATTAACGGAACTTTGAGAAAAAAGTGAATGAATTGTACTATATTTTTGTAAAAAAATAGCCATTTTTCATGCCAATTTCAGAGTGCTGACTTTGAATATTTTTCACGTCTAGACGAATTGAGATAATCCAAAAATTCTTTCAGCATATTATTTTGAAATATGTAGCAAATAACAGAATATTTTTAGAAAATTTTTACCTCGTATATCTCCGGACTTATTCCCGAAAAACGAAAGAAAGTCGAGCCAAAAAATCAAAAATTCAAAATTCAAGCGTAAATATCTTTTTAACTGCAAGAGATAACTTAGATGAGTAAGCTTATTTTTTCTTTATCTTGCCAAGCACTTTCCAGAAATATAAAAATCTTTAAAATCGGACTTCATTTGTACAAGTTACGATTTTTTTTAACTTTTACATACTCGAGGTAGTCAACTTTGACGCCTTGTAGCTTATCTCGTGTTATCACAGGGTGACTACAAGATGATTTTTCTGAAAGCTTAGGTCCTCCTCTACAACTCTTCCATACATTTCAATTTGATCCGACCAGTAGTTTAGGAGATTCAGATTTATTACCAAAAAATTTGCGTTTGACCCCACTGTGCGCCTTATTAATCATTATTACTCAGATCAGAAAGAAATACTATTAGTAACTAAACCTTGATAAAAATATATTTAAAACTTTTGATACGTAATCTCTTAAATGTAATTTTATATTTTGCATGTAGTTATGACCACATTTTGGTAGGTTTTTAGTAGTTTTTAGAGCAAATTTTGGAAGGAAAAATATTTTGTTTATGGCAACGCTGGATATGACTTTAGATTATAAAAAGTACCTGTAAAGAATCATCTTAATGGTTAAAATTGTTTTTTAAGAAATATCATTCAGCGGTAATCTTCTAGAAACAAATTTCGATTGCTGACAACTACCGCGAAGTAAAAGTTACGTTAATATTGATGCCAAATGAAAGCATTTTATTTGCTTAATACTAAAATTCAGGTGGACCAAAAGAGATGTTCTTAACCTCAAAAATCAGTTCCACATATTTCGCATTATAGTTCGAATTTTGAAATAATAAAAACTATTTTCGATGGAAAACTTATCACAAAATAAGATTTTACGAAAATCCACTTTTCAAAAAACTAAAATCGCGCTTTTTGTAAGGTATATTATCATGAGTAGTAAGGTTTAAACGAGTATATTTTCCAAACCAGTACTGACATTCATCTGATTTTTTCAGCAAAATATCCCAAAATATGGCTTTTACTGACCACAACTTTTTAGATTTAAACCAATAAAAATTGTTTGTTTTTTACAAAATTGTGCAATAAAATTAAAAATTTTACTTTTCAGTGTACTTCGATAAATATTAAAAATTTAGTAGTAGTTTTGACAAGTGCTAATAGCACTTAAGATATTTTATGAAATCGCGGTATTTTGGTTTCGAAAAACAATACCACAATTTTTAAGATTTTTTTGAATGTATGAACTTTAAACCTCCACAACTTTTATGCATTGATAAAAAGTGATTAACTCGAACAGACTTTGCATGAATAAATATTGGTTAATAAAATCACAAATCGACGTTAGTGTCAGAAGAAAAAAAAAATTAAGTATTTTAACTCAAAATTTTCAAATTTTTTGAAATTCCTCATATATAAAATATAAATCGAAATTCATTAACTGCAGAAATTTCATATGACTTAAATTCTAACCATTCTCTTATAATAGTAACATATTATGGAAGGAAAACATACCAAGCTACCCTACGTATACTTTTTATCGGACAAATTGGTTAAAATATAGAAAATATATAAGTAGTCATTACCCTATTTTCAGTATGAGCGTCAACGACTTTATATCGTTAATTACTTCAGCCATGGAGCATTCAAAAAGTCGAACTTAAAAAAGAAAACAAGCATATCTCCAACTACGACATTGAAAAAATTAAACTCAGAAGAGAATGGCAACAAGTTCAAAATAAATAGCTGCAAAGCTGAGGCTGTCCACAGTGATTAGAAAACTAAGAAAATCCCTTCAATTAGAAGAGGATCACCATAGTTGAAATTACATTGAAAGTTTAGCAAACAATAAACATACTAATTTTACCATATGGAATGCAGCGAAGGATATTAAGTCACGGTAGAGGCACAAAGTATTTAAAGAAAGCTGACGGTACCTAGGCCCGTAGTTCAGTAGATAAGGCCAATTTATGTGCATGCTATTTAGGCTCAGTCTTTCAACCCAATCTCCGAACAAATAGTTTTATATTGGGCGAGACAACTGACTACATCAAATAATGATATAATTGTTGTTAGCCCAGAGCACATTAATACAACTATCAAAGAAAATATAAATGTTAGAAAATCACCTTGATATGATTCAATAATACCATCCATGATTAAAAATCTAACGAATGTAGCAACAATCGTACTGTCAATAATGTTTAATGATATCTTGAAACTAGAAGTTTTCCAAGAATGTGGAAACACATGCAGGTAAGTGTTCTTTGACCTACCCAATATTTAATTTACATTTGTGAGTTGCCAATATGCAATGAACTATTTCTACATTTGCTGATTACACAGCAATACTCTGTTCCCATGAAAACCGCACATAGCATCTAGCCAACTAGGTATTTATCTTCGACGTGTGGAGACATGGTTGAAAAACTGGCGTATACGAATAAATGAATTGAAAAGTACCCATGTTACATTCACCCTTAGAAGATGAAACTGTCCTCCTGTTTCACAAAATGACCCTGTCATGCCATGTTACATAACTTGCTATTAAATACATAGTTTTCTACAGGCGACTAATTGGCGTCATCATATAGAAAGTTCATATGAAGTTAAAAACTTCTAGTCTTTACTAGTTAATTAACGGTCATTCAAAACTAAGCCTTGACAACGTCGAAGGTTTTACGTGAGTACTTGTTCATGTAGACCCAACATCACGGTGCTCTTCGCACAGGGTGAATACAATGCGTCCACCAACGCCCCTAAGTCTGACCGAAATCATCCTTGAGTACCAATTTGAAGTCATGTACTAAGCCTTGACAATAAAGTAATCATGTGTAAAACCATTTTAAAACCAATTTGAACATATGGCATCCAACTATGGGAAACGGCCATATTATACAGAGCGCCCAATAAGAAATTCTTAGGACCATGTCGGGTTCACCATGGTACGTAAGAAATGAGAATAGCCATAGTGGACTTAGTGGTGCCATTTGTAAAAGACGATTTTAGAAAGCTCAGTAAAAAATACATTATCACACTACAGACTCACCCCAACCCACTCGCAAAACTTCTTGCTGAAGTCCAAACAAATACAAAGCTTCGTAGAGCCGACTTTTCACACCATTATTAATAGGACCATAGATTAACCTATGATCTCGATAGAAATTGAATAGACTTAAATTTTTTAGTTTCAAGATTTTAATACATATTGTGAGGCCTTAAAAAAGGCAAATTCATAGTTAAATAAAATTAAATAAACATACACGAAAACCCTTCAAAGAATATTCGTTTTAAAACTGATTAGTTAAAATATAAAAAATACATCAGTATTCATGTAAACACAAATCTATATCAACAGTGCACAGTGGGGCAGAATCGATTTTTAATCGCTTGTTTCTCGTCCGATTTAAAATATTTTTAAATTGTATTCCCTGATAAGACCTATAAAAAACATGCTCACATGTCCTATAGTTTTCGAGTTATTTGCGTTTGAATTTTTAAGAACCATAATTTTGCATGTTTTTGGTTCATATATATCCTAGTATTTCCGACCGATTTTCTTAACTAGTTAGAGAACAAAATTATCTATTGAATAAAAAACATTTGAAGTCGATACCTTACCAAGTCCAAAAATAAACGATTTTGAATTTGAAAATTGCAAAAAAGACGATTTTTTGTGTTTTTTTAGACGAAAAAGTATTTACACCCTTTTTTATATAAAATAAAATTGTCTTTAGCAACATATATAGTAATTTTGCACTTTTCTGAAAGGTAACTTCACAGAGATGACTTTAAGATAAAAAACAAGCCCAATTTTTAATGGTATATACCCTCCCGAATTCGACCCATTTTATATGAAAGTTTTGATTTTAGACTATATTTTCTCAAATCCCAAAGCACGAATCGACAAGCAGAATATATTTTAAGAATTCCAATATGTTGTTAAAAGTTTTGAATTAAAATCTACGGGACTTCGGAAAAATGTGGATTCTATAGCCAAAAATGTAAACATCCCATTTTTGGGAATTTTGATTAGTTTATTTGGGAATTCAGGAAAACCCTACCCTTAATTGAAATTTGGTTAACAAACAAATTTGGAAAGGTCCACATTTCCTGCAAATTTCATTAAGATGTCGTTATAAACAAATATGTTATTACAATTAAAAAATTTGTATTTTCTCCAAAAACACCAAATTGGGCCTTTTGTTTGGTTTATTTCTAAATAGCGAAAGAAATTTTAAAAATACGTATTCCAAATTAAGCTTATCCTTTAGCATATATAATTTGCGATCTTTTGCAAAAACATTCACGTAATATCATGCCTCATTTCAGAAATATGCGCCTTTAAACTTTTTTATTTCCAATTTATTGTATATATGACTATATTTTTTACAAACTTGCAACTTTTGCCTTTAGCTTTCCGTGAATAATTACTTAGAAAATTATGAATATTTCTGTATACTTTTAATAATATCTATACACAAAATATTTTTATAAAAATAATTAATAAATATTTTTTATTTTTAATAGGATTTCTACATGTCCCAAATTTAAGAAAATCTTTATCCTTTCATTCATATATTTCTATTAATGAATTTAAAATAACAAAACAAACAAAAAATGTCCATTCAGGAAAACCCTACCCTTGCTTGAAATTTGGTTTTATTTATATTCATATGATCCATATTTTTTCCAAATTTCACTAAATAAACTTATAAAAATAAGTTGTTTTCATAAATCAAGTTAAAATTTCGCTTAAAAAGACATTACATATTTGTTTAAAATATAATTTCTGAAGCATTTATTTAGACAATAAAACTTATGGCCTATATCTCGGCTAATACAGGATCGACTTATTTCATGTTTCAACACAAAAAATCTAAAAAAAATTTCCGAATTTTCTGTGAAAAACTGTTGTTATTCTCATGGCAAACATATATCGCTTTTCGATTTTTAAAATATTCATCGAGATTTAATGATATTGAATTTTCATAATTAAATATATAATATTTACTAGTATTAATATTTATTTAATATAAATATATAAAACATTAAACATTAAAAAAACAAAATTAAATTGTATAAACAAACAAGCAAACGAAAACTCATATCAGTTATACATACTTAATTTAAAAGATTCTATGTGTTCTCATAAGGGTATTTATTTACTCTACTTTTTCATTATTCGATTAATCAAACAACTCTAAAATGCAGTTTTTAAATTGTTCGAATAATAGAGTAAATCTTTTAAATTACTCGAGTTATTCGAGTAAATTATACCTTATTACAAATTAAAACATTCTATTAAAAAAGAAAACAGAAACAATATTAATAATTAATTTTAATATTATATGTATAAAAATAGTTTAAAACATTAAAAATATGCCTATATTAATTGAGATCACCTTCATCATCCTCTGAAATATTCTTTCCAAAATAATTGCCCAAATCAGAACCTCTGTCGTAACTTTGTATTTTTGAAAGTAAAAATTTGTAGTTTTTGAAAGTAAAAATTTTCCCAAATCAAGTTTAAAATCCTCCAATTTGTTTCTTACGAAAAATTTGATATAAAAAGATGATTTTTTCTATCACTTCCTAACCCAAATTATAAAATATAAATTATTTAAATTTTACACTTACATTTTGTACTTTTTACAGTGATATTTATATAAGTATTTGTTTGTTTTTTGTGATTGAAAGACGACCTTTAATTACGCGTTGTAATTTAGGCATATATACGGTTCTATTTACCAAATACAATTTTTCTACCCTACACCACCATAAGTTATGCACTTGTGTTGATGTTTGCAAGACAAAGAAAAAAATATCCAACACCCACCTTAAAGTATACCAATCGACTCAGAATCACTTTATCAAGATCGGTCCATAATTGATCATAGTTACCATATAAAGCCCTCTTCTGGGAATCACCTAAAAGTGCATAAAATATGAATGTTAGTATTAACATACATACGTATGTTTTGTAGAAATATATAGACACAATTGTCTATGTATTTCTACGTAGACCGAATTGTTATGCATATACACAATTGTGTATCGTATCATATGGTTAGCTCCCACTTATTTTAATATAATTTTAAATTAAAACATCTTTAAACCTAGTTAAGAAGGAACATTTTTAAAATATTTTTATTAGAATTATTTGATTAATCGGCACAATTTACTCGAATAAATTTTTACTCGAAATTCTTGATTTTAAATAAATCGAACAATTATTTGATTTTAATTTCTCGATTAATCGAACAAACAGTATTCGAGTGAATACCTCATGAGAGAGAGACGACTCAACTTAAACGGCAGAAATACTTATATATTTCTCAAAGGGGAGAGTATATTTGTGATTCAGAATACAACAACAATTATTTATTTATTTATTTATTTTTATTTTATTTGTAACTTCTACAACAAAACTTTCGTCTTAAAAAGTAGAAATCTTATGATGTTATTATTTATAGAGAAATATGGATACATTTAATACAAGAAACACTTAATACAAGAAACATTAAATATTAAAAAACATAAGTTATTAATTATACAAATTTTGTCTTTAAAGTAATATAATTTTTTTTTTTTTAAAGTAGTGTAAAATTTGTTGATATGTTAATAAAAGTTAAAAATAATAAATTTGTTATGAATAGTATTCGAATAATATTCTCTTAAATTGTAATGCGTTGCTGATAACTTTAAATGATCGAGGAATATTGTTCCAAAGACGTATAGCGTTAATGAAGAATTGCCACTCCGATATTAAAGTATGGTATCGAAATTGTATAAGATTTTTGTTTCTTACAAGTGTACTAAATCTTAGTTTATTAAACAGTTGTTGGCTCACGAGTTGTTATAATTTTATGAAGAAATGTTAGGACTCGTATTTTCAGCAAGTTCTCAATCTCCACTCCATATATTTTCTTGGAATAAGGCGTGATACTCTGGTAATTACCATTTGCGTCAATTTTTCGCAGTTCAAAAACATACCTTGCGATATTGTAGTAGGTAGAATTTAGCTTTAATTTACTGGTGGTATCACAACTTGCCAAAACTTTACAGCCATAGGTTAATATCGGTATTAAATACGTTTTGCAATTAACAATCTTATTTTGATTGGTGTGCAGTGCTGCGTGGACCATAGAATTCTTAGCATCGAGTAAGTTTTACCACAAGCTTGTAGTACATGATCTGTCCAGGTTAGAGTATCATTAAAAATTACGCCAAGATTTTTTGCCTTGCTTACAATTTCAATTCGCTGATTATTGATGCATATGTTAAATGAGTCAATATTTTTCTGTGATCTTTTACGTATTGCTAAACATTTAGATTTTGTAGGATTTAAGCTTAGCCCGTTTATATTTGCCCATATCGAAACTCGTTCTAAATCCTCATTTAGTTTTGCTACACATTCTTAAAAGTCCTTATTTTTGTTACTAATATATAGCTGGACATCATCAGCGTACATTCCTATGTCACAGTAAAGTAGTTGATCAGGAAGATCTTTTGCGTAAATTGAAAAAAGAAGAGGTCCAAGAATGGATCCCTGTGGTACACCCCTAATAAGTGGAAGAAAAAGTGATGTTGTTGAGGTACTGATTTCAACACGTTGTGTTCGATTTTCATGATATGAAGCAATAAGTTTACAGGAAGTGAAGGAGAAATGCATAAACTTTTCAAGTTTTTGAATCAATATCGTATGATCTACAGTGTCAAAGGCTTTAGAATGATCCAGTAACACCAACAAAACAACACATCCATTATCAACTTCATGTCTAATATCCTCGGCTACATCAGTTAACGCAGTAATGCAACTATGTTTCGCTCGGAAACCAGACTGTTTCTCAGTTAAAAGGTTATTATTACATTTTACAGTTATTTGTTTGTGTATAAGCTTTTCAAATGCTTTTGACAGATATGGTAGTATAGCTATGGGCCGATATTCATTGGACGATTTTGGTACTTGCTTTCTTCCATCTTAGTGGGTAAACGCATGTCATAATAATTTTATTAAAAATAAATGTGATTAATGGTAGAAGTGATGGTAGAAGAATTTTGAAGAAAGTCGGATGAATGTTGAAATGCCTTAAAAATTTCGGAATGCATTTTCTATAATCAAATTATCTTGTAATGTTATAATTTTAAATAATCTGTATACTAGTCAAAAAAAAAAAATAATAATAATAATAATAATAAAAAATAATTATAATAAATAAATAAAATGACTCCACAACACAAATATCACAAAAAATGCCTTATTGTCGAAATTCGCAAAATTCAAATCTAAGGTACGGCGAATTTATAAGTAATATCGACCTAATTCTTTTTTATTTTTTACTTTCTATGATGTTGTCTATAAAATAGTATAGTCTTTTTTTTAACTTTTTGAAATTTGTTTAACAAAATTTTGAAAAGATTGAAATTAGTGATTTGAAACACTCATAATAAAAATCAATGTTTTTTAATAAAGCATGAAAAGAGGATTATATTATCATGCAGGAATCAAGGCTTTCTTTTTGAGTAATTATGGTTCAAATTTTACTTAAAATAACATTTTATTTCAACATTTCTAAAAAATAAAAATTTGTCTGCACTGTTCGAAAACATGTTAATGGTTAATGGTTAAAGCGATTTTAACTCTTTTATCTTGTTTGAAAGACAATTATGTCTAGATTACCGTTTTTTTACATTAAATTGCAAAAAAGGAGTTGATATCAGCAAATTAAAAAAAAAGACTGTGAAAAATTCAACATTTTCCCATATAAATGAACCCTAAAAACTTCAGGGTCGATGCGGCACATGTTAGCGACATCCGATCACTCTAATATTTTGCTCACTATATTTTTACATATAAAAGAACAATCATAAGGGGAGTTATTGTCGAAATTCGAAAGTCGGCTTTTTTTGGAGCAGTCTCATAGTAATTCTATCCAAATATCATCCAAACCGCCACCAATATATCTTCCAACAATTTGGTTAGAAAATTTATTGAGCTTATTGGAAAAAACAATTTTCATATTGTTCCAATAAGAAAAGGTGGCGTGTAAGAGACAAAAATTGTAGTATACACTGAGGATTGTTGTAAGAAGATCTCTCATTACCTAAATGACAGTAAGAAAAATTTTATACATATAAACTTAAAAGTAGTAAAAGTTTGACAGTTATTATTAACATTAACATTATTAAAAGTTGCGTTAAATATTTTTAATAAAGATAATATTACCTAACCAATGTTTAGAGTTGAGTTGGATCCGAATGAAGATAAACTAAATAAAAATGAAACGCATCCTACAAATCTCTGCGATACCTATTAAATCGCAGAGTTACTATGGAGGAACCTCTTAAGAGAAAAGGATTGTCCAATGTTTCAATTGCCAAGAATTAGGCCATACTAAACATTAATGTACCCTACATATAGTATGTGTAGCATGCGGAGATCTGCATTAATCGTCGCAAAGTGGTATTGTGAAAAAAGGTCTCAAGAGAAATTGCGGCAACTGCTGTGGCGATCATTCAGCTAATTACCGCGGGTGGTCAGTATATAAGGAATTATTGAAAAAAGAGAGCCAAAAGCTAAAAAGAAATGGAGTTTCTGAAGTAGTGTTAGTAAGTACGATTACTAACAAAACAAATGTTGGAGTTAGTGTTAGTAATGAAGGTATGGCTTCAGTTAAACCAAATTTGAAAATTACTCAATCAAGTATAGTCAATCCTGGAAATATCTCATATGCAACGTTTAAAGAACGAGTTTTCCAACAACCTAATTTTCTCCAAAATTCGGGAGGGTTAGAAACTTTAATGCAAACTCTTACGCAAACGATTACTTCTCTAAACCAAAATATGACAAACTTTATGTCATCCATGCAAAACACAATAAGGAGCTTTTAAGAGCGCAGAACTAAATGATTCAAATTAGAAATCGAATACTATATTATGCCCTAGATGAATTCTCAAAAGATTACCTGCAGGCAACATCTATTCACCTTGAATGCTTCGCTGGTGATTTAACGCTAAGCCCCACGATTTTCAATGACTAAAGAGAAATTTTAAGAATTCTTTACATAATAGAAGATTGTTTCCTGGCTTGTGCCGACTATAACAAACTTGCTGGGGTCCAAATTAATGAACCCCAGAGTTAAGCAGATTTATAATGTACTAGTTGATCGCAGAAATGGCATATATTTCGTGTCTCTTAAACATCCAACGTACTATCCGGCCGATCCTAGATAAATCCCTGATCTTATAGATTTTACCATATGAGGAATTTCAAAATTTTTCGAAACCCTTTGAAACCGACATTATGTGTTTTGTATTTCTAAAGTTCATTTTAAAAGCAGGAAAAGTCTTGGTGCATTTTGGTAGACCATACAAAATAACTAATAAATTCAAAATTAAAAAATTATAAAAAATTAAGTTGAAACTTTCGAGGATTTTTTGATTTATTGCAGATTTGCGCTGACAATTTACGTCTTTTAAATTCAAACTATTAATCGATCGAGTGACAAGTAACATTTTTTCTGTCTGGTGAAAACTTATGCGATGATAAAAAAAATTATACCAAAAATTGAAGATTTTTTTAAATTTTGCAGTTTTTTAGATAGAAAATTTACGCTTGTTAGTGAAATTTAATTTAGATTACTCAATTAACAATTTTTTTAAAGATGACGTGATTCTCTATAGTTTTAGTTGTATCTCTTTGATATCAGGAAACCAGGCATGGAATACCATCGTCACAAACTTCCTTATAATTGGCGTAAATTTTTGTAAAATGTACTGACAAATATTGCTTTTATAGAAATTACCCAAAATATCGAGTGAACAGAATTCTCTAATAAATGGCTCTTCCGAGTCAAAGTGGTGTTAAACAATTTTAAAATGCAAAAATTTTATGCACATTTTAAAATTTTCACCAAGTTTTCAAATTTTGTTCCGCATTTTTTAATATAAGATATGACCAGCGTTGCGTTAGATAAAAAATATATAAACTCTTGTTTAAGAGAAGAACTTCAAAAACAGTGGTAAATAATCTTAAAAAAACATGCTACTAATGAGAGCACCAGAGACGGCGGCAGCTTGTGTTAAAAAGCTTCGGCGGCGGCTTAAAATCAGCTGTCAGCCGGCTGATATTACACACATATTTTTCTAATTAAAAATTTTATATTTTCATGCCCCATTGATTAACATTGTTCATAAAAATAGGACGAGGTTTTTTTCCAGCGAAAGTATAAACAGAATTATTAATTTATTGAAAAAATATAAAAAAGAATATGTGAGTGATCTAAGGATATTTTTGGATTTTTACGTAAAATATTAGAATAATTGTTTGCATATTAGAATAAGAAATGATCTCCACCGATATGAAAAAATATCAATTCTTAAGATATGCTAAAGAAATAAAAAAGTACAATAAATAATGGAATTTATATCAATTATTTTGATAATTCCCAACCACATATCGTTAGTGAATAGAAGTAATTTATTAGTTGACAAAATCTTGTGTACGAGTTTTCTTAGATATCTCGCAGGATGTCGATTAAGGCTGACTAAAATTTATTAGCAACTGTTAATATTATTTTTTTACAGTATTAGCATAAAAAATAATCAATAATAAGTAACCAAAAATACTTGATTGATTTATAATTATTTGAAGTTCAAAATGATGCAAATATTTTTCTTTCATATTTAAATACAACATAAATGGCAAATACTGCATTAAAATAATAAAAAAGTTTCGTTTTTAACATATTTTTTCAAAAAGAATTTAAAAACGGCGGCTGCTTTTAAGCCGAGTAAAGCCGAAAATTTTACGGCGTCGGCTTCCAAATTTTTCTCGGCGGCTCGGCTTAGCCGAATTTCAGCCATTCGGCGCAGGTCTCTGGAGAGCACAGGGTTAAAATTACTACTTCTGCAACTCTTGTTCAGCATTAATTGACAATGCAATGTAAAAATGATTACTTCAGTTATTTTTTTATTTTTTTTTTGCTGCGCCTCACAGTGGGGTCAAACGCAAATTTTTTGGTAATAAATCTGAATCTCCTAAACTACTGGTCGGATCAAATTGAAATGTATGGAAGAGTTGTAGAGGAGGTCCTAAGCTTTCAGAAAAATCATCTTGTAGTCACCCTGTGATAACACGAGATAAGCTACAGGGTGTCAAAGTTGACTTCCTCGAGTATGTAAAAGTTAAAAAAAATCGTAACTTGTACAAATGAAGTCCGATTTTAAAGATTTTTATATTTCTGGAAAGTGCTTGGCAAGATAAAGAAAAAATAAGCTTACTCATCTAAGTTATCTCTTACAGTTAAAAAGATATTTACGCTTGAATTTTGAATTTTTGATTTTTTGGCTCGACTTTCTTTCGTTTTTCGGGAATAAGTCCGGAGATATACGAGTTAAAAATTTTTTAAAAATATTCTGTAATTTGCTACATATTTCAAAACAATATGCTGAAAGAATTTTTGGATTATCTCAATTCGTCTAGACGTGAAAAATATTCAAAGTCAGCACTCTGAAATTGGCATGAAAAATGGCTACTTTTTTACAAAAATATTGTACAATTCATTCACTTTTTTCTCAAAGTTCCGTTAATAAAAAAATTTTTTCCTTATTAATTTCAAAAGATAAGGCTTCATAAATGGTTAATAAAGAAATTTTGAATTGATTTAAGTTTGCACCCTACATCCAGCATTGGCCGAAAATTGTCAATTTTAAAAAATAGTTTCATTTTTATCGATTAATAAAAAAAATGTCACGGGAGCTTTTTTAAATTTGGTACCCATATTTTTTATAGAAATAGATTTAGAATGATTTAACACTAAACTGCTTCCCGCCCGACTAAAAACGAATGCAGGAGTGGAGATTTTATGTTAAAAGTCAGTATTTTTAACGACAATTTTTAAAAGCATATTAAAAGCATATTAGCATAATATTTTTAATATTATTTCTTATGTAATGTATAAAACACAAATCAAGCTTTCATTCCTACAAAAATCAATAAAATAGCTCCAATAACCTATTTTTGGTAATTTTTCAAAAATAAATTTTTTTTTAAAAAACAGCTGAAAATCCAAAAAAATTTAATTTTTTTAATACAACTCCACTAGTTTTACAAATACTTTAAAAATGTTAAAAGAATATAAAAATAGACTTATTTACCAATTCAACGATATATAAAATGTTGATATAGGTCATTTAATAATAGTAATATAATGGCCTCAAAACTACCAAGTCACGTCAAAAGTTGCAAAATTCACTATTTTGTTCCGTATTTCCATATGTGTGTATACGTAACATTTTAGTTTTCTAATGTATTATGTAGGTATATATTTGTTATTATAAAGTAGTAAATTCTTTATTTGAGTAATATTTATTTAATTTGTTCTACATATTTACATACTTATTATACATATATCCCCTATATTTATTTTATTAAGAATATATTATCGAAGATATTATTAGAGATTTTCTTGAAAATAATCAGAAACATCAAACGTTAGCAAATTTTTAACTTTCTTAGCTTCGGAATCCTCTTTTTCTATTTCAAGAGTGATTTTTGGTAGCCATCGTGTTCTTATAGAATATATAACTGAATCTGATGATATTAATAAATATTCCATTAAGTCCATATTTTGCGATATTTTCGAACATTTTCGGGTATTGAAGAGTCTATTATTTCTTTACCATGAGCCAATACTTTGTGAATTGTTGGAGTCATTGATTTCCATGGGTATGTAATGTTAAGTAGTTCTTTAGTTTCGTAGGCAAAAATTTTAAATTTGTCCGCATTAATTTGTTTTTTGCTATTAATGGCTGCCAATATAATCTTAAAACGCTTCAAAATATTTAAGTCAATGCCTGTTATTGAAGATGTGAGTTCCGGATTTTCAAAGAAACGTCTTGCTGTATTTCCATCATTTGAGCTTCCATAGCCATGTAGAGGTTTATCAATTATTAATCCGAGTTGTTCTTTGAATTCTAATTGAATTCTTTTCTTCTCCTCTTTTCGTAATGTTTTTACTGTAGCATTTTCCTGCCCGGGAATATTTCTGTACTTCATATCATATGCAAGATGTAAGCAGAACTCCAAAAATCTTATCCTTGCGTGGAGTGGTGGTATTCCAAATTTTAAAGAATTTTTATTAACAAGGACTTCAGAATTATCCTGAAATTGTGAACTTATTTTTCCACTTATATTACATTTCCATGTAGATGTTGTATCTGTTATAGCGTTTGCAACTTTTCCATCAATCATCGTTAATTGTTGTTGAAATGTAACTTTAATAGTTCTGTTTGATACTTTTACATATATTGGGGGCAATGCTTTAATTTCTTCTTCCAATTGGTTGACAATGCTGTTTATTGTAACCGTGGTTTCTTTTGTGTAATCAAAAAGGATTGGACGGCACAAAAATTTGGAACCTGGAGTTAAATTTATCCATATATCATCAAAAAGCGAGTCATTTCTTGTCGATGAGGAAGGCTTATTTAAGCGCATTCGAAGTGGTACCAGAGACGCTATAAACAGCGAGGAATAATTATTTCCAGAATTACTTCCATTCAGTTGTTTGTATTCCGAAAATCCTGATGTTCCATCGCAGCCCCATTTGAATATTAAAATAAGTTCAGAGTCTTTGCATTTTTCAATGTTATCATTGCTGAAGGTAGATATAATTCTAGAGGCAGTATTTTCAAGTAATTGCAATATATTAACTTTAGCACTTTTAACAGAAGCATTAACCGGGTGCTCCATAGGCTGTAAAATATTACTTTTCGCTTCTCTCACTGATTTGCTACTGGGAAAGATATCATATCCTTTTCGCTAACAGATTTCCTCAAAATCTCGTATTGGTTTCTTGATAATCCTAAATTTAATATTAGAGCTAAAGCATCTTCAGAGGTAAAGAACGATGTTGATTTCGGTGTCACTATGCTTTGGATTATCCGATGTAATCGATTGGGAGAAGCTGTTGGTAACACATCTATAACTTTTTCTACTTCCTTTGGTTGCGTACGTGTTACAAAAGCTTTAAAGGTATCTTTTATTTCGGCATTCGTATTGTGAATTTAGAATAGATTTCTGTTTGGTCCTCTTTGTTCTTAGCTGAACTTCATCGTAACTTTTTTTTGGTCGACCCTTTTTCTGCTTTCCGATGAAAATTGGTATTTCTCCCTTCAACCACTCTACACTTTTCTTCTTGTACTTTGGTATTGACCAATCTGAAGCTTGCATCCTTTTTGCGTATGATTTATAACAATTTTCGAGCTTTAAACTGTCTTCTGCAGTAAAAGTTAAACCAAAAGATACTACTGTATCAATGAGTTTTATTTTTTCTTGACGATTTATAATATCAGATAGATTATCCCAGATTACTTTGCAAATAGAAAAGTGTTTTAATGTAATCGCCATAATGGCAAATTCACTAATAAATCTGCATATTTATAAGGATACTTATATATAGAAAAAGAATATTTATATCAGGTAAATGGTGACAGGCAAAAATGAATAAAAAAATTTAAATTTTTGCTCAAAACCCCCAATTTCATTCAGTTTATTTTTATGACATGTAGTGTTAAACAGGTACGTCAAAAAATGTACCTATGCGATTGTAAAAAAATCATTTTTGTTATAATACATTAATTAAGTAGCTAGGTAAATTATTTAAAAACTTAAAAAAATGTAATAAAAAACGAAGGAAAATATACTTATTTATGTACTTAGGTAATTTTAAAAACCTTTTCAGTAGAAAAAAAATTATGAACACTTTAAATAAATTCATTAATAAATATTATTATCTCGTAACAAAAATAAGCAATGCAGTTGAGTGTTACGTATACACACATATGGAAATACGGAACAAAATAGTGAATTTTGCAACTTTTGACGTGACTTGGTAGTTTTGAGGCCATTATATTACTATTATTAAATGACCTATATCAACATTTTATATATCGTTGAATTGATAAATAAGTCTATTTTTATATTCCTTTAACATTTTTAAAGTATTTGCAAAATTAGTGGAGTTGTGTTAAAAAAATTAAATTTTTTTGGATTTTCAGTTATTTTTGGAAAAAAATTTATTTTTGAAAAATTACCAAAAATAGGTTATTGGAGCTATTTTATTGATTTTTGTAGGAATGAAAGCTTGATTTGTGTTTTATACATTACATAATAAATAATATTAAAAATATTATGCTAATATGCTTTTAATATGCTTTTAAAAATAGTCGTTGAAAAAACTGACTTTTAACATAAAATCTCCACTCCTGCATTCGTTTTTAGTCGGGCGGGAAGCAGTTTAGTGTTAAATCATTCTAAATCTATTTCTATAAAAAATATGGGTACCAAATTTAAAAAAGCTCCCGTGACATTTTTTTTATTAATCGATAAAAATGAAACTATTTTTTAAAATTGACAATTTTCGGCCAATGCTGGATGTAGGGTGCAAACTTAAATCAATTCAAAATTTCTTTATTAACCATTTATGAAGCCTTATCTTTTGAAATTAATAAGGAAAAAATTTTTTTATTAACGGAACTTTGAGAAAAAAGTGAATGAATTGTACTATATTTTTGTAAAAAAATAGCCATTTTTCATGCCAATTTCAGAGTGCTGACTTTGAATATTTTTCACGTCTAGACGAATTGAGATAATCCAAAAATTCTTTCAGCATATTATTTTGAAATATGTAGCAAATAACAGAATATTTTTAGAAAATTTTTACCTCGTATATCTCCGGACTTATTCCCGAAAAACGAAAGAAAGTCGAGCCAAAAAATCAAAAATTCAAAATTCAAGCGTAAATATCTTTTTAACTGCAAGAGATAACTTAGATGAGTAAGCTTATTTTTTCTTTATCTTGCCAAGCACTTTCCAGAAATATAAAAATCTTTAAAATCGGACTTCATTTGTACAAGTTACGATTTTTTTTAACTTTTACATACTCGAGGTAGTCAACTTTGACGCCTTGTAGCTTATCTCGTGTTATCACAGGGTGACTACAAGATGATTTTTCTGAAAGCTTAGGTCCTCCTCTACAACTCTTCCATACATTTCAATTTGATCCGACCAGTAGTTTAGGAGATTCAGATTTATTACCAAAAAATTTGCGTTTGACCCCACTGTGCGCCTTATTAATCATTATTACTCAGATCAGAAAGAAATACTATTAGTAACTAAACCTTGATAAAAATATATTTAAAACTTTTGATACGTAATCTCTTAAATGTAATTTTATATTTTGCATGTAGTTATGACCACATTTTGGTAGGTTTTTAGTAGTTTTTAGAGCAAATTTTGGAAGGAAAAATATTTTGTTTATGGCAACGCTGGATATGACTTTAGATTATAAAAAGTACCTGTAAAGAATCATCTTAATGGTTAAAATTGTTTTTTAAGAAATATCATTCAGCGGTAATCTTCTAGAAACAAATTTCGATTGCTGACAACTACCGCGAAGTAAAAGTTACGTTAATATTGATGCCAAATGAAAGCATTTTATTTGCTTAATACTAAAATTCAGGTGGACCAAAAAAGATGTTCTTAACCTCAAAAATCAGTTCCACATATTTCGCATTATAGTTCGAATTTTGAAATAATAAAAACTATTTTCGATGGAAAACTTATCACAAAATAAGATTTTACGAAAATCCACTTTTCAAAAAACTAAAATCGCGCTTTTTGTAAGGTATATTATCATGAGTAGTAAGGTTTAAACGAGTATATTTTCCAAACCAGTACTGACATTCATCTGATTTTTTCAGCAAAATATCCCAAAATATGGCTTTTACTGACCACAACTTTTTAGATTTAAACCAATAAAAATTGTTTGTTTTTTACAAAATTGTGCAATAAAATTAAAAATTTTACTTTTCAGTGTACTTCGATAAATATTAAAAATTTAGTAGTAGTTTTGACAAGTGCTAATAGCACTTAAGATATTTTATGAAATCGCGGTATTTTGGTTTCGAAAAACAATACCACAATTTTTAAGATTTTTTTGAATGTATGAACTTTAAACCTCCACAACTTTTATGCATTGATAAAAAGTGATTAACTCGAACAGACTTTGCATGAATAAATATTGGTTAATAAAATCACAAATCGACGTTAGTGTCAGAAGAAAAAAAAAATTAAGTATTTTAACTCAAAATTTTCAAATTTTTTGAAATTCCTCATATATAAAATATAAATCGAAATTCATTAACTGCAGAAATTTCATATGACTTAAATTCTAACCATTCTCTTATAATAGTAACATATTATGGAAGGAAAACATACCAAGCTATCCTACGTATACTTTTTATCGGACAAATTGGTTAAAATATAGAAAATATATAAGTAGTCATTACCCTATTTTCAGTATGAGCGTCAACGACTTTATATCGTTAATTACTTCAGCCATGGAGCATTCAAAAAGTCGAACTTAAAAAAGAAAACAAGCATATCTCCAACTACGACATTGAAAAAATTAAACTCAGAAGAGAATGGCAACAAGTTCAAAATAAATAGCTGCAAAGCTGAGGCTGTCCACAGTGATTAGAAAACTAAGAAAATCCCTTCAATTAGAAGAGGATCACCATAGTTGAAATTACATTGAAAGTTTAGCAAACAATAAACATACTAATTTTACCATATGGAATGCAGCGAAGGATATTAAGTCACGGTAGAGGCACAAAGTATTTAAAGAAAGCTGACGGTACCTAGGCCCGTAGTTCAGTAGATAAGGCCAATTTATGTGCATGCTATTTAGGCTCAGTCTTTCAACCCAATCTCCGAACAAATAGTTTTATATTGGGCGAGACAACTGACTACATCAAATAATGATATAATTGTTGTTAGCCCAGAGCACATTAATACAACTATCAAAGAAAATATAAATGTTAGAAAATCACCTTGATATGATTCAATAATACCATCCATGATTAAAAATCTAACGAATGTAGCAACAATCGTACTGTCAATAATGTTTAATGATATCTTGAAACTAGAAGTTTTCCAAGAATGTGGAAACACATGCAGGTAAGTGTTCTTTGACCTACCCAATATTTAATTTACATTTGTGAGTTGCCAATATGCAATGAACTATTTCTACATTTGCTGATTACACAGCAATACTCTGTTCCCATGAAAACCGCACATAGCATCTAGCCAACTAGGTATTTATCTTCGACGTGTGGAGACATGGTTGAAAAACTGGCGTATACGAATAAATGAATTGAAAAGTACCCATGTTACATTCACCCTTAGAAGATGAAACTGTCCTCCTGTTTCACAAAATGACCCTGTCATGCCATGTTACATAACTTGCTATTAAATACATAGTTTTCTACAGGCGACTAATTGGCGTCATCATATAGAAAGTTCATATGAAGTTAAAAACTTCTAGTCTTTACTAGTTAATTAACGGTCATTCAAAACTAAGCCTTGACAACGTCGAAGGTTTTACGTGAGTACTTGTTCATGTAGACCCAACATCACGGTGCTCTTCGCACAGGGTGAATACAATGCGTCCACCAACGCCCCTAAGTCTGACCGAAATCATCCTTGAGTACCAATTTGAAGTCATGTACTAAGCCTTGACAATAAAGTAATCATGTGTAAAACCATTTTAAAACCAATTTGAACATATGGCATCCAACTATGGGAAACGGCCATATTATACAGAGCGCCCAATAAGAAATTCTTAGGACCATGTCGGGTTCACCATGGTACGTAAGAAATGAGAATAGCCATAGTGGACTTAGTGGTGCCATTTGTAAAAGACGATTTTAGAAAGCTCAGTAAAAAATACATTATCACACTACAGACTCACCCCAACCCACTCGCAAAACTTCTTGCTGAAGTCCAAACAAATACAAAGCTTCGTAGAGCCGACTTTTCACACCATTATTAATAGGACCATAGATTAACCTATGATCTCGATAGAAATTGAATAGACTTAAATTTTTTAGTTTCAAGATTTTAATACATATTGTGAGGCCTTAAAAAAGGCAAATTCATAGTTAAATAAAATTAAATAAACATACACGAAAACCCTTCAAAGAATATTCGTTTTAAAACTGATTAGTTAAAATATAAAAAATACATCAGTATTCATGTAAACACAAATCTATATCAACAGTGCACAGTGGGGCAGAATCGATTTTTAATCGCTTGTTTCTCGTCCGATTTAAAATATTTTTAAATTGTATTCCCTGATAAGACCTATAAAAAACATGCTCACATGTCCTATAGTTTTCGAGTTATTTGCGTTTGAATTTTTAAGAACCATAATTTTGCATGTTTTTGGTTCATATATATCCTAGTATTTCCGACCGATTTTCTTAACTAGTTAGAGAACAAAATTATCTATTGAATAAAAAACATTTGAAGTCGATACCTTACCAAGTCCAAAAATAAACGATTTTGAATTTGAAAATTGCAAAAAAGACGATTTTTTGTGTTTTTTAGACGAAAAAGTATTTACACCCTTTTTTATATAAAATAAAATTGTCTTTAGCAACATATATAGTAATTTTGCACTTTTCTGAAAGGTAACTTCACAGAGATGACTTTAAGATAAAAAACAAGCCCAATTTTTAATGGTATATACCCTCCCGAATTCGACCCATTTTATATGAAAGTTTTGATTTTAGACTATATTTTCTCAAATCCCAAAGCACGAATCGACAAGCAGAATATATTTTAAGAATTCCAATATGTTGTTAAAAGTTTTGAATTAAAATCTACGGGACTTCGGAAAAATGTGGATTCTATAGCCAAAAATGTAAACATCACATTTTTGGGAATTTTGATTAGTTTATTTGGGAATTCAGGAAAACCCTACCCTTAATTGAAATTTGGTTAACAAACAAATTTGGAAAGGTCCACATTTCCTGCAAATTTCATTAAGATGTCGTTATAAACAAATATGTTATTACAATTAAAAAATTTGTATTTTCTCCAAAAACACCAAATTGGGCCTTTTGTTTGGTTTATTTCTAAATAGCGAAAGAAATTTTAAAAATACGTATTCCAAATTAAGCTTATCCTTTAGCATATATAATTTGCGATCTTTTGCAAAAAGATTCACGTAATATCATGCCTCATTTCAGAAATATGCGCCTTTAAACTTTTTTATTTCCAATTTATTGTATATATGACTATATTTTTTACAAATTTGCAACTTTTGCCTTTAGCTTTCCGTGAATAATTACTTAGAAAATTATGAATATTTCTGTATACTTTTAATAATATCTATACACAAAATATTTTTATAAAAATAATTAATAAATATTTTTTATTTTTAATAGGATTTCTACATGTCCCAAATTTAAGAAAATCTTTATCCTTTCATTCATATATTTCTATTAATGAATTTAAAATAACAAAACAAACAAAAAATGTCCATTCAGGAAAACCCTACCCTTGCTTAAAATTTGGTTTTATTTATATTCATATGATCCATATTTTTTCCAAATTTCACTAAGATATCTTTATAAACAAATATGTTATTATAATTAAAAAATTTTTATTTTCTCCAAAAACCCCAAATTGAGCCTTTTGTTTGGTTTATTTCTAAATAGCGAAAGAAATTTTAAAAATATGTATTATAAATTAAGCTTATCCTTAGCCTCATTTCAGAAATATGCGCACTTAAACTTTAATATTTCCAATTTATTGTATATATGACTATATTTTTACAAACTAGGAAGTTTTGCCTTTAGCTTTGCGTGAATAATTACTTAGAAAATTGTGAATATTTCTGTATACTTTTGAAAAATATCTATACACAAAATATTTTTATAAAAATAATTAATAAATATTTTTTATTTTTAATAGGATTGCCACATTTCCCAAATTTAAGTAAATCATTATCCTTTTCTAAGCATTTATATATTTCTATCAATGAATGTGTATTGGTTTATGGTTATTGAAAGAGGTTGTAAATCATTTATTTCATCTTTAATATATTCCACTAAATCCTTTGTTGTTGTCTTCGACTCCCTTGTGTATTCGAACCAAACAGGTCTGCAAAAATGTTTTGATCCTGGAGTGGTGTTAAGCCGTATATCTTCAAATGAGTTTTTACACTGTGATGAAGATTGCTTTAAGGAATAAGATTGCATTCTTAATGGCACCAAAGATGCTATAAATACGATTTTATAATCCGCCATTTTCTTACTTCCACTAGCATGCTTGTATTCAGGAAGGGCTGATAGTCCGACACATCCCCACTTACAGATTAATACAACGTCGCTGTTATTTATTTTTTCCAACTGATCTACAGAAAAATCTGCAACTATCCTGGTAGCTGTATTCTCAAGTAAAGAAGATAGCTCTACACATGCTTCCTTTTCGGTAACCGAAACATATGGTAAAATAGTTTGATTTTTTTCTTGAATATCCTTGTATGTTGGCAGAATTGAGTGTCCCTCTTCAAGCAGAGCTTTTCTTAAAATTTGATGTTTGTTTCGGCTGAGGTATAGTTCAAGCATTAAAGCAATTGCTTCTTCCTTTGTAAAATTTAATTGTGATGTTGGAATAGGTACACTTTCGGCAATCGGTTTAAGACGTTTTGGTGATGCAGTTGGCAGTATTTCAGCAACATTAATTGCACTCTTAATTTGCTTTTAATTTTTTAACATTTATTTGAATGTATCAGAAACTTCTTCATTCGAAATTATGGGCCAGTCTTTTCTTCTTAGATCTTGTACTTAAATCATCATATGTCTTGCAGTGTGCTCCAGTTGATATTTTGCACGCCAATATTTCTATATCAGTATTCATCCAATCGGAATGTTTAATTTTTAATCTGTTATTACGCTGATTCAAGGACTTCATTTTTACGTAATACAACTTTAAAAAGCTCTCTATCTGAAATTTACCAATGACGTCGACTTTTGCATGATATGTAGTTTTTATGAATTCCACTATAGCTTCT